>CM066033.1:271605478-271944037 GCA_033557465.1 Ichthyophis bannanicus | reverse complement strand
GAAGTGTGTTTGGTGAGAGACAGTAACGGGAGTCCGAAACCAGGTGTATGTGTAGATTGTTTGGCTGGTGTTTGTATGGAGGAGTGTATTGTCTTGTGTTGTGGTAGGGTCTGGTGGGTCTTGTAGTTTGTACATGGCTTAGCTAGTTTATTGTGGTGGAATAGGTATTTGCTTCTTAGTTTGGTGGGAGGAATTTATGGCGCATGTCTATGCTTGCATGTGTCCTGTGCAGTGGGAGCAGATGAGTGGGTGGCCGGACACGGGAGATGGTGTCGAGATGGGGCTGGGGCACAGGGCATGGGTATATTCCCGCAGACACTCAGACCGGCAGCTGTGGTGGCGGGTCAAGCCTGTGTTGTTCGTGCACGGCGCAGGAGGCGTGCCGAGGGGCAGGCTCGGCACAGCCACGCCTCTACAGGCCCCGTCCCCAGATCTATGACATGAGAGAGGACCAGGTCATCTCCCTTTAACGAATGAGCACAAGGGCTATTAGGGGTCTCTATGAGGATCTTAGACCTGACCTCGAGCCCCTGACTGATAGGTCCAAGGACCATACCTGGTTTTAGTCAAGCTCTTTGCTGACTTTAACATTTCTGTGCCTCCGGCTGTTTTCAGACTTATGGGGCCGCAGTGGGTGGAATGAGCCGGCCCACCTTCTCACGATGTCTTCCACCAGGTACTGTTCGTTGCGGACACTCTGGTCAGCCGGATGGTGGGATTACATAGCACATACCCCACACTAAGGCAACAATGGTTGACCCTGAACCAGGCCTTTGAGGCATTAGCCGGGATGACCACACGTGATGGGATGCTATTGGACTGTCAAGATAACACACCTTTGTATATAGTTTCCCCCTATTTCCAAATTTAATCTCCTGTTAATGTAGATGACCGACATATGTAAATTGTCGGATGTTTTTTGTCAATGTAAACCGCGGCTGAGGTCTAATAGTGGCGGTTAAAAGAAAGTTAATAATAAATAAATAAATAAAATTGTCGATAACACCAACTTTGTATTAGTTCCCCTTTTCCCAAGTTTATATCGCCTTTTAAATGTATTGAACCCTACTCATTAAATTGTCGATGTTTTTGTTCAATGTAAACCGCAGACTTGATGTCTAATGTGCGGTAGCGAAAATTGTTACTAAACAATAAATAAATAAAATGCACACCTGTTGCCCTGGTCCCAGCCTAGAGACAGGGAGGGCGTAAGCGTACCCAGCAACCGCAAAACACTACCATTCCCTGAATGTTCAGGTTGTATGTGATGCAAAATCAGCATATTCTGAATGTGGTCCCTAGGTTTTGCAGGGTCCACCCATGACCTATCCTATATTTCCTGCATCCCTCGGCAATATTCACACAATTTTAGTGGAGGGACGTTTTGTGCGGAATGTATCTTGCTGGGTGAGTATTTCAGGGTCTTGTTATTTCTGTATGTCATTATACATGTTTCTATTTGTGATTCACAGTAGAGGTTTTATATAGTTTGAACACATGCACTTTGCATATGATTGATGTTAGTCACAGGACCTGGTGTTGGTATACATTATTACATGTTTTTGTACGTCTGGTACGACTAGAAACATTAACCCTCCTATCATGATTATACCTCACAGTCTATGACACGTTATAATGCACATGTTGTACATGTGCTGCCACCGCCTCAGTGCAGGAATCTATGTTGTTGATGATGACCTCATAGTGCATGTTGGTAGAATATGCAAACATGGGGTGGTTGGTGGGGTGGTTTTGTCCACCACATACACCTGTGATGATGTTTAATTGCTGGATAATGTTTCTCTTCTTCTCTTCTCAGTCATTTAACATGTCTGGATGTCTGTGTCTGATAACCCTAATAGTACACACATGTCCATGTGGCATGTCAGTTTGACACACGCCACTCTGTGCATGGAGTTTGTCACCCAGGGCTCAAATAGCGGGACATGAGTAGGTGTTATCATTAATATTCTGATAGTATGGACTGTGTTGAGGTTTCCAGCAGGGAAAACACGTGTGCAGTATATTTGGCCAGACATATTGCCTAGGTCAACAGCAGACGTGCAAACAATATGTAGTGTTACAGTATTCTGACACTGTAGTTGAGGGTACGTTTGTGTGCATCTTGTCTGGCCATTTCTCATTTCACATCACTTGTGTAAAATGTACAGTTTACAGCAAGGGGACTACGTGGGTTGCATACACAGCGGTATGGGAACCAGCTACCAACCGAACGGTTATGTGCCTATGCCTATGTTTTGGGGGCAAAACTAATGACGGGTACACGTTGTGCATGTTGGACGACAGCCACTCATTTCAGAGGGGATTTGTACAGGATGGGGACTGGGAAGAGTATGTCTATGACAGGCAGTGGCGCGCAAACAATACACAGTCTATTTTGCCGTGACAAAACTAAACATCATATGTTGCCATTCATAAAAACAGGATGTCTACAGGTGATATATGCTTTTTCATTCTTACTACCACCATGGCATACATTGTGTGTTATGTGTGCCACGACACACGCAATGGCTGTGTGTTTTCCCTGCGTTATTGATGAGACATACCCTGTGATTATGGTGAGCATTGGATTGCTATTGTGGTGTCACCATTGTGGTTTTGCAGATGTGGACAGTAACTGCAATCCACCATAAGTGACGCATGTAGCACACATCACACACACACATTATTTAAGGGTGACTATGGGTCACGTTTGTGATATGTGATATGTGTTTACGGGCTTGATAAGCCATGTTTAGTCTTTGTATGGGCGCATATGTATATGTCCCATGATAGAGCGTGCATAGTTTTGCAGCTGTATTAATATTTGTTGTCCACACTGTGCTTGTCGTTAGGTTGCTTTTCTCATGTCGTACACAGCTGTCCAGGACTGTGTCACATGGACCCTACATTTACATGCAACATTTCTTCAAATCTGCATAGGTGATGCAGGCTATGGTTGTCGCACCCATGGGTGCTGACTGGACTGTTCGTCAGCCACGAGATGGTACGTCAAAAAACCGCCCTGCACCTTGACGACGGGGGGACTGTGGCGGTGAATCCCGTGACCGAGCAGAGGTACAATGAGGCCCATGCCACCTTGTGCGACAGCCACTCTGTAATAAGAAGGCGCACCTTTGGCGTTTTGAAGAGAGTCGCTTCAGGTGTGGGATAGGACAGGGGCGCGGCCTGAACAATATAAGCCACGCACTGTTTTGCCGAGATAATCATAAAGCCTGTTGCATCCTGCACAACATTGCTCTCAGGCACGATATCCCTGCAGAAATTAATGGAGGATCTTGCGAGGGGGGAGGATCCATTGTGCCCCCCTGTACGTGCCCAGGGGTGACACACTGGAGGGCTCAGCGTTTCAGGCGGAGGTTGAATTGCAGAGCTGTTCACATGTACGTATGAAGTCGCTTACGACACACAGTGCTCTTACAATGTGTCGTAATGTTTATTGTGTTATGTGTTAATGTTTAAACATGGGAATCTGGATGACACCACTGCTGCATACCCAGTTGACTATAAATGCCAACATCACATATGTCCATGGGTGTGCCACAAATAATAGTGGGATTTGCACAACAGCAGTTGGTTGGCAGATGATGTGGGGGTTTGTTGGTATCTGTGTGGTTTGTTTGGAGGGTGCAACTGCACCAGTTTAGTGTAGTGCTTCTGTATTATAAAACAGCTGTTGTCAGACCAGAAGGTGTTATATTACATGATATGTGTGCCACACAGTGTCAGCCATTATGTTGATCATGTTCATGTTTGGACGGTCACCTTAGTATTTGTTAGTTGTTTCTTCACGGCTACACATCCCTGTTTGTTGACTGGTATGTCACATTGTGGAGCGCTACTATTAAGACACATTTTGTGATGTTTATGTTGGACCCTACTCGGCTCCTGTGCCATACCCCCATACATGTTTTGTGTGCTTCTTCATTGTGTGTAGCAACATGTCCACACCTAAAGCCACAATAAACATAGTTACATGCTAGTATGGGGAGATGACCCTATATAAACAGTTTGGCCGTGGCAGTGTGCCGATGTCAAACATGACGTGTGTCAACAATGTATGTTGATCAGGTAGCCATGCCCTGGATGTGGTTAGGGATGGGGACCTTCTTGCATTGTGCAGGCCAGGGGGTTGTGATAAAACACTTTTTAACTTGGTGAGTCTCCCTTCACTGCAGTGATGGGTATCTACACACATGGTGAGATGTATCAGCCAGATAAAGCAAAGGGTGTTTTACAATAGCCAGTTGGATCACAGCATGTGGGTGTTGCTTGTGTTATAGCAGGTATTTAATGGATTGGATGGCATATCTTGCTGATGCTCTTGCAACATCATCCATAATGCGTTAACTACAGGCTGTGTATGTGTGTAGGTAACGTGAACACAGACCATATGACAAATATCTTGCAGACACAAGCACGGCATGATTATGTTGACTTACATACACAGACGTAGGTGCCAGCTATTTATCAGAGGTGCACATGTAGGGTATGCATGTTTCAACGTTCAGACTAACACACATTGGGATGGCATGCAGCCCTCAGGGGTTTGTCACATGCAGACCTGGGGTGGTCCATTTTAACACATGCAACACATTATGCATGTTATTTGTGCACATCATCAGAACATAACTGTTAATATTACAGACGGTATGAGATGTACAAACCAGGATATGTTTATGATATGGGAATACATGAGGTGGGAGCGCAGATATCCAATGCGTTTCCCTATTGTAAGTGGATTAACATACAACTTTGGCACAACATTAAACAGGTAGAGGAGTCTTTTGTCACAATATGGTGATAAAAGGTTTATAGTGCACTCTGCGACTGAGACACCAGAATGGTGTGCGCATACCCCTGAATTGCTCTGTGTGTACACGGACAGAGAGGTAAGGGAGGGGTCGGGAGACACTACACACACCTCAGGATCCGTTAGACATCTCCGTGATGCCTCTGACATGTATGTGATCTGTACCTTGTGATAGGGAGCAGTCATTAATTGAGGGCTCTTGTGGGGTGTGATAGCTGGGGACATGACGGTGCAGTGTGTGATTCACGGCTATAACATGACATTGTTTGCTTATCTTGTGTCTCCATGTGCAGAGGACATACGTGGTTTGGATGGTGTTGGTCTGGTGCTTTGCCATGTGTCTCTACATCAGCAATTAATCATTTTGTTTTGGTAGGTGGTTGTACATAGACATTGTGTGTGTCCGCACTAATTGAACTCATATGTTCCTATTGATCTGTCATATTGCACAGATGATTTGTTTTCCAATATTCTAGGTTTAGCATCAGTAAACCATCTCTTGCTGGTGTCACTCATATTCCCTTGTGTCTTGGTTAAGCATGTCCTCTACCACACTTTCACTGTGACATGTGAAACAGACCTGCATGTGTGTGTAGGTTGTGTATTGTGATGTTTGGCTGCACGTTTTCTGTCCCCAAACAATGTACTCTCAGACAACACCATGATATCATTGCATGGTCACTGGGCCGTTATATCTACAGATCTACACCTGTGCACATGCAGGCCATGTGTTACAGATGTCAATTTGACATTTCCATACTGTGGGTGTGGTGTATTTTCTCGTTTGCCTGTGTGATGGTGCATTGCTCCGACATCATACATTATCATGTGCTGTTAGGGGTGTGTGCCTCTGGGTGTCTGTTGTGACTATGCTACCTCTTACATAGTGGTGTAAACGTTGTCAACATTATGGACATGTGTTGTGTGCATTGAGAAAACATGTTTCTTTTGTTGTCATTAAGCACTGGTCTGTTTTCATTTGTGTTTACAGATATGCACATAATCTGGACCGTCATCAACATTGGCTTTGCCATGGTGAATCTCGAGCTTTTGCTGACATTGTCTACCTTCAGGTGTTCCTGATATTGTTGTGTAGTGGCTCAAGCGATTGATGGTCTACACCTGATGCCACACACACGGTATGTGTATTGGTTTCTTTTGGGGTTCATTACATCTGTCTTTCACTGTTGATGATATAATGTTGTTCTGATGGGCATGTAACATTTTCTCTAGACTCACATGAACAGCTGCATATGGTGTGTAGCTGCAACCACACCTGTGTGACAGGCGCATGGACATTAACATATCCATGTGACAACCATGTCTGTGTTGAGGCATAATGATGTTGGCCACATGGTTATGTTTCATATTGCTATCATGTCCTGTTTGCCTTTGCATTCCTTTCTTCAGCATTTGCACAGCTGTGACGGTATGACATTAGTGTGTCTTTTCAAAGGTCTCTGACGATTACATACCTCTCCTCTCCTGACACAGGACAGTGGACATACCGGGCACATCTCTTACACTGCAACTGTTGTCAACAACACCCACCTGTTTGAGGACAGACCACCATGCAACTCTTTGCTATGACATTTTGCCATTGGATGTTTTACCTCTGAGAGTGCAACACATGACTGGGATACACATATTGATTTTTGACTACTGCTTTCACCCTGACAGAGGTGTCGATAGCACTGCTGATGCAATTGATTGGCAGGACGTGCTCCTCATTGTGGGGACACACATGGACTTCGAAGGACTATGGTATATTGATCACAGACACCTGACTATGCATGTCTTGAGCCTCAAAGACACTTTTAACATGAGTTTTTGGATTTCAGATACAATTCTGACGTTTTACGATGATCCCCCCTTGTGCAGCAGCAACTGACATGGACATTGTAGGTGTTACATTTTGTCACAGTTGGGTGTCTAATGTTTTGTACCATGGCTGTGACATGGCACCGATGATATTCTAATGTTTTTCTTACAACACAAGCATACAGCCCATGTATTTGTCATGTGGCCAACGATGGAGTGCTCCTATTGTCTACGTCAACCTATTTGCCACCTGGACATGATCCACATTTAAACTCCACAATGTTTTCAAACACAACACCATCTTGGGATGATGTTTTCAGTGACCCATGGGTGTTTACATGCATGTGTGGCATCACTGTATCATGTTGCCATGTGGCTGGTGCTTGTGCATCTCACTGACTATGTTTCTGTGACACCACATGTGGACCTATGGCTTCTGTGTGGATTTAGGTGATATGTTTGTCCATTATTTCCTTATTTATATGCTGCTTCGTTGTGTTTGCGTACTGTGCATACATGACAGTCTGCATGTCTGTACACACCTTGCATTTCCCGTCTTCACGGTCATGACTATGGCTTGTGTTAGCGACACTCACATTGCCACATTATGTTTGCAGTGTGGCAGTGTGGGTGTCAATACTACTTGTTTACTGGGAAATTCCATGTATCTGGGTATATGTGACGATGCACTGTTTCCCCAAACCAACACTGCATGTTGACCTCCTTGATGGTGAATATGTGAATATTTCTGCTGGTTGTTGAGTTGGTATTATGTCTGTGGTCATGTGCATGTGGTATTTGTTAGCAGATGCTTATTGTGATTTACATGATTGTTTGTGTCCATAGTGGTGTAGCTTGTAATCCCATATCGGGCATTGGGATGTGCGTATCATCATTACTTTTCTGTCATGTTTTTTGAACATTAAAATCCTTTGCACCAAATATCTTTTTGGAGTTAGTCTGACCCCTGTTTTGACAGTTGGGTATTTTCTGAGGGGACAGATGAGGTGTATTGGGTCTTCAGCATGCATCATCTCATCTGTACATGCACTCATATGTGGGTGACACATTTGCGACATGCAGCAGCAAGGGGGCGCTTGGGGTCTGGTGTCAGGTGCAGAGTATGCACCTGATGCACATTATATCTGGTGTGGATAATTTGTTGTCAACCAAGTTACCTTTCTGTAGGAGGTGGCTTTGTGACATGCTAAAGGTTTTGAGCACTTTCCGAGGTGATGCGGCCAGCCCTGATATTATGATGGCACTGTCTACACTATTTGTGATGTGCAAACCAAATAAAGTTCTGTATTTACCCAATATTTGTTTCGTGTGGTGTTTGCATTTCAGGTCTGTCATCATGCTCAATGTGTGACTTTGTATCAGTCATGACTCCTTGTGAGCCCATGGATCCATCATTTTCCTTTCAATGTCACAGGGTGTAGATGATGTTTTTGTTGTTGCTAGGTGATGGTGGGTTACATGACCTGCCATGGGCCACATGGGGTGCTTCTGTGAATTGTTCACTGTTTGTTTGGTGTGCAAGCCATGTTTCACTTCACTATGTTAGTCCTCCGGTATTTTGCACATACATCCCCTTTATGTGTTTGTTTGCTGGACATGTACATGGGTCACCTATGCTCACATCCTTGTACAGTGCCAGCTGTGTTAGTGCCAGCCACATGGCACATCACTGTCTATGTACGCTTGACATCCACACACGCCCTTTGGGATCTTTGTGTTAGAGTGTGCTCATTGATTGCTTTTTGTTATTGGCTATGGTCATGTGTTTGACGTGTGCTGTATGCATGTTTTTTTCCGCACATGTTTTGTTTTTTTAACATCTCTAATGGCCTCACTCGGCCATGAGGTACCAACAGGTTCCTCAGCTCTACACACACCCTTTACTGTCTTCACTGTAGAAAAGGGTGCATCCTGTGTGTTGCCTAGCCATGACATTTGTTGTGTAATAACGACCTCACACTTTAGGGTCTTTACATCCTGTTGCATGTGGCCCTTTCTTTTTGATGAGATTCAGGTGTTTGGTGTGCTACACCTTATTGCATGTTGAGCTGTCTCCTGTTCTTCTCCTGATTATTCACCTGATCCAGGGAACATCCTCTGATGGCGTTGTGTTTAATTATATCCCTGTTTTGCATGCTGTATTCAGTGCAGGACATTTCATTGTGTTTGTGCAGGTGTTGTTGTTGCAAGATACAGAGTGCAAATTCTTTCTGTACATGGTGTATCTGCATGTGCATTTACTACAGATTAGTTGTTTTTGTGTTTGTTTGTCATGGCAGCCAGCAGGCGTTTTGTGTACTGGCATGCATTATTTTGGTTATGTAGACTTTGTTGTGCCTCACATGGGCGGTGTGTGTTACCATTTTAGGCGTCTACATTTGTAGTACTGGTCGTTTGTGTGGTTCCTGTCTGCAGTGTTGTATTTATTGCTTGTCCTGCATATGTGCTTTTCATTAGTGTGATAGTCATATGTGTGTACATCAGTGGCATGCCCACATTGTACCATTAACTGAGTTGTGCGACATCCTTCCATCCATCCTTTCTCTGCCAGCTATGTGCCATCCTACCCTGATGTGCATGCTGCTAAACCACGTCATCGACTAACACACATTCGTGCATTGCATCTCAACCTGCTTGCCTCTCCTGTGTGTGCTCTGCCTAGCACTTGTACTCCACCGTCATCCTGATATTTCACATATTCTTCCATTTCAGACTCCCCTACTACACACATCTGCACATCCTCTGTCTCACACTGTCAGTGTAGCAGGGTACATTACCATCAATCTGTGCATGGATATAGCTGCCCATGATATGTTTTTCACATTTTATGGGTGTCACATGGCCTGCAGCTGCTTTCGGCAGCCCATCAACTTATGTAGGTCCTTCATTTAATTTGATATTGTCTGTCTTCTCTGCTCTGTGCAGTGTTTGTGTTATGTGTGTGTTTAGCACATTCCTCTGTTTGCATTCAGCTTGGGGGATGTTACTGTTATTGGCTCAGCTTTCTGCTTTTACCTATACGTCCTTATGGCATCTTCTGGCACACCTTTGATTGACACAGCTTATGATGTGCCTACGATAGTGGCCTGGGAGTGGACAGCCTTTCAACATGGCCTATGGAAATAGATTACAGTTCACCTTTGCTGACAGGGTATGTTTGTGATGTTACATCTGCTGCACCATAAAAGGTGCAATAATATATGGCACAAGGGTGTAATTGTCTCACTATGCCAGGAGTGGTTGCTGTACACTTGATCACAGAGTGGGAACATACCTCACCCACCCTTATTAATTAACTGGAGCAGACCATGACCCCTGCAACATCATTGCTGTATTCACCAGTTTTCTACATACATGACATAGGCGTGTGTGTTTTTTCATCAGACCTTGGCTGTCATGGAGCTGTGTTACTCTGTGGATTTCAATCTCCAGAGGTAATGGGGCAGTTTAATGGATGATATTGACTTTGATTCTGTGTTGATATGCGTCACTTGGGACTGTCTGCAGCCCCTCCTTGGTGTGTAACTAATGACTGACCCAGGTCTGCCATTGCTGATCTCGGAGCAAAGGGCTGCAGACAGGCCCAGGCTGAGGATTGCAATATGAGAATAACTCTGACACCCTGTGGATATCAGACACCAGGGGCTGTCTGCAGTTCCTCACTGATAAATCACATATGCACGAACTGTGTCAGCACAACTACTTATGTTTTCCATACGTTACAATGCACAGTGCTAACAGCAGAAAGAGTGCTGTGACCTTTCCCCGCCTCATAGGGCACCCTATGTGGCGCCCCCTCGGCCACTATTTCACCAACATTGTTGGGTGGCGTGGTGGACACTGCATTTGGAGATGTGTCCTGTGGGGTGACTTCAAGGGCACGTTATGTTACAGTGCTCTGAGAGTACATTTGCTGGAAACCACTTATTCCACAGATATGCGATAACACCCTAATGGGGCTATCTTACCCCTTACAGGTGCTGTCTCTGCCAGACATGTTCATTTGCTATTGTGTGGGATTGCACCCCTGATCCCTGCACCATTGCACACTGATTGTGTTTGGGTGCTTGCAAATCAGCACAACACCATTTACCTCTCCCAAATTATTATTCCTCAAAAAACATTGCCACACACCCTTCTGACCAGCACCACAGCCCCCTATGCCTCAGCCAGCTGTCTTTAGTGTGCACTGCGGGTGTTCACAGCCTTGCTCCTTACACCATTGGTCAGTGTTCTAACCATCATGCTGTTGCTCGGTTCCTCTGCTTTCCCATCATTGCGCGACTTATGCCTCCCAGTCATCAGAGGCCTCCAATACCATTAGTGCGCCGCTTTACGTACAGCAGCGCACGCACCTCTGGCGGCCATAATTTCTGTGACTCCAATAGAAAACAAACACCGACAACTGCCTTCAGTGTACACGGGGGGGGGGGGGGGATTGAACCCCTGCTCCCAGCACCATTGGTCAGTGTTTTAACCAATGTGCTGTGGCTCCGTTCCTGTGCTTGTGCCTATTGGCGCACCGCCTTGTGCCTATCAGCGCGACGCCTTCTGCCGCCCAAGACGACCGGTGCGCCGCCTTCTGCCGCACAAGAGGACCTGTGCGCCGCCTTAGGCCGCCCAAAAAGAACTGTGCGCTTCCTTATGCCGCTGAAAAAGAACTGTGCACCGCCTTATGCCGTTCAAAATTAATTTGCCTCGTAAAACAATTTTAATCATTACAGTTGCTGTCTCAGCTGGCCTTTGTCGTTGTGCACAATGGGGGATTGAACCCATGGCCCCCGCACTATTGGCCAGTGTCTTCACCGTTGTACTACGGCTCGGGTGTTTTCTATACCCGGCAGCGCGCCACTTTGCCTTTTGGCGCGCTAATGTCGACCCCGCACATTACCGTGACGCGCACACGTCCGGTTGCTTACTCCCGGTTTTTTTCTTTTGGCAGCCTGATCCGCCCACTCCTTATATGGCACAGGTACACTACCGCGGCCCCGCACGATAAGAATGTTTAGTAAACATGCCCCTAAGACATATCAATAAATAATATCCATAAAACAAATGTCATAACTTAAAAAAATATATATATATAAAAGAGTAAAAGAGCCGTTTAAAATAGTTGAAACATAAATATACATTGGATGGAGATGAAAAATTCATAATAGAAGAAGACTCATATAGTAATGTTATGAAAGAAACACATGGAAATGGCTTATACCAAATTACTGTGAAACCATATCACACTTATCACACTACCAGATAAGGAGGAGGCATGACCACACTCTTTAGGAATTCTTTGAAGATCTCAGAAATTAATTCTTCTACCCTGCATGCTCTCAAATCTCTGCTGATTTTGTTTCCATTATACCCTTTTACTCATGTTCTTCTTTATGTCCTTCCAATACTGAGCTTGGTTTGCAGCTTGTCATGCCGTGAGGGCTTGCGTGCATCAGTGATGCTAAGAGCTAAACTATCGGTAGTTTAACTACTGGCAGGGTCTCCCAAAATGGACAGATCTCAGCTGAGGTGCCAGACCAAGACAAACCACCCATCTTGGCAGCATCAGAATGGGACAGTGTTGATGGCGGAGGATCACATTTTTGTGACAACTGCAACAACACCAAACTTAAACTGCGCAGAAGAAAGGCCCGGCAATCTACTTCTGTATCTTGCCATGAAAACCCAATGGATAGTTACAACAAAACAAATTGTGCTATGGTGCTGGAAGATGAGACCCCCAGGTCGGAAGGCACTCAACTAGCTACTGGGGAAGAGCTGAAGACTTTTCAGAGTAAAGCCAGCATTTATGATGTGGTTGGATCAAAGCCCTCGGGAAGTCTGAGTGCTGATGTAGTTGTGCATGAAATGAGAGTCAGAAGCTGTAAAGATGTCTTACACATTGGAACATGGAACGTACGAAGCATGAACCAAGGGAAGTTGGAGGTGGTCAAGAATGAAATGGAACGTGTACAACTTGATCTGTTGGGTGTCAGCGAACTGAAATGGACTGGCATCGGGCACTTTGCATCAGATGATCACATGGTCTACTATGCTGGAAATGAAAGACAAAGAAGAAATGGTGTTGCATTTATAATAAAGAAGAAACTTACAAGAACTGTAATGAAATACAATGCAGTCAGTGAACGCTTAATCTCTATTCGTCTACGAGGATTGCCTATCAACACAACTATAATTCAAGTATATGCCCCAACAACAGCTGCAGAAGAGAATGAAATTGAAGAGTTCTATGAACAAGTACAAGCTGAAATTGACAGAACATGCAAACAGGATATCCTGATAGTCATGGGTGACTGGAATGCAAAAGTTGGCAACAAAGAAGAAGGCAAAGTAGTTGGAAAATATGGACTTGGCAACAGAAATGAAGCTGGAGAAAGACTGATAGAATTCTGCAAGACCAATGATCTATTTATCTCAAACACCTTCTTCCAGCAACACAAGCGGCGACTGTACACATGGACTTCACCCAATGGATTGTATAAAAATCAAATTGACTACATCTGTGGAAGTCAACAATGGAAAAGCTCTGTAACATCAACAAAGACAAAACCTGGAGCTGACTGTGGTACAGCTCATCAACTACTAGTATGCAAACTCAAGCTAAAGTTGAAAAAGAGCAAACCACTCATGAATGCAGCAAAATATGATCTTGAGAATATACCACTGGAATTTAAAGACTGCCTGCAAAATCGATTTGCTGCTTTAGATACAAATGACAGAGCTCTGGAAGAGTTATGGAATGACATCAAGAAGGTTGTGTTGGAAGAAAGCGAGAAGTCTCTACAAAAGGTGAAAAAGCAAAAACGGCCAAAATGGATGACGGAAGAAACTCTGAAAATTGCCCAGAAACACAGAGAAGCTAAAGCCAGAGTAAAAAGAAAGACAGTCGCAGAACTCAACAGAGATTTCCAACGTACAGCAAGACAGGACAAGGAAAAGTACTACAATGACACTTGCAAGGAAATAGAAGCTGAAACTATTAGAGGAAGAACAAGATTGGCTTTCCTAAAGCTACAAGAGTTAAAGAAAAAGATCCAGCCTCGAATTGGAATGTTACAAGATGCTCAAGGTTCTATGTTGAATGATGCTGAGAAGATCAAGAAAAGGTGGAAGGAATATACAGAGTTTTTATATGATAAAGATCAAGTGGACCAACAGCCGTTTCAACCTGTACCTTATGATCGGGAACCATTGGTGATAAAAGAAGAAGTTGAAGCAGCATTGAAAGCTTTATCAAAAAACAAAGCACCAGGCATTGATAACATTCCCATAGAAGTATGGCAGCAATCTGATGCAGCTGTTACCGTACTCACAAGGCTCTGCCAAGAAATATGGATGACAACATCATGGCCAACTGACTGGAAATTATCTGTGTTTATACCAATACTAAAGAAAGGTGATTCAACTGACTGTGGAAATTATCGCACAATCGCTCTGTTCCCACATGCCAGCAAGATTCTTCTGAAGATTATTCAAAAGAGACTACAACCATACCTGGAACAAGAACTACCTGAAGTGCAAGCAGGGTTCAGGAAAGGGCGAGGAACGAGAGACATCATTGCAGATGTGAGATGGATCCTTGAAAAGACTAAAGAATACCAAAAGGATATCTATTTGTGCTTTATCGACTATAGCAAGGCTTTTGACTGTGTAAACCATGAGAAACTCTGGGCCACATTAAGAAGCATGGGTATACCAGAACACCTGGTCGTTCTCTTGTACAATCTGTACATTGATCAAGAAGCAACAGTTCGAACGGAACAAGGAGAAACAGAATGGTTTAAAATAAGCAAAGGTGTAAGACAAGGCTGCATACTTTCCCCCTATCTGTTTAATTTATATGCAGAACAAATCATCAGAGAAGCAGGATTGTATGAAGACAACAGAGGTGTGAAGATTGGTGGAAGACTCATCAACAACCTTCGCTATGCTGATGATACCACATTAATGGCTGAAAGTGAAGATGATCTGAAGCATTTGCTTCTCACAATTAAAGAACATAGTCTCAAAATGGGCCTGCACCTTAATGTAAAGAAGACAAAGCTCATGACAACTGGCATAATCAACAGGTTCATCATTGAAGGAGAAGAAATTGAAATTGTGAACAACTTTAACCTACTTGGATCAACTATCAATAAAGAAGGAACCAGCAGTCAAGAAATCAGACGACGCATTGCTCTTGGCAGAATGGCTATGAAAGACCTAGATAAGATTCTCAAGAGCAGAGATGTCTCTCTCCATACAAAGATTCGACTTGTTCAGGTCATGGTATTTTCAATAACATCATATGGATGTGAAAGCTAGAAAGTGAAAAAGACAGATAGGAAGAAAATTGATGCCTTTGAATTATGGTGCTGGCGGCGAATACTGTGTATACCATGGACTGCCCGAAGAACAAACCAGTCGATACTAGAGGAGATCAAACCTAAGCTTTCTTTAGAAGCTCAGATGACAAGACTTCGACTTTCATACTTTGCACACATCATGCGAAGAGAGAGATCATTAGAGAAAGACATTATGCTTGGCAAGATAGAAGGTCAACGCAAAAGAGGAAGGCCAGCAATGAGATGGATCGATACAATAACAGCAGCTACGGGTACCAGTCTGTCAACAATGAGCCGCCTGACTGAAGACCGAACACAATTTAGGATAGCTATCCAGAGGGTCGCCATGAGTCGACTCCGACTCGACGGCACTTAACAACAACAATACTGAGCACCTCACTCTGAGACTCCCTTCTTCTGAAGATCTCAGGAACACCCATTTCTTTCACCAATCTGATAGTTCTGGGGAACTTCGATGTCCACTTTGACTTGCCTTGTAAACTATGTGACAAGCTCTTTCTCTCTCTCTCCTATTAGACTTATTGCTTATCTAACATGTCCATCCCCCACTCATACAGTAGGACACATCTTAGATCCCATTATTATTTCAAATACATCTCTTTTTCCTCTATGTTCCCTCTCTAACCTTGCCCTCCCCTGGACAGACCATTTCTGCATCTTTTTCAATTTCAGTTCACAAGACTTCATTCCAAAATAGTTATAGCATAAGAACTGCTTCCTAATCTCTGTTGTTGTTGTTAAGTGCCGTCGAGTCGGAGTCGACTCATGGCGACCCTCTGGATAGCTATCCTAAATTGTGTTCGGTCTTCAGTCAGGCAGCTCATTGTTAACAGACTGGTACCCGTAGCTGCTGTTATTGTAGCAATCCATCTCATTGCTGGCCTTCCTCTTTTGCGTTGACCTTCTATCTTGCCAAGCATGATGTCTTTCTCTAATGATCTCTCTCTTCGCATGATGTGTCCGAAGTATGAAAGTCGAAGTCTTGTCATCTGAGCTTCTAAAGAAAGCTTAGGTTTGATCTTCTCTAGTACCGACTGGTTTGTTCTTCGGGCAGTCCATGGTATACACAGTATTCGCCGCCAGCACCATAATTCAAAGGCATCAATTTTCTTCCTGTCTGTCTTTTTCACTGTCCAGCTTTCACATCCATATGATGTTATTGAAAATACCATGGCTTGAACAAGTCGAATCTTTGTATGGAGAGAGACATCTCTGCTCTTGAGAATCTTATCTAGGTCTTTCATAGCCATTCTGCCAAGAGCAATGCGTCGTCTGATTTCTTGACTGCTTGTTGCTTCTTTATTGATAGTTGATCCAAGTAGGTTAAAGTTGTTCACAATTTCAATTTCTTCTCCTTCAACGATGAACCTGTTGATTATGCCAGTTGTCATGATCTTTGTCTTCTTTACATTAAGGTGCAGGCCCATTTTGAGACTATGTTCTTTGATTGTGAGAAGCAAATGTTTCAGATCATCTTCACTTTCAGCCAGTAATGTGGTATCATCAGCATAGCGAAGGTTGTTGATGAGTCTTCCACCAATCTTCACACCTCTGTTGTCTTCATACAGTCCTGCTTCTCTGATGATTTGTTCTGCATATAAATTAAACAGGTAGGGGGAAAGTATGCAGCCTTGTCTTACACCTTTGCTTATTTTAAACCATTCTGTTTCTCCTTGTTCCGTTCGAACTGTTGCTTCTTGATCAATGTACAGATTACGCAAGAGAACGATCAGGTGTTCTGGTATACCCATGCTTCTTAATGTGGCCCAGAGTTTCTCATGGTTTACACAGTCAAAAGCCTTGCTATAGTCGATAAAGCACAAATAGATATCCTTTTGGTATTCTTTAGTCTTTTCAAGGATCCATCTCACATCCGCAATGATGTCTCTCGTTCCTCGCCCTTTCCTGAACCCTGCTTGCACTTCAGGTAGTTCTTGTTCTAGGTATGGCTGTAGTCTCTTTTGAATAATCTTCAGTAGAATCTTGCTGGCATGTGGGATCAGAGCGATTGTGCGATAATTTCCACAGTCAGTTGGATCACCTTTCTTTAGTATTGGTATAAACACAGATCTTTTCCAGTCAGTTGGCCATGATGTTGTCTTCCATATTTCTTGGCAGAGCCTTGTAAGTACGGTAACAGCTGCATCAGATTGCTGCAATACTTCTATGGGAATGCTATCAATGCCTGGTGCTTTGTTCTTTGATAAGGCTTTCAATGCTGCTTCAACTTCTTCTTTCATCACCAATGGTTCCTGATCATAAGGTATAGGTTGAAACGGCTGTTGGTCCACTTGATCTTTATCATATAAAAACTCTGTATATTCCTTCCACCTTTTCTTGATCTTCTCAGCATCATTCAACATAGAACCTTGAGCATCTTGTAACATTCCAATTCGAGGCTGGAACTTTTTCTTTAACTCTCGCAGCTTTAGGAAAGCCGATCTTGTTCTTCCTCTAATAGTTTCTGCTTCTATTTCCTTGCAAGTGTCATTGTAGTACTTTTCCTTGTCCTGTCTTGCTGCACGTTGGAAATCTCTGTTGAGTTCTGCGATTGTCTTTCTTTCTCCTTTGGCTTTAGCTTCTCTGCGTTTCTGGGCAATTTTCAGAGTTTCTTCCGTCATCCATTTTGGCCGTTTTTGCTTTTTCACCTTTTGTAGAGACTTCTCGCTTTCTTCCAGCACAACCTTCTTGATGTCATTCCATAACTCTTCCGGAGCTCTGTCATTTGTATCTAAGGCAGCAAATCGATTTTGCAGGCAGTCTTTAAATTCCAGTGGTATATTCTCAAGGTCATATTTTGGTGCATTCATGAGTGGTTTGCTCTTTTTCAACTTTAGCTTGAGTTTGCATACTAGTAGTTGATGATCTGTACCACAGTCAGCTCCAGGTTTTGTCTTTGTTGATGTTACAGAGCTTTTCCATCGTTGACTTCCACAGATGTAGTCAATTTGATTTTTATACAATCCATTGGGTGAAGTCCATGTGTACAGTCGTCGCTTGTGTTGCTGAAAGAAGGTGTTTGAGATGAATAGATCATTGGTTTTGCAGAATTCTATCAATCTTTCTCCAGCTTCATTTCTGTTGCCAAGTCCATATTTTCCAACTACTTTGCCTTCTTCTTTGTTGCCAACTTTTGCGTTCCAGTCACCCATGACTATCAGGATATCCTGTTTGCATGTTCTGTCAATTTCAGCTTGTACTTGTTCATAGAACTCTTCAATTTCATTCTCTTCTGCAGCTGTTGTTGGGGCATATACTTGAATTATAGTTGTGTTGATAGGCAATCCTCGTAGACGAATAGAGATTAAGCGTTCGCTGACTGCATTGTATTTCATTACAGTTCTTGCAAGTTTCTTCTTTATTATAAATGCAACACCATTTCTTCTTTGTCTTTCATTTCCAGCATAGTAGACCATGTGATCATCTGATGCAAAGTGCCCGATGCCAGTCCATTTCAGTTCGCTGACACCCAACAGATCAAGTTGTACACGTTCCATTTCATTCTTGAGCACTTCCAACTTCCCTTGGTTCATGCTTCGTACGTTCCATGTTCCAATGTGTAAGACATCTTTACAGCTTCTGACTCTCATTTCATGTGCAGCTACATCAGCAGTCAGACTTCCCGAAGGCTTTGATCCAACCACATCATAAATGCTGGCTTTACTCTGAAAAGTCTTCAGCTCTTCCCCAGTAGCTAGTTGAGTGCCTTCCGACCTGGGAGTCTCATCTTCCAGCACCATAGCACAATTTGTTTTGTTGTAACTATCCATTGGGTTTTCATGGCAAGATACAGAAGTAGATTGCCGGGCCTTCCTTCCGCGCAGTTTAAGTTTGGTGTTGTTGCCGTTGTCACAGAAATGTGATCCTCCGCCGTCAACACTATCCCATTCTGCTGCTGCCCAGATGGGTGGTTTGTCTTCGTCTGGCACCTCAGTTGAGACCTGTCCATCTTGGGAGACCCTGCCAGTAGTTAAACTACCGATAGTTTAGCTCTCAGCATCACTGATGCACACAAGCCCTCACAGCACGACAAGCTGCAAACCAAGTGAGCATCAGCATCCTAATCTCTAATGATCCATTATTACAGAGACTCTCAGCTTTCCCATCTTCACTCTCTTCCCTGCAAACTTTGTCTCTCTCAGTTGATGATCAAGCTGAAACTTGGAATATGCTGCTTCTTTCTTCCCTAGACTCATTAGCCCCCTTTTGTCCCAAGCGATTACCACAGAAACACCATCATCTTTGGCACCACCCTGGCCTTCATCTTATTCACAAGGCAAAAAGGATCTGGTGGAACTTGCACCCATTACAGAACTATGGTGACCTCTGCAAAAAATAGATTATCAAAAATCCTCTGTTCTTCTACCAACTAACTGAATCCCTCAAGAAAACCAATACACTTCATCCATAACAATCAGGATTTTGCCCTGGATACAGCACATAAGCCGTTCTATTCTCTCTCTTTAGTGAAACCCACAAGGCCATTGATAAGGGAAATATTTCCTTAGCAATTTCCCTCGATCTTTCCTTTAACCTGGTCAACCATTCAATTTTACATTCCTAGCTGCCAGACATTGGTCTTCAGAGTATCGTTCTCCAATGGTTCCATTCCCTTTTTTTAGAACACTCATACTCTGTAATCTTCAAATCCTCCACTTCCACTAAACATCCTTATAGCTGTGGTTTCCCTCCCAGGTCAATCTTGACCTCCCTTCTCTTGAATATCTTTTTGACATCACCAACCCTTCTTATCCAACAGTTCGGTATCTCATTGTACTACTACACAGATGATAACCTACTACATTTTCATACACACCGCACATCTCCTGATCTCGTGGTATTGAATAATTGTCTCTCCCAGGTTGCTCTTTGGCTTAAAAAATAATCATCTTAAATTTAATACAAACAAAACCTCTGCTACTTGCTTAACTGGTTCCACTACTGTTCCACCTCTTTCCCCATTACTTAGCAGCACATCCACTCCTTTGATGCCCTCCTTCAAATACCTTGGGGTTATACTCAACACTGTTCTCTCTTTTCATAAGCAGATGAGTTTGGTGGTAAAACACTTTTTTATGCTTTTTGTCAAATCAGAGCCATTTGTCCACTCCTCTCTAACTCAACTTTAATCATATTGCTCATACTCCTAGTTCTGTCTTGCTTAGATTACTGTAATGTTGTTTATGCTAGTCTTCCTAATTATGAACTGAACATCTGTACACTGTCCAAAATACTGCCATAAGACTACTAGCCCATGCCTCTAAATTTGACCATGTCACACCTTTGTCTCATCCATTTTCATTGGTTACTCATTCGATATTGCATCCAATACAAAATCCTTACCTTAGTACATAAGACATTACACACAGGAACATCTTCACATGGCGACCCTGTTCTATATTATCTATACTAAATCTCAGAAGGTGACACTACAATTGAAGTATAGTAGGAATGAAAAAGAAAAATATATACTGGCCGCACATCCCCCAGGATAAAAGGATGCCCATCTGTAGCTTATGCAGTAGGGCTAATGATGGTGGTTGTAATAATGCAAGCACTGCCGATGTAGATAATATCCCAGCCACAGATAAAGGCCATGGTGAGTACATTCATAGACCCACTGTGGCAGAAGATAATCCACAGAAATCAATGAAAAAGTAAAGAGGTTTAACTGGTTAAGTGGACTTCTGCAGATAAAGAGGAAATAGTATACTGCTCTTTTTATGCTACAAACCCTATATTTAAATCAAGAGGGTATACAAAGAGAGTCCACTAAAAACTGGAAGAGAGGAAAATTGTTACTAGAAAAACTGCAAAAAGCATTGAATGCAAATTTAAGATTTTTAATTTCACAGATCAAAGTAAATGATAGCATCTTGACGCAACTAAGGGCTTCCATGAGAAAAGAAACACAGGAAAGAGGAGAAGGAGACTTAGATGAGAATACCAGAAGAAAGGAATGCACAGAAAAGAAAGAACAGTTGAGGGGGAGATGGAGCTGAGAGATCTGGAACTGCAGGAGAGTGAGCTGAATAAAGGACAGGTCGACGAATCAACTGAAGAGGAGGAAAAGGAGAAGGAAGAAAGGGAAGAGAAAGACCCAGAGGTGGAGGAATTTAAGATCAAACCTGTAGTCCACAAGGAAAGAGATGATAATGCTGGGTTCCAAGCAAGGGAAAGATTACCCAAGTTAAATTTAACACCTAAGGTTAGAAGTATGATAATTAAGATGAATAAGGCCATATCCAGTATAAAGGGACCATTTATTGACATCACTGGAATTAATCAAATACAATATTGTGCAGCTAAAATTATTACAGAAAGAATACTACCAACCAAAATGCAGGGCAAGAAGAAAGAAAGAATAATAACAGTTCTTGCTTGGAAAAAGTGCATTGAAGGAAAATTACAACCATTGAGGGCAGAGGTATTTCTGATAGATGGATATCTAAAAGGATTAAGATCATCAAAGATAGTGAGGAAGATCCAAGGCATCAAGCTGAAGCATGCTGCATTAACGGACTTGAAATTTATATGTTCCAACAATAAATTGTAAGTAGCAGCAGAAGCGCAACACTGAAAAGATATGAGGAAAACAGAAAGGAAAGATATGAAAATAAACAGAAGCCAAAACAATTCTACAGGGAATTGGGAAAGAGCATTAATATGGCAAAAGCACTACTAACCAAAGCTGAAACAGAAACATTTTGGAGAAAATTATATGAAGACTCTATAGAGCACAATCAAGAAGCAGAATGGTTATCCTGCATACAGGAGAATTTAGAAAAAGAAAACATCAAACCTATGGAATGGCCTGCAGTAACAACAAAAGTGCTAGAAAGTAGGCCCAAATGGAGTAACCAACTTCTGGCTCAAACAGTTAACATCACTCCACCAAGACCTGGAGGACCTCAAAAATCAATTATTCAAGCAGCCAAACTTAACACCACAATGGCTTACTATGGTAAGAACATTTCTCCTTCCAAAGGGGGACCCAAATAATATTCTCAATAATTATAGACCAACAATTATAGACCTACAATCTATAAACTGTTCACTGCAATAGATGCAGACAAAATATATAATCATATCGAGTTCAATAACGTGGAGCCCAATTCCAGTAGGGGCATGTCCAGGCCATTCGGATGGCCCCAAGCAAGACGGGCCTATTTGGACAAAATGTTCCATGGTAGCCAGAATCATGCCCGAGGATGGCCCATCATGCCCCTGCTGCCTGTGTGGATGTCCTCCCTGCAGGCGCCCCCGACTCCAGTGTCCTTGGCCCTTTTTTTCCCCACTGCCCAGCCCAAGGCTGGCCTGCCATGGCCTGGATCAGGCAGCGGGACTCCCGTACCCAGTCCTGGGGGGGGATCCCAGGGCCTGATCACCGGGTTTTCGCTGCTTATTCCACCTTTGAGGTGGAATAAGCAGTGCGTCCACATGGGCCGTGACTTGAATTGGCCCTGTACATCCTGCCGGGCTGACCCACCCCTGCTCTGCCCTGATCCCACCCCTTTCTGCCACCTGCTGGCTCTCCCTGTCCTGATACACAGGACGTACAGGGAAAGCCAAGGAGGGAATTGGGCCCTGATGGCTTGCGGGGCTGCCTATCCCTCTGGGACATGCAGCCCTGCAACCCGCGTTTCTTAATTGGTCCATAATGGCAATAGAGCAAAAGGGCAATGAGGGGAGCATATGGAACCAAGGACTAGTTAATGTTGAGTAAGGCCATCATGGCCACTGCTAACAAAAGCAGAAATCTCAGTATAGCATGGATTATAAGAAAGCTTTTGATAGCATCCCACTCTCTTGGATAATAAATTGCCTTGAAATATATAAAATAAATCCTGGTTTGATAGAGTACATTATGTTCATCATGATAGTGTGGCAAACCACACTCTTGAGATATGAATAAGGTCAGTACATCATTCCTAACACTAAGATCCAGCAAGGAATATTTCAGGGAGATTCCCTGTCACAACTTCTGTGTGTGGCGCTTTAATCCAATGAGTACTCTCATCAACTCTTTGGGATACGGATTTAGCTTGACTCCTAAAGAAAATAACAACCCAGAAGCAACATTTCATGTACTATTTGTAGATGATCTGAAACTCTACAATTCCAGTGACCAATTATTAGTAGAACAATTCTGTGTGTTGAAAAGCTTTTCTAATGACATCAGGATGACTTTTGGCCTTGACAATTGTACTAAGGCAACTTTGTTTAGAGGAAAATTGAGCAAAATAGAAAATATCTTCCTGGCTGAGCACTGTGACATCAAGGACCTTGAACAAGAAGGTGTATATAAGTATCTCGGAATAGAGGAAGGAACAGCACTCAAGCAGAAATTACTGAGAGAGATCAGTAAAGAATACTACAGGAGATTAAAATCATTATTGAAAAGTGCTTTAACATCATGAAAAAAGATACAAGCCATCAATCAGCTGGCAGTTCCAGTACTTTCATACAGCTTTGAGACTGTGGACTGGCCTCTTAAAGATCTTGAAAAACTGGATGTACAAACAAGAAAACTCCTCCTTGCCCATGAAGTAATTTACAAAAATCAGTGTATGCCAAGACTGTACATTCCAAGAGCTGAAGGAGGGCTAGGCTTCATAGAGATTGATTACACCTACAGAGCTACTATCATAGACCTCCAGGCCTACTTGACAGCATCATTGGATCCAAATAAGCAAAAAGTGCTGAAATATGAAAGTAAACGTCCAGAATCTGTCTCCGTCATCAAACTTGGACAAGCAGTGTGAAGACTAGAAGGAATGAGTGAGAACCCACAGGCAAGCACAGGAAAGGAAGTAACAGAATTTGCAAAACAAGAGAAAACACTTTTCAAAGAATTGTATCAGCAAGCAAGGAAAAACAAGTGGCAAATGCACTAATACAGTGGAAAATACAGACTCCAAGTAACTTTTGTCGATCAAGAACAGACACATGAATGGTTAAGGAGAGGTGAATTGAAACTGAAGAATGAGAGATATATAGTTACAGCCCAGGATAGCAGATTACAGATGAGATGGTTTACAGTGAGCATTGAAAAAACCGACAAAACAGACACATGTCAATTCTGTAAGAAAAACCTGGAAACGGTGACTCACCTCAAAGATGGTTGTGACGTTCTGATGTTGGAAAATTTCCATACAGAAAGGCACAACAAAGCAGCATGCCTCATTCATTGGAAACTTTGTAAACACTACAATATCACTGTCCCTGAAAAGCACCAGGATCCTGACCCTAAGAAAATTACAGATAATGAAGAGGTTATGATCACCTGGGACATTTCCATTCTGACAGATTAGAAAATTGGATGCGAGGAAACCCAACATAGTGGTAAAGGAGAAAAACACCAGAATGGCATTGATAAATAGAGTTGTCGGTTCTGAGTGATTATTCTGTAAATTGCGTAGAAAGGCAGAAGATCCTGAAGTATCAAGAAATGCAGTCAGAGACCAAGAAAATGTGGCAAAAAGATACAGAAATATTTCCCAATATACTGGGAGCCACAAGCTTGATAAAAAAAAAAACTTCCCAAGTACATCTTGACAAACTACCCATATTTCTACTACTACCATGACTGTTGTTGTTAAGTGCCGTCGAGTCGGAGTCGACTCATGGTGACCCTCTGGATAGCTATCCTAAATTGAGTTCGGTCTTCAGTCAGGTGGCTCATTGTTGACAGACTGGTACCCGTAGCTGCTGTTATTGTATCGATCCATCTCATTGCTGGCCTTCCTCTTTTGCGTTGACCTTCTATCTTGCCAAGCATGATGTCTTTATCTAATGATCTCTCTCTTCGCATGATGTGTGCAAAGTATGAAAGTCGAAGTCTTGTCATCTGAGCTTCTAAAGAAAGCTTAGGTTTGATCTCCTCTAGTACCGACTGGTTTGTTCTTCGGGCTGTCCATGGTATACACAGTATTCGCCGCCAGCACCATAATTCAAAGGCATCAATTTTCTTCCTGTCTGTCTTTTTCACTGTCCAGCTTTCACATCCATATGATGTTATTGAAAATACCATGGCTTGAACAAGTCAAATATTTGTATGGAGAGAGACATCTCTGCCCTTGAGAATCTTATCTAGGTCTTTCATAGCCATTCTGCCAAGGGCAATGTGTCATCTGATTTCTTGACTGCTTGTTGCTTCTTTATTGATAGTTGATCCAAGTAGGTTAAAGTTGTTCACAATTTCAATTTCTTCTCCTTCAACGATAAACCTGTTGATTATGCCAGTTGTCATGAGCTTTGTCTTCTTTACATTAAGGTGCAGGCCCATTTTGAGACTATGTTCTTTGATTGTGAGAAGCAAATATTTCAGATCATCTTCACTTTCAGCCAGTAATGTAGTATCATCAGAATAGTAAAGGTTGTTGATGAGTCTTCCACCAGTCTTCACACCTCTGTTGTCTTCATACAATCCTGCTTCTCTGATGATTTGTTCTGCATATAAATTAAACAGGTAGGGGGAAAGTATGCAGCCTTGTCTTACACCTTTGCTTATTTTAAACCATTCTGTTTCTCCTTGTTCCGTTCGAACTATTGCTTCTTGATCAATGTACAGATTGCGCAAGAGAACAATCAGGTGTTCTGGTATACCCATGCTTCTTAATGTAGCCCAGAGTTTCTCATGGCTTACACAGTCAAAAGCCTTGCTATAGTCGATAAAGCACAAATAGATATCCTTTTGGTATTCTTTAGTCTTTTCAAGGATCCATCTCACATCCGCAATGATGTCTCTAGTTCCTCGCCCTTTCCTGAACCCTGCTTGCACTTCAGGTAGTTCTTGTTCCAGGTATGGTTGTAGTATCTTTTGAATAATCTTCAGTAGAATCTTGCTGGCATGTGGGATCAGAGTGATTGTTCGATAATTTCCACAGTCAGTTGGATCACCTTTCTTTAGTATTGGTATAAACACAGATCTTTTCCAGTCAGTTGGCCATGATGTTGTCTTCCATATTTCTTGGCAGAGGCTTTTAAGTATGGTAACAGCTGCATCAGATTGCTGCAATACTTCTATGGGAATTCTATCAATGCCTGGTGCTTTGTTCTTTGATAAGGCTTTCAATGCTGCTTCAACTTCTTCTTTCATCACCAATGGTTCCCGATTATAAGGTACAGGTTGAAATGGCTGTTGGTCCACTTGATCTTTATCATATAAAAACTCTGTATATTCCTTCCACCTTTTCTTGATCTTCTCAGCATCATTCAACATAGAACCTTGAGCATCTTGTAACATTCCAATTTGAGGCTGGAACTTTTTCTTTATCTCACGTAGCTTTACGAAAGCCGATCTTGTTCTTCCTCTAATAGTTTCTGCTTCTATTTCCTTGCAAGTGTAATTGTAGTACTTTTCCTTGTCTTGTCTTGCTGTACGTTGGAAATCTCTGTTGAGTTCTGCAATTGTCTTTCTTTGTCCTCTGGCTTTAGCTTCTCTGCGTTTCTGGGCAATTTTCAGAGTTTCTTCCGTCATCCATTTTGGCCGTTTTTGCTTTTTCACCTTTTGTAGAGACTTCTCGCTTTCTTCAACACAACCTTCTTGATGTCATTCCATAATTCTTCCGGAGCTCTGTCATTTGTATCTAAAGCAGCAAATCGATTTTGCAGGCAGTCTTTAAATTCCAGTGGTATATTCTCAAGGTCATATTTTGCTGCATTCATGAGTGCTTTGCTCTTTTTCAACTTTAGCTTGAGTTTGCATACTAGTAGTTGATGATCTGTACCACAGTCAGCTCCAGGTTTTGTCTTTGTTGATGTTACAGAGCTTTTCCATCGTTGACTTCCACAGATGTAGTCAATTTGATTTTTATACAATCCATTGGGTGAAGTCCATGTGTACAGTCGCCGCTTGTGTTGCTGGAAGAAGGTGTTTGAGATGAATAGATCATTGGTCTTGCAGAATTCTATCAGTCTTTCTCCAGTTTCATTTCTGTTGCCAAGTCCATATTTTCCAACTACTTTGCCTTCTTCTTTGTTGCCAACCTTTGCATTCCAGTCACCCATGATTATCAGGATATCCTGTTTACATGTTCTGTCAATTTCAGCTTGTACTTGTTCATAGAACTCTTCAATTGCATTCTCTTCTGCAGCTGTTGTTGGGGCATATACTTGAATTATAGTTGTGTTGATAGGCAATCCTCGTAGACGAATAGAGATTAAGCGTTCGCTGACTGCATTGTATTTCATTACAGTTCTTGTAAGTTTCTTCTTTATTATAAATGCAACACCATGGGGGGGCGGAGCCTGATGTCCAGCGGGTAAGACGCTTCGCGCTGAAGCTCCCGAGAGGCCTACTTAGAATCCTGACTTAATACCTATACAAACTTACTATTTCGCTCCGGGCTGACCGGGGTACCTCGGGGGGATGGCGGCCCATAAACCAGCGCGCTTGGACTTCGGGTCTCCTTCTTCTTCTCACGGAAAACGCTCCAAAACAGAGGTGTCCTCCCCACAGAAGATGGCTCCATTTCGGGAAAACCCCGAAATGCACCTGGAGATTTTAGAGGAAATACGCGGCGTGAAGGAATTGGTGCAGTCCAATGGAGAAGCGCTTAGAGCCATGCGAGAAGACTTTGGAGTGCTCCAGGACCGACTTGAAAGTCTCTCATTACGGCAGGACAATATGGCGGGGGTCCTCGACTCGCACGCGGTGCGCTTGGGCACACTGGACAAGGCTGAGCGCCAGATACAGAATCTTCAAAAGGAGTTAGAAGATAGCAATAATCGAGCCCGTCGCAACAATGTGAGGCTCATTGGAATACCGGAGGGGGTGGAAGCGGGAGATATGAGAGAATTCCTGCTCAAAACTCTTCCCTCCTTGCTGAAGATCACCTTTCATAAAGAACTGGAAATCGATCGTGCACACCGTGTTCCTACCCACATGGCGCTCAACCGAACGACCCCCCGGCCTATTATCTTTCGCTTGCTACGATATCAACAAGTGGAACAAATTTTAAATGCTGCCCGGGCGAACCATCATTTGGAATTTGAAGGTCACAAAGTCTCCTTCTTCCCTGATTTGGCAAAGCCTACCGTTGACCGACGGAAGAAACTCCTTGCTTTTCGCCCTCGACTTCAACAGCTACAGGCTCGCTTTGGCCTGTTGTATCCCGCGAAGCTCCGAGTGACTCTCCACAACCAAACCAGGACATTCGAAGATCCTGATCTACTATCAACATTTTTAGACTCCAAAGAAGCAGAGCAGATGCGCTAATCCAACGACTTGGACTTTTATTTGCCGGCTCTGTCCGCCATTTTGAAGGGCCCGATGCGGCGGTCATAGTCAAGCACAGAGACTACCTGGACTTTCTTTCTTTCTTTCTATGACTTTTGTTTTTTGGTCTCCTATCCCTCCATGATGTGTGCCTCGGTCGGATTCGGAGCACGCACAGTCCTACAGGTTATGTGTTTTTTTCAATTTCGGCCTTCTCTGGGGCTTCTCCCCGCAGACACATGGTCGCCAGTAATTTTTGGGGTTCTGCTTCTTCTCTACCGCGCTGCGGTTTTTCTTTTTTAATGTGGGGCGCTTCATTGTATTATCTAAGCTTATTTTCTTTTATGCCATATGTACAGCCAGATACAGTCAATATGAGGGACATTGTGAAATTATGTGCGCTATCATGCTCAGAATTTTTAACTTGTCTGAATGGCCTTATGTAAAATCTTATCACTCAACGTAAAGGGCATTAATAGTCCAATCAAAAGAAAGAAAATCCTTAGCTATCTTAGCCATGAGCATGCTGATTTAGCGTTTCTTCAGGAAACGCACTTAAACTCTGCTGAAACACTGAAACTCAATGTTAAGCCTTACATGGTGGCTGCCTATTCTCCCGCCGTTTCCAAACGGTGCGGGGTAGCCATTCTGGTTAAGAAATCTTTGCAAGCTACTGTAATTGATACTAGCGCTGACAAGGAGGGTAGATGGGCCCGAGTACATCTTAAGGTTGGAGATAGTGAATTTACATGTATTTGCATTTATGCCCCGAATGTGGACAACCCTGCTTACTATGCAAGTATTGCGCAGTTGGCACAGGCCTCTGCCAATACTCCATTAATACTTGGTGGTGATTTTAATCAAGTGTTAGACCCTCTGATAGATAGACAGCCGCCTAGAACGAGTAGTCCACCCAAGAGTCTTGCTACCCTTACAGCTCTGATGCAAGATCTTGCGCTGGTAGATATATGGAGGCTGCTTCACCCCTCCGACTTAGAGTTCACTTTCTTTTCTGCCCCCCATCACTCCCAATCTAGAATAGATTTCTTTCTCATTTCCAAAGCACTGATTTCTCAAGTAGACACGACTAGGACTCATCCTCTCCATATTTCAGATCATGCTGCCATATCTTTATCCTTACATGTCACTGCGCGGGACGATTCTCCCCGAGCTTGGTTTTTTGATAGATCCCTACTGGGTCAAAAAGATTTTCAGGTTGATATAAAGGCCGCTATCCAAGATTATTTTCATTTTAACTCACCCCATGACACAGCGAGCTGGGCTTGGTGGGAGGGTTTTAAAGCATCTATCCGCGCAACTATAACTAGCTATCAAATTCGGCAGGGGAAACAAAGAAAGCAGCATTTACTGATTCTAGAGCAGCAGATACAAGCTGGGGAGCATCTCCTCACGTCCCGTACTGACCCATGTATTTTACTCCGTTTACAACGCTTGCGTTTTCAATACAATCAGCTTCTGTACACTGCTGCTGTTAAAAATATTGAATCACAACAAGGGCTATATTATCAGGAAAATAATCGTGCTGGCAAATTATTAGCAAATGCCCTAAAAGGTCAAAAAGAAGCCAAGCGTGTTACCGCCCTCCGTAATCCGTCGGGGGGGGGGGCTTGGTCACTAAAGATACCGAAATCTTAGAACTCTTTCGTGATTTTTATACTCGGCTTTATCAATCTGAATGTGATTTTGAGCCAGATGTATTTGAACGCTTACTTTCAGGGGTACAAAGACCGACCCTATCTGACGAAGATAGAGTGGCCTTGGACACACCATTTACTGTCTCAGAAATTCATTCTGCTATCAAGAAATGTGCCTCAGGTCGAGCCGCAGGCCCAGACGGTCTCCCTGCTGAATTCTACAAAACCTTTCACGCTGACTTAGCTCCAGTTTTGAAACTTTATTTTTCTGTTCTGGCCGAGGAGGGTTCTCCTTCTGGGTCCTTTTCAATGGCAAATGTAGTAGTTTTTGAGAAAGAGGGGAGAGACCCGCAACTAACAGCTAATTATCGTCCAATTTCCCTCCTAAACGCGGACTATAAAATATTTGCCACCATTCTCTCTACCCGGCTCTCTGATAGGATGCCTACCTTAATACACCCAGATCAATGTGGTTTCATTCCTGGTAGATCAACTGCTGACAATGCTCGGACTCTATGCCATGTACTGACTACCGCAGTTAATCTTGATCGCCCATTTGTTGGCCTCTCACTTGATGCTGAGAAGGCCTTTGATCGCTTAGAGTGGCCCTTCCTATTTGCAGTCCTCCGCTGGTACGGATTCGGGGAAGGTTTTCTCCGTTGTCTTCGCACCATGTACGCACAGCCTACAGCCAGTATATGTGCCAATGCTTTAAAGTCTCAGCCTTTTCCTCTTCAACGCGGCACTCGCCAGGGATGCCCACTGTCTCCACTTCTCTTCGATCTTGCACTCGAACCCTTGGCTTTACTAATCCGGCAATCGGAGGAGATTCATGGAGTCCCCTTCACCCATAGGGAAATCAAAATTTCAGCGTATGCTGATGACCTTATGCTTTTTGTCTCTATAGACTCAGTACCGGCTGTCCTAGAGCAAATTGGTAAATACTCACAACTGTCCGGTTATAAGATAAATTGGACCAAGTCGGTAGCCTTTCCATTAAATCCTTTGCTTCATCAGGCAGATATGCAATCCTTCCCCTTTTTATGGCAACCTCGCATGGTCAAATACCTTGGGGTTCACTATTGTTCTCCTTTGGAAGACACTATCTCCTTCAATGCCAAAGACTTAACCTCTAAAGTCCGGGCGCTTACTCACCGCTGGACTCCTTTAACACTTACCTGGTGGGGTCGATTAGAAACCATAAAAATGATGATTGTTCCGAAAGTGAATTGTATCTTAGAAATGTTGCCCTGTCTTTTACCTCGACGTATATATAAAGATATAGAGGGCCTTCTGACTAGATACTTGTGGCAAAACAAGACACCTAGGATAGCGAAACATAAGCTGCAAGCAGATAAGGAAAATGGGGGTGTCAGATTCCCTGATTTCCTGAAGTATCATCAATCTTTTCTTCTCAAACAAGGCGCTCGTTGGCTGGAAGATCCAGTACCGAGTAGACCTGTGTGGCTAGACATAGAAGAGGACCTTTGCAAACCGATTCCTCTTACTTTTCTTCCTGGTATGACTCTCCCATCAGACTCCCACTTTCCACCAATGCTTTTAGACACCTTAGGTGCCTTTAATAATCTTATGCAATCTTTAGACTCCCGACTCTGTCCGTTAGACAAGCTCCCACTTTGGTACAATACTCGATTTCGAATACAAAATAAGCCGATGGCGTGGAGCCCCTGGTACACTAGGGGCATTTGGATTCCTAGTCAGTTGTTCCATGAAGGTCGCTGGAAAACTTTTAGTGAATTGCAAATTGAATTTGGTCTCCCAGCGAAACACTACTTTCAGTTGGTGCAACTTCAGCATTGCCTTCGGAGTGCTAAGGTGCTCCCGCCATCGGCCTCCCCTACACAAGGTTGGTTGGAGACTATCCGATCTATCGGTAGTTCACCGGGTGTAGCATCCAATTTTTACAAAACCTTATGTAATGCTATAACCAGAGATACCCCTATAGCGCAGAAAGCATGGGAGAGAGAATTGCATGTGACTTTGACCCCGGAGCAATGGAGCCTTGTCTGGAGTAGAGTGACACGGGTCTCCCGATCCGCCTCACTTACTCAGACACTCTTCTTTCTAGCCCACCGGTGTTTTTACACTCCTGACAGATTAGCCAAATGGAACACTACTCAGGGCAATAGTTGTTGGACATGTCATGCGGCCATTGGTTCACTACCTCATGTTATGTATGAATGTCCCGCACTACAGTATTACTGGCGTCGGGTCTGGGGTCGTATCCAGTCTATTTTGCACTTTCAAGAGCCCCTTTCTTGGAGGATAGTGGGACTTCGCTCAGCTGCGGGGATCCCCTCTCTTCCAAAAACGGCTTACTTCCTTTTGGACTTTATGCTTGGCATTGCTATTTCCCTAATTACGAAATACTGGAAAAATAGCTCCCATCTGAGCCCCAATGAATGGTGGAATCATGTCTGTCTCTACAGTAAATATGAACAAATACCTCGTATGTTTGCTTCCCCCATTCAGACTCCTCATCATCGGTCTAAATGGAAGATGCTCAATGACTATGTACATTCTGCTCAATGCTCTCATCTGACTGTCTAAATTTGTATATATCTTTGTCCCATGATTATTCTGTATCGCAGATACTCTTTTGATTGTTTTGCTGTATAATCACTGTTGTTTGGAAGCGCTCACATGCTGACATAATCAGCTAGAGAAGAAGCGTGGGGGTGGGGGGTAATTGGGTTTACTTTTCTTTATTGTATACTTGTTTTGTCTCCTTTGGTGTGTTGTTTCTTTTGTTTGTTGCAAAATGAAAATAAAAGTTTAAAAAAATAAATAAATAAATGCAACACCATTTCTTCTTTGTCTTTCATTTCCAGCATAGTAGACCATGTGATCATCTGATGCAAAGTGCCCGATGCCAGTTCATTTCAGTTCGCTGACACCCAACAGATGAAGTTGTATACGTTCCATTTCATTCTTGACCACCTCCAACTTCCATTCGTTCATGCTTCGTACGTTCCATGTTCCAATGTGTAAGACATCTTTACAGCTTCTGACTCTCATTTCATGCACAGTTACATCAGCAGTCAGACTTCCCAAGGGCTTTGATCCAACCACATCATAAATGCTGGCTTTACTCTGAAAAGTTTTCAGCTCTTCCCCAGTAGCTAGTTGAATGCCTTCCGACCTGGGGGTCTCATCTTCCAGCACCATAGCACAATTTGTTTTGTTGTAACTATCCATTGGGTTTTCATGGCAAGATACAGAAGTAGATTGCCGGGCCTTTCTTCCGCGCAGTTTAAGTTCGGTGTTGTTGCAGTTGTCAAAAAATGTGATCCTCCGCTGTCAACATTATCCCATTTTGCTACTGCCCAGATGGGTGGTTTGTCTTGGTCTGGCACCTCAGCTGAGACCTGTCCAACTTGGGAGACCCTGCCAGTAGTTAAACTACTGATAGTTTAGCTCTCAGCATCACTGATGCACGCAAGCCCTCACAGCACGACAAGCTGCAAGCCAAGTGTAAACCATGACTACTATTATTAATTAATTATATAGGGTTGCACGGCATATGCAGTACTGCATAGATACATGCAAAAAAGACAGTCCCTGCTCATCAGAGCTTACAGTCTAATCAAGACAGACAATACAATAGCTGAGAACAAGGGTACAACTAGGAAGGTAAAGAGGCACACAGGAGAAGAAGGGATCAGGATCTAAAAGCAGCCTCAAGATTGAGCTTTAAGCATGGATTTGAAAAAGGGTTGTGATGATGCGTGATATACAGACTCAAGTAGTTTGTCCAGGCATAAGGAGAAGTAAGGTGAAAGGATCAAAATTTGGAATTGGCAGTGGAAGAAAAGGACATAAAGAGAAACAGGCTAGTGGAAGAGCGGAGTTCACAAGGAAGGGTATAGGGAGAGTGTAGAGAGGAGCAGTAGAATGAATGCACTTATAGGTCAGAAGGAGAAGGTTGAATTGGATATGGAAATGGATGGGCAGCCAATGAAGTGATTTCAGAAGAGGGGTTATATGAGTATATCGGGGCTGGCGGAAGATTAGCCAAGCAGCTGAGTTCTGAACAGATTGAAGGGGAGAGAGATGATTCGGAGAGAGACCAGTAAGGAGGAGGTTGCAATAGTCTAGACGGGAGGTGACTAAAGAGTGGATAACTTAGTAATATGTTCAGAAAGGAAGGGGCAAATTTTGCTAATGTTATAGAGAAAGAAACATACATACATATATGTTACATCTTACAAACTCCGGAAGGAAGATCCCTTTGGCCCAATGCAAGTATCACGCCGAGCATTAGCAGTAAATTTTGAGAGACTGAGAGCATACTCCACATACCCTGGCTTAGAAGTGAGGTTCATGACTGTCATGGTATGTATAAAACTAAATCACCGATTAACTCGCAATACTGCACTAAGGAAAAGCAAAAAGCATGCTAACCAAAAATATTCCTTAGAGTAACCTAGATATTCCACAATTATTATAATAAGCTCTCTCAATACACCCTCAACATAAATAAATTAACTCTCTATTATACAAAATGCAATGGGAGAAAAAGTCCTCAGGATTACTTCATAATGCCACTATGTGGTGAAATTAATCACCATGCATAGTTCTTACATCACTGGTATAAAAAAACTCCCTTTACAATAATTATACTATAATATTTCCAATTTTAAAAAAGTACTTTTTCCAACTCGTCAATACAACTAACTCATTAACCAATATTATTCATTCAATTCAGCACTACTACTGTGCTCCATAACTCAAAATAATCTATAACACATCTTTTTAAACAGACACCACAAGCTCCAAATCAATCTCTAGGGATCTGAAACAAAACAGGTAACCCTAAAAGCTATTGTCATCTTTGCTATAAAACAAATAGCACAATATCTCCTTATCTCTAAACTTTAATTGTCACTCTCCAGAAGCATCACCGCCTGCATTTGATTTTTTTCACCTAACAAAGATCTTTGTTTCTTCTTCATAAAGGCGTTAGTATGTATAAAACTAACCCATATAGAGAAACTGTCCAGAGAATACCTTCCTGTCTATCCTGTTACAATACTTACATCATTCTATGTTCTTCTCCTCTCCTCTCCCCTTCTTCTCTTCTACTAGTACTACTACTACTAAGCATTTGTATAGTGCTGCAAGACATACACAGCACTGCACAGACATGTAAGAGACAGTCCCTGCTCATCAGAGTTTACAATCTAGTCAAGACAGGCAACACAAGGGAAACACAAGATCAGGTGAGTCAAGATCTGAAAAGAGCATCAGAGGTGAGTTTTCAGCCTGGATTTGAAAAGGGTCAGAGAAGGTGCCTGACGTACAGACTCAGGTAGTTTGTTCCAGGCATAAGGTGCAGCAAGGTGAAAGGAGCGAAGTCTGGAATTAGCAGTAGACGAGACGGGCACAGATAGAAGCAATCTGCCAGAAGAGCGGAGTTCCTGAGGGTGGTATAGGGAGATAAAAGAGAGGAGAGGTAGTGAGGAGCTGCAGAGTGAATGCACTTATAGTCAGCAGGAGAAGTTTGAACTGGATGCGGAAATGGATGGGGAGTCAATGAAGTGACTTGAGAACAGGGGTAATATGAGCATGACGAGGCTGGCGGAAGATTAGCTGCGCAGCAGAGTGTTGAACAGATTGAATGGGAGAGAGATGATTCAAAGGGAGACCAGCATGGAGTAGGTTACAATAGTCAAGACGGGAGATGATTAAGGAGTGGGTAAGTGTCTTGGTAGTGTGTTCAGAAAGGAATGGGCGGATTTTGTTGATGTTGTAGAGAAAGAAATGTCAGGGTTTTTTTCTATAACATCTTCCTTTTTCTTGTGGCTTGAGGAATTCCCATTCAATCTCAAATTTTCTTATACTCACGACTTTTTTATTTTCAAGTCATTCAACCTTCTTACTTTCACAGAAACTTGGCTCCTTATGGAAGATACCGTCTCTATCACTGCCCTCTGTCATGGTGGGTTCCATTTTTCCCACACTCCATGTCCCTCTGGCCATGGTGGTGGTGTTGGAGTTTTGTTTTCTTCATCTTCTCAGTTCCCAGCACTTCCTCTTCCTCTGTTATGCATCATTTCCCCTTTAGAGGTCCATTCTATGCACAATTTTTATCCCTTATCTCTTTGAGTAGCTGCCATTTACATACCCCCTGCTAAATACATCACCTCCTTTCTATCTGATTTTGGCTTTCTCGATTCTTCAACTCTTCCTCTCCACTAATTATCCTTGGTGATTTCAGTATTCATGTTGATGACCTGTCCGATCTATATGTTTCTAAGCAACTTTCCATCACCTTTTAATCTTCAACTCTCTTCCTCAGCCCCTACTCATCACATTGGTCATTGTGTTGATTTGGTTTTCTTCTCTAACTGTTTAATCTCCAACTTTTCTACCTCAGTTCTTTCTTTATCTGATCATTCCCTCCTAAGTTTCTCCCTTCATCGCTCCACACCTCAATCATGCCCTGCTTCTTCATGTCTTTCCAGGAACCTTCATTCTGTTGATCCTTTAATTCTCTCCACTATGGTCTCTCCTTCTCTTTGTTCTACCCTGTCGTCAGTATCTGTTGATGAAGCTATTAGTTCCTACAATACCACACTCTTCACTGCTCTTGATTCTCTTGCCCTGCCTATCTCCCACTTAACTCCTTCTAGTCTGCTTTAGCTCTCACTAAGCAAAACTACTATGTTCACTTGACTGAGTCCCTTTCTTCCAATCCCTGTTGTCTTTTCTCTACACTTAATTCTCTGCTTAAGGCCTATTTCCTTTCTATACCTGTCTCTCTTTCTGCCCAATCTCTTGCCAAATTATTTGACAATAAAATACATGAGATTTCTCTTCAATTTCCTTCCTTATCTTCCTCTCTCCCTCTTTACCCACAATACCAACTTTTCCCTTAGACTTTGCCTACCCTTTGATCTCAGATAAAGAAACATCTTACCTTCTCTCCTCAGCCAGTCTTACTACCTGTTCTTCTGACCCCATCCCCTCCCACATCCTTGTCTCCATTTCCTCCATCATTATTCCCCCTATTTCTCATATTCTTAACCTCTCTCTCTCCACTGCTACTGCCCCTACTGCTTTCAAACATGCTGTGTTTACTCCCCTGCTCAAGAAATCTTCTTTTGATGCTAACTCCCCTTCTAACTATCATCCAATCTCCCTTTTTCCCTTTCTTTCTAAGCTTCTTGAATGCATCATCCTTCACCGCTGCCTTGATTTCCTATCTTCTCATGCTCTTTTGGAACCTCTTCAGTCTGGCTTTTGCCCCTTACATTCTACTGAAACAGCTCTCGCCAAAGTCTCCAGTGACTTTTTTTCTGGCCAAATCTAAGGGTCTTTACTCAATCCTTATTGTTTGTGACCTTTCTGCAGCATTTGATACTGTCAGCCATCACCTTCTACTTGATACCCAATCTTCACTTGGATTCAGTGGCTCGGTTTTGTTATGGTTTTCTTCCTATCTCATAATGCTCTTTTAGTGTTTATTTCAATGGTTCTTATTCTTCCCCGATTCCTCTCTCAGTTGGTGTTTCCCAGGGATCTGTTTTCGGCCCGCTACTCTTTTTACCCTAAACCCTATCCCTTGGCTCTCTCATCTCTGCACATGGTTTTGAATATCACTTCTATGCTGACGATTCTCAAATCTATCTGTCTGTGCCTGTTATCTCCCAGGCATTGCAGGCCCGTATTTCTTCCTGTCTCTTCTGATATTGCCACTTGGATGTCTCACTGCCATCTTAAACTTAATATGAACAAAACTGAACTGCTTATCTTTCCACCCAAACCCTCCTCTCCCCTTCCTCCTTTCTCCATCTCTGTTGAAAACTCTCTTCTCCACCCTGTTTCCTCTTCCCGTAACCTTGGTGTTATCTTTGATTCCTCTCTTTCCTTCTCTGCTCATATACAACAGGCTGCAAAAACCAGTCGTTTCTTTATCTGTAATATCTATAAAACCCGTCCCTTCCTCTCTATTAATACCACACAAACGCTTGACAACTCTTTGATTATCTCTCGTCTCAACTATTGTAATCTCCTTCTTATCAGCCTCCCTCTGAGTCATCTCTCTCCCCTTCAATCAATTCAAAACTCTGCTGAGTGTCCCATCTTTCATCAGCCTCGTTTTACACATATAACCCCTCTTCTCAAATCACTTCATTGGCTTCCCATCCATTACCACATCCAATTCAAGCTTCTCCTTTTAACTTTTAAATGCATTCATTCTGCTGCTCCACCCTATCTCTCTTCTTGCCTCTCTATTCTCCTCACTGCAAACTTCATTCTTCTTCTAGCTTGCACCTTTCCTGCCCTTTTCCTCTTCTGCTAACTCCAGGCTTTGGTCCTTTCACCTTGCAGCTCCTTACACATGGAACTCTCTTCCTGATGCTGTTTGTTAGGCTTCATCACTCCCCTTCTTCAAATCTTTGCTAAAGGCTCACCTCTTTAAGGCTGCCTTTGGTCCCTGATCTCCATTTCTTGTGTCTTCTTTGTCATTTTGTCTCCCTTCCGTACTTTATCCTCTTTCCTTCCTTGTCCTGTTTGTCTTGATTAGATTGTGAACTCTAAGGAGCAAGGCCTGTCTTTTCTGTGTTTGTACAGCAATGCATATGCAGTGTAGTGCTCTATAAATGCTTAATAATAAAAATAATAATAATAACAATCATTCTTCATACCCCCTTGCTTCTCTTACATTCCATCCACATTAACCATCTCTTCCTCCTCCCTCCATCCCACACAAGATATGAATTTACCCGCCATTCAGCCTTTTAGTTCCTTGGACCAAGCCTATGCAATGCCTTGCCATCTGACCTCCATCTAGAACTTTCCTATACTAAATTCAAATCACTTCTTAAAACTCACTTATTCAGTTTATCATTAGTCCCTCAGTAATACAAAAAACAATTTCTTTCCTTTAATCTTGATACCCTGCTCCATACACCCCTTCCATAATCCCACCTAATCCCCTCCCCTCCCTTATGGTTTGCTTTTGGTGCTGTGGGCATTCAAATTCAGCTTGGTCCTCTCTGCTTTTCTAGGACAGATGATTGAACACTTTTACTTTGACATAGCTGCCAAGTTACACAGTTTCAAGAGGAAAACTTTAGGGCAGTCCTGGATTTCATGCAATCCTACCCTAATGCATTATGGGACCTGCAGCATAGATTTCCGTGGGCAGACGAAGGGACTGCAAATACCACATAGCTCTTAAGATGTAAGTTTAAAATAAGCACTGGCCAAAAGTTTCCTTATTGGAACCAGATAATTTGACCGTTCTGCTTTGGTTAATTCATTCTGTTATAAACTTCCTAGCTGGGGTGTGAGTGACTAATAGATAGGGATTTCCAAAGTACAAATACTAGACAAGACAAAAGCTAAAATTATTCAGTGTAAGTTTTAATGTCTCTGTACCTCCAAGACATACACAATCCACATATCTGGGTACTAGCATTTCTCACAGCAGCTAAACCTGTCCCACTGTGGCATATGTCGATCTGTATACATCTGCTATCTGTGAGGCAACCCTGTCTGTCTTCCCACAGTCTGCTTTGTGGCACTGCTCCCCTGTGTGGGCATGGGGGGGGGGGGGATCCCTGTGTCATCATACCTAGGTAGCCAGCCTCCAGATATATCATCACTCTCGCAGCTTGCATAGATCCTGGACTGGGGAAGGATATAGGCCTCATGGCACAACATCAGTCATGTCTCCCAGTGCCTGACACAGCTGATGTATGGCAACCCTATCATACTGGAAGCTGGTGACACTGCAGTCATTCATATGGTCCAGGTACCGGGCAGCCATTCATGGCCTTCCTGAATTGCAGAGCAGCACATCATATCTTCCCGTGCAACCTCCACACACTCTCACTTGCATTAGCAAAAAACATCATTCTGCCAAACCAAACCTATAACTAATAGCTGCTACACCATAATGACATGACGTCAAAGGACTACACATATGATCTCCCTTTCTCACTCCAACATGATTTGTTTCCAGACTCAATCATAAACAGTACTATTCATGCAACAACAGTCTCAGTTTTCAGAACACAAGATTTGTTAGGGTTCCCTGGATTAGCTCTTTTAGCACAAACAACACATTTCAGCATAGCCTGATTAAACACTATTGTTCTTCTTAATATTTCTGTAAGGGTTTTTGTTAATATTTCTTTACCTTACAACATTCCCTCACCTCTGCTTGCTATTCCTTATGTAGCACTCCCTTGGGTGTGCTTCTGGGTCTGGGACTGGCCTGGCTGAAGTCCCCTCAAGGACGGGCTCTGTTGGTCCTTGTCAGTTTGGTGCCTGGTGCCTCCACCTGGAGAAGAAAGGCATTAGGGGGTGGGATTTCCCTCCTCTCACCCCAGGAAACCTCTCAAAAACACTGCTGTGAACAAGGCTGGCTTAAATAGTATTAACAATTTATTTACAAAATATATACATTAAATAATGTGATAAAATAATACAGTATGTACAATACAAGCATATCATGATAAGTGGTTCAAGCAGGTAAGGTGAAATAGCAATATAGGATAAGAGATAAGGCAGTTCAAACAACTAACTATAACCTTATACATAATGGGGTATGTTTACTAAAACCCCGTTAGGTGCGTGCCGTGCTAGTGTGCGGGATGCCATATAAGGAGTGGGCGTTTCAGTCTGAAAAAAGCAAACCGGGATTAATCATGCGCTCATGTGCGCCGCGCACATTAGTGCATGAGAAACTTGCGCGGGAAGCATAAGTGGTGCGCTGATATACAAGCACAAGAACAGAGCCACAGTACAATGGTTAAGACACTGACTGATGGTGCAGGGATCATGGGTTCAATCCCCCACTGTGCCCAATGAAGAAGGCTGGCTGAGGCATTACCTGTTATAGGTAATATTGCAGTCTGAGGCATATTAATTTTATTTTAATTACTGCTACAAGCAAACACACTCTGAAAGCACTGTAACATAAGGCGCTCCATAAGGTACCCCAGAGGGCACATTTTAAAGTGCACTGTCCGCCAAGGCACCCTAGAATGTTGCTTATAGGGCACTTTATAGGGTGCCGTATGAGGCACTGCAAGGTCACAGCACAGTTTTGATGGCAGCACTGTGCAGTGTAACGAATGAAAATCTTAAGTAGGTGCGCTAACATGCAAGGAGGAGCAGCAGTGTAGCACAATGGTTAAGACACTGACCAATGATGCAGGAGTTATGGGTTCAATCCCCCACTGTGCCTAATAAAGAAGGCTGGCTGAGACATTACCTGTTATAGGTAATATTGCTTTAGGAGGCATTTTATTTTTATTTTAATTAGTGCTGCCAGCACACACACCCTCAAAGTATTGTAACATAAGGTGCTGCATAAGGCACCTCACAAGTTACCCCAGAGGGCACATTATAAAGTGCAGTGTCCGCCACGGCACCCTATAATGTCCCCTATAGGGCACCCTATAAGTCGCTCCACAGGATAACATATAGTGCACCTTATATGGACGGTAACATAAGGTGCCCTATAGGGCGCCCTCTGAGGCACCTTATGGGTACAGTACGCTGAGGGTGTTTTTGCTGGCAGCAATATGTACATTAAAAAGAGATAATGCTTTGGGCAGCCCAATCAAACAACCCCAGTGTGGGTTTGAACCCATGACCTCTGGCTCTACAGGAAGTGAAGTAACCAGTGTGCTAAAGCTCTATAGCTGCTAGCAAGCCCCTGGCTGGCTGCAGAGGGACTGCACGTCACCACACAGACAGTCTGCTGTGGTCACCAGGATAGGGTTAGCCCACCCATACCCATGATGCACTGCACATGCAAATCAGCTGTCTACAGATGAACACAAGATGGAGTATGCACCCCCACAGCACCTCGGCCTGAAAGGGGGAACTGACCATGTGTGTTACTGGCACAGAGTAGCTACACACCGTCACATTGTGCGGGTACTGTGCTCACCCTGAGTGTGCGGTGGGGTGCCCAGCACCAGGTCCACAGCACCTTCCACAGCAGCAATAGACTGTGCTGCCGGTCCTCAGCAGTGCTGATGTGTGAGATAGGTAGTTTCTGCTGACACACCTTGGATATATCTGTATGTCTCAGTCAGGTGTAGCCCCTATGGACCCCTAGGAGGATTATGTACCACCACTTTCTTCCTCCTCCAGGGCTGAGGGTGGTAAACAGGGTCTCTCATCAACAGATCCACATTCTATCTCCCTGCAATGGTAGCAGTAGAGGGGACCATCAACCCCAGTCCTGCTGGGGAACAGACACCTACAGGGCAGTCAATGCAGCTCTGTACACATCCATAAAGCAATAGCAGACAGACATTAGGCCTGGATATGCTAAGCTGCACCCCACCACTATGTGATATTCTCCTGCAGCAAGTCATCATCCACTGCACCCTGCTCCATTCCAACACATATCAGCAATAAACAGTGTGCAAGCCTTCAGCCACTGCACCCTGCAAGGTGCTCCATCAAAACACATACCAGCTGCAAACAGTCTGCTAGCTAGTCCATAGTGCATGTTCCTGGTGGAAATGCGTGCACCCAGAACTGGGATGTCAGCATACACAACAAGCAGATAAGTCAGTGACTGGGCCCCAAAAGGAAACCCATAAATACCACATGAGAGAAATACTATATAGCACTATGGGAGTGCCTAGCCATGCCGTGGTCACTGCACAGTCAGGGTGAGAGTGATCTCCCAGCAGGACATGCTAAGGCCACCCTGGATAGACAGACACACACTCCCACACCTATGCCAGCATTGTGCTACTATACAGGAGTCTAGCAGCCCTGGCCACCACACCAGTCCTGGGCACAGTACAGGCATGGATATGGTACGCAATACTGTTGGGGGTCACTCCCCAGGGTGGTAAACACTGTCAGAGACCAGACCTGAAGCACACACCACAGACATTAGAAAGATTGTTATGATGGAGCTCAATCAGCAAACTGTGCTTAACGTAGGAATTGCTATCTGCCAGTAATCATAGCAAACGTTTGATAGCTGTGTACCGTATACCCAGGTGTAGGGTGGCATTGCTAAGGTATGCAAGTGCTAGTATTGGGAGATACACACAGGGTCCAATGTCCTGCCTCTCCAGGAGGCATTGGCTAATGGAGCCTGTGGGTGTGGGTGTGTGGGTGTGTCTGCCCCTGTTGGCTGCTGCTTTATGGCAGAGGTTCCCAACTCCAGTCCTGGTGTGCCAAACACTGTTCGGGTTTTCATGCTGTCCCTCATGAATATGCATGAGATACATCTGCATACCATGGGGGTGGTGCATAGATATGCAGCACCGGCATCTTTATTAGAGGCAGCATGGAACCTGAATGGTGTTTGGCCCTCCAGGACTGCATTTGGGAGACTCTGCTCTAGGTAATGCGCCTGTTTATGGTGTCTGTGCTCGGTGGGATAAAATATAGGCGTATTAACCATGCGTATGTTCTCTGCAATAAAGGTTTGTCCTTACTATCACGGTTTAGTTGTGGGAAAAATATGTGGACTGGATTGGCAGTAGCCCCAGCTGGGCTTTGAACCTGTGAGCTTCTGTTCTTGCACACACTGTCTGTGTGCACTGCACCACTGTGTTGCCACAGATATGCTGTGTTCCCTGGGGAGTTCATGACTGTACATCCGACAGGGCCTGTTTGTTGCAGTGCACGGCACCCACCTGGACAGGGCTAGGCCATGATCTGCTGTAGCCACCAGCTGCTGCCACCTCCACCACCAGTACCGCTCCATCCTTAGATTGGAGACAGCATAAACCCTGAAGGTTTTGTGGCCCTCCAGGACTGCATTTGGGGGAATCTGCTCTAGGTAATGTGCATGTTTCTGGTGTCTGTGCTCTGTAGGGTAAAATAGAGGTGTTTGAGCCATGCTTATGTTCTCTGCAATAAAGGTTCGTCTTTACTATCACGATTTAGTTGGGGGTAAAATATGGGGACTGGATTGGCAGGAGCCCCAGCTGGGGCTTGGACCTGTGACCTTCTGTCTCCAAACACGCTGGTTGTGTGCACTGCACCACCGTGTTGCCACAAAGACAGTGCATTCCCTGATGATACCATGACTGTTTGTCCGGCAGGGCCTGTCTGTTGCAGTGTATTGCACCCACCTACACAGGGCTAGGCCATGGTCTGCTCTGGGCAGCTGCCACTGCCCCCCTCCACCTCCAGTACCCCTGTGCCACCCTGCTGACATGCCCTTCTGCTGGTGGTGCTGGTGGTACGCAGTCTCAGGCCATCCTGTGTGCGGGTAGGCAGCTGCCTATGGTGCGGGTTCTGGGGTGGGGGTGCCTGCATATCTGTCCGCACGTCCCCCAATCACTGCCTGCCAATGTTCTGTGCCTTTGGGGGTACCTGCTGGGTACTATCCCCTGTGACACTGTGCTAAACACTCTCGTGCCCATGTTGGGCCCTCATCAGTTGCTGTCTGGCTGCTGTTCAGTTTCGGCATTCCTAAGTGCCATCTCGGCATCTGCCTAGTCCGCACTGTGCCCCAGCTGCACCACTGCATGTGCCGCCTGCAGCCCTCTGTATCCCCTTTCCCAGCATCTGTCCAGTTGCCCATTCCAACCTGCCTGCCCTGCTGTTGTGGAACATGTGTTGTGCATGCCATAGGTAACCTGTCCAATGGAGAGGGAAACCCTGATCAGTTCTATTTCACTGTGGGATCATTCACCTTGTATGGGGACGGAGCGTAGACCCTTCTAAAATTCATATTTATTTTTTGCGGCTTTCTTGGGAGTGTTTTTTGATGTTTCCCATTACTATCACTATTGCCCAGCTTGATTATAATTTTATTTTATTTTGTTGTGGTCATTTTCAATGTTTATTTGCACTTTTGTTCCGTGCACAAATGGTTTCTCTTCCCTTTAAATCGGCTCTACCGCAAGGTTTTCACTCGCGGTATTTTTTGCCTTGAATTTCAGCCCCGCTAGTGTGCGGGGAGCCTCTCCCCTCCCACTCTTCACCCATTGACCCCTTCTCTCCGCCCCTGGGGAGCCTTCCTCCGCCCTCCGGGAGCCTTTCCACGCCTTTATCGCACATTAGCGCGCCACGCACATGAGCGTGCACTTTAGTGCGCCGCGCACCTGTGCGGGGCACATTTGTGCTCCGTAATGCGACATTAGCGTGCGCTAATGTACATTAGCGCAGTTTAGTAAACATACCCCAATGACTTAAGTAAACCTTTTTAAAGGCTATGGATTTAATCTTATTAACCTGTCTCCTAACTCTCCTCCCTTTCCCTTTGCCCACCAGCCCCAAGTCTTACCCACTGCTGAAGCTCTAGACCAGTGGTTGCTTGTGAATAGAGAACTTTTGTAGTTCTGTCCAATAACTGAGTCTGTAGCCTTGACTCCACCTACTCCAAGCTCTCCTCCAATCCAGAGAGGGGTTGCACTTCTGTCCAATCAGGAACAATTGTTGCAGCTCTCCCTTGAGCTGATTTGCCGCTGGACCTCCCTGGGTCTTGTGGCTACTAGTCCAGAATGGACTTTCTGCCGCTGCAGCTCTCTCTTGAGCTGAGCCACCACTGCAGCTCTCTATGGAGCTGATCCACCACTGCTGTTCTCCCTGGAGCTGATCCACCACTGCAGCTCTCCCTGGAGCTGGTCCACCACTGCAGCTCTCTCTGGAGCTGGTCCACCACCGCAGCTCTCCCTGGAGCTGGTCCACCACTGCAGCTCTCCTTTGAACTGATCTGCCACTGCAGCTCCCAATGAGCTTATCTGCTGCTGGACTCCCAAGCCTGGATTAGGCTCTTCGGAGTGTCTCCACTCCCATCTTCACTCCTATCCCTGACTGGATCTATAGGAGGCTCTCTGCTGGCCTGTTTAGACTCCCAGGAGACTTTCTAGTGCCATCTTCTGGAGGAGGGCCTACAGAACAGGGGGAGTTCCTTTCTCCACTCTCAGATGAGGGTTAAGCTCTTTTTAGATAAAGAGGCCTGATGCCTCTAAATCCTACATAACTCTAATCCAAGTTCTTTTCTACACAGGACTGCTGATGGCAGTGCCTACTGATACCATTTCTCTTAGTGTGAACAATTTACACTGGACTCAGTATTTACTTCTCCACCCTCTGTCTACTGTGTGTACTTTATTCCCCTACACTAATAATAAATATAAATGTGGGCAAATATTATCCTTGCTCCTTCAGAACAGGCAGTGATTTGCATATCCCCCCTAAGGGCCGTATTCCTTCCCATACGTAGTTCCTCTCTGTGCATCCAGTCTTGCCCCGTGGGATCAGAATCGGGAACAGTCCTGCAAGTGCAGGCCGGGACTACAATTCAGTCTAGCCTGCAGGGATGAACATAAGAACATAAGATATGCCATACTGGGTCAGACCAAGGTCCATGAAGCCCAGTATCCTCTTTCCAATAGTGGCCAATCTAGGTCATACGTACCTAGCAGTTTCCCCAAAAGACACAGGTTCCACAATGCTTGTATTGGGTAAAGCATTGATATCCTATGTCCCTTTTTAATAATGGTTTATGGACCTTTCCTCCAGGAACTTGTCCAAACCTTTTTTAAACCCAGCTACACTAACAGCCTTTACTACATCCTCCGGTAACAAATTCCAGAGTTTGATTACACGTTGAGTGAAAAAATATTTTCTCTTATTTGCCTTAAATAGTTTACCCTGTAACTTCATTGCATGTCCCCTATTCTTTCTATATTCTGATAACGTAAATAATCAATGTACGTTTACCCATTCCACTCTGTTCATTAATTTATAGACTTCTACCATATCTCCCCTCAGCCGTCTCTTTTCCAGGTTAAAGAGCCCTAACCTTTTTAGCCTTTCTTCATAGGGATATCCTTCCATCCCCTTTACCATTTTGGTGGCTCTTCTCTGAACCTTTTCTAATAATGCTATATCCTTTTTAAGATACGGCGACCAGAATTGCACACAATATTCAAGGTGCGGTCTCACCATGGAACGATATAGAGGCATTATAATATCCTTTGTTTTATTTTCCATTCCTTTCCTTATGATACCTAACATTCTATTTGCTCTCTTGGCTGCCACTGCACACTGGGCAGAGGGTTTCAACATGTTGTCCACAATGACGCCTAAATCTTTTTCCTGGGTGGTGGTTCCTAATGTGGAACCTTGCATCGTGTAACCATAGTTTGGGTTGTTCTTCCCTAGGTGCATAACTTTGCACTTGTCCACATTATATGTCATCTGTCATTTTGATTCCCAGTCTTCCAATTTATCAAGATCCTCTTGCAATTTTCCACAATCCTCATGGGTTTTAACAACTTTAAATAGTTTTGTGTCATCTGCAAATTTGATAAACTCACTCGTTATTCCCTTTTCCAGGTCATTTATGAATGTGTCAAAAAGCAGCGGACCCAGCACAGATCCCTGGAGTATACCACTATTCACCTTTCTCCATTGGGGTGGACCCCAACGTTACTGCTTGGATTGGAAATTGGTTGAGTGTGAGGCAACAAAGGGAACAGGTAAATGGAGCTCACTCTGAAGAGAAGGAGGTTACCAGTGGTGTGCCCCGGGGATCTGCCCTTGGTACAATTCTTTTTAACATCTTTGTTAGTGATATAGGAGAAGGACTGTCAGGTAAGGTTTGCCACTTTGTGGATGACACCAAAATCTGCAATAGACTAGACACCCAGGAAGATGTAGATAACATGAGGAGGGATCCAGTTAAGCTTGAAGTATGGTCTAGAATTTGGCAGCTGAGATTTAATGTTAAAAAATGCAAGGTCATGCATTTGGGCTGCAGCAATCCAAGGGAGCGATATAATATAGGGGGTAAAGTACTTTTGTCCACTAAAGAAGAGCGGGACCTAGACGTGATTGTGTCTGATTATTTTAAAGTAGCTAAATAGGTAGAAAAGGCGACAGCAAAAGCTAGAAGATGCTTGGGTGCATAGGGAGAAGAATGGCCACCAGGAGAAAAGAGGTGATAGTGCCTCTGTATAAGTCTTTGTTGTGACCTCATTTGGAGTATTGTGTGCAATTCTGGAAACTGCACCTTCAAAAGGATATAAACAGGCTGGAGTCAGTACAAAGGGTGGCTACTAAAATGGTTAGTGGTTGTCATTATAAAACATATAAGGACAGACTTAAGGATCTTAATATGTACACCTTAGAGGAAAGGCAGGATAGAGGTGATATGAGTGAGACGTTTAAATACCTCCATGGCATAAATGCACAGGAGGAGAGCCTCTTTCGATTGAAAGCAAGCTCTGCTACAAGGGGACATCGGATGAGGGTGAAAGGGGATAGATTCAGGAGTGATATGCAGAAATATTTCTTTATGGAAAGAGTGGTGGATCTGTGGAATAGCTTCCCAGTGGAAGTGGTAGAGATGAGGACAAAATCTGAATTCAAAGAAGCATGGAACAAACACAGAGGATCTCTAAAGGAAAAAAGGGGACTGTTGTAGTTGTTGATATGGAAGGACAGACTAGATAGGCAATGTGGTATTTTTCTGTCATCATGTTTCTATGTTACCTGGATATCGTCTCTTTGAAATTTTGCTTCAAGGTGTGCATGCAATAAAGCACATGCATATTTTAAAACAGTGTGGCTATGAAACTCATCCCATAGCGGTAAGGTTACCAGATGTTTCTGATTTTCAGGGGTTGTCCCAAACTGCATGGATTATAATCTCCTCCGGTTTCCGATTTCACTGGGGGCAGAGGCAAAGGATATTGCTTCTCCTACATACCCCTATAATGTAGTCTTCTCAATGCTGGTGGGAGAAGATATAAAATTAATTTCTTTCTGAAAAAGGGAGGAATTTTAGAAATATATAGAATATTTATCTATATGTATAAAATAACTTTTAAGCATATATATAGGTATGCACACTTATAACTTGAAGGGCTGCTACTGTCTTTATTTTAAAAACATTTGAAATTACTAAATGCCACTTAGACTAATCATTTCAAAATATATGGCAAAAAGATGTCTGAGGTGGGAAGACCCCTGCTCCACCCAACCCAGCTCAGCCCTGCCCAGGTATCCCAGATTTGCTCTCCAAAACTCTGGTACACCTACAAAGAGAGCAGCTTTAAAGTATCCAGCTGGGTAAATAAGACGATTCCCAGCTAGATTCACAGAGATGAAAATTATCCCCTATATCTGCTTAGTTTAGCTCTATATTTGGGTTCCAAAGAAATTCTCAACCAGTGCCTATTTAGTAAAACTCAGGAGCCTGGATGTCTCCCACATGGACCCGATTTAAGACAGGACTTTGACAAAGTGCTTCTAAATGTAAAGCCTGTGAATACTTTACCCATAGACTTCATATCAAATTTCAAGAGAAAAAAAATCCCTTTGAAAACAAATTTGGGAAAAAGCATGTTGCAAATCGGCCCTTGCAGTTAGTGTGAGTATTTTTTCCTGAGAAACTGATATACATGATTTTGAAAATCCAAACGTATGCACCTAGAAGTCTACTTCCCATCCCAACCTTGCTTCCAGGAACTTTTCAGCGTGCGAGTAAGCATACTGTAAGTTTACCAGAAGGTAGAGTGTGCAGGTTTCGAAACTCCTCTGTCTGCATTTTAAACCTGTTTTAGGCAGGGACATGATTTTGAAACCGACCTCCCTCGTGAGGCACACTTGAGAAAAGAACTGTACTTTTTCATAGTTTCAGCTCTCAGTTCTCCTGATAGCCAATGCCCAGAAGTCCCTCTCACCTTCTTGTATTCAGCACTCTTTGAATATCTACTTTCATTCAGCTCTAAATTAATAAGACAACAAAAGCAATTTATTGCATGAATCATACTGCAAAGAAATCAACGCTTGATTAGGTCAGACCTTATTTCTTTTTCCTGCACTTTTATTTATGAAAGATTTGTACAAAACTAAGCATCTGATCACAGGTTCATCTTAAGATCCATAAATGAAGCTCACAATCTTTAATCTCCAATTATATATTTTTGCATTTTCCTTACGGAGAGCAGCCTTTCATTCACTTAAAATGACAAAAGGAAAAACAAATTCTAATGAAGTTTACTATGAAATAAGTTTATTTAAAAAAAGAAATAAAAACCTTTGTGTAATACATTTGGAAAAGTCCAGGTCATTTTTTTACCGTCATGTCTATCCATTAGTGAATAAGAAACTCTTTGCAAAAGAGGATCATAGAATATACTGGACATAACATAAATTGATAACATTGTATTAAAAGTTAAAGTAATGCAGGGCAAAATTAAAAAAAAGAATCATACACTGCAACAGTGTGTTGTGCATTTGACACAAAGGTTCTCCCAAACCCCCAGTGCAAATGACTGTGAATCTGAAAATGAGCATCGGGGTATTAATGAGTTTGTTATTTCGACCATAAAGGTGGTATCTTTTAAATAGCTCATTGAGGTTCTTTTGCTTTTAGGACTGTTTCACTATAGAAACATTGCTGATTTTTAAAATACCTTCTATTGCCTTCCAGTCAAACGTGTATCAGAAAGATTTGTTTTCACTAATCTCCGCTTGCAGAGTGTCTTCAGATTTCTATAGGTTTTCACCTTAAAATGTAGCTGGGGAATAAGGAATAATACCAATTAACAGTCTGAGTTCAGATGCACAGATGGAGCTAAGATACTGTCAATGTCACTTTTTTCTAAAAAATCTGTTGTAAGGATGGATAAAGATTTGTGAATCGTAAGATTTCTGTACACCATTGCATTCAGTTATATACAAACAGCTGTGCTCGCGAGCTGCAATATATATTGACAAAAAAAGACCCTTTGGCGTTAGATAAATGGAGAAGAAGAGTTAAGTTTTAAAGTCCTGTAAAGTGCAACGCAACATAGGCACCATTTCCCGAATCTCTTGCACACATTATCCTTATATAATTATGCTGAAATCAATAAAAAATATGTGTCTACCAACACAAACTTTAAATGTATTCTATGTTCAAGATAATTTTTTTTACATTTAAAAAGCAAGAAAATATGTAAACATATAGCTTTTGATAAAGTAACAACAATATAAATATAGTATGCATCATAAATAGCAAGAAAAATATATAAATGTTTCATATATGTATATAAACATAATAGTTGTTTTATGGAATTAAAGCAAAGGTGTTTGAAGATCTCGATACATTTTTAATAGCTCACACAGCAATGCAGTTTTTCTTTTGAAGTATATCGCGTGATAGATCTTAGCCCCGGCAAATGCTATATTTCTGATGTATGTATGATACTCACTTGAAGATTTACTGTATACATCTGAGGACTGGCCTCATTTTACAGTCAAGCTGTATAGATTTTATTTGTATCCAGAGTCATGGAAGTGAGTTGCCTAATCTGTTGGAATACAGCTTTGCAAACATAAAACAACACAATGGATATAGATTAAAAATGTAAATTTGGCAGAAAAAGAATTCAAATGTCTTAAATCATCAGCAAAGAAAAGCCAACAGAAGTATGGACATTAAATACGCACATAAATAGAGCTTCAAGACTGGTTATGTTAAATAATTCAACAGTTAAGTCATAAGCATTCTTAAACTTAAGTATAAAAATGCCCTTGACAATATTTCACAGCCCTGCATTTCTTTTAAATATTTAGCATTCTCATTAAAGAGAATGACTGTGTTTTATATATTAGTTACACTCGTGCTTGTTAATATGAAAGAATTTGAAAGCAGTGAGAGCTCTTACGTAGATAAGAAAAAGACAATTTATATGTAAAGCTGAGTAACTACTCACTTTTTTTTATTTATTTTAGAATGATCTGCATCTACATATCTGGCATTTAACCAAATCCGTCCCTTAATGTGCGGTATTAATATTTCCTGTCACCAAGTGTCATTTGCTAATGCCATCATGAAGGCAGGTTCATTCAAAGCTACATGGAAAGTTCCTGCTTCTGAAAGACTTAATGATCCTTATATTTTTGGAATACTGCACAGTGTAATGCCTATTACATATTCATTGCCTGGGTGGAAAATTTCCTTTAACTCTGAGCTCCCTGGTCTAGTTCACTGTAAAATACTGTCAAAAGTCATATGAGGATTTCATCGTAAATTGTGACTCTTGCTAGCAGGATGTAATGGGAAGGTTTAACTTAGAGGAACCAATGGCATATTGGTCCACTGGGAACAGTTCTGACAGACAAATGGATGGATAATACAATTTTTGACATAATGGGATGAGAAAAGTTTATGCCATCTAGAACGGAATTAAAGTTATTACTTTAAAGGAATTGTGAAGTTTTCCACTCTGTGGGCCATTAGTATTTCCTCCGTGTGTTTCAGTTTACTGCACATATGCATAACAGATTTTTAAACAGAGTGGCTGTCAGTTGATTTGTAAGACTACTAACAAATCTACAACATTTTAGAGAGACAAAGTTAGAAACAGCCTGAGCGATGCCACTCTTTCAGCCCACTCTCAAAGCTGCTATCATTTTAATCCGATGGAACTGAAGATGAGCTCTGCTACCCAGGGCTGAACCGAGTGAAAGAATTTTATTTTGAGATGGCCAAAAAACAAAATAAAATCATGATGCTGACCCTCAAGGACACATAGGAAATAATGCAACTGTTTTTGAAACAGAATTAAACATCTTTACTATTTCACCTGTTCATCTTCAGGTATAGCAGAGTGTTTAGAGCCATTATGATGGGCTGTGCTATTACTATAAAACATTATTCCTATGTCTAAAGGGCCAGATGCATGGAGAATTTTCCTCTAGATAGAAAAAAAGAAAAACACTGCAACACTTTAACACTGCAAGCCCAAAGTACCTTCACCGTGCCTTGCATTATGTGCCCAATGAGAGAGCATTGAAATATAATTAATTTTCCCAACTGTACAAGCAGGGGACTTCATGCGTCTGACAAAGAGCAAACTAGTCTGGAAACTTTGCCCTCTGCTTCTGATTGCCTCATAGCAAAAATGTTAATTTAATTTTGGATTGTTTTTGTTTGCTTTTTTTCTGTCATTTTGTAAAAGTGGCACTATTTTGTAGTAGTGTGCACTATTGTTAAATAGCGCACGATGTTTAGTAACCGGGTAGCCGGACCTGGCGCCCCTTCTCTCCCTTACCCCAACCTTTTTCTACCCCCCAACCCCCTCACCCTCCTTTGCTTCCAATAACCACGAGCTCCGGAGCACATGCCTCCCCTCAGCACCGATTGGCTCCGCTCCTTACGCCTCGAGCGGAGCCAATCATTTTGAAAAATGCGCGCAGCTTCCTAATGCTGACGCGCGCGCCGTCTTCCCCTTGCACGAGCAGGGTCCCGCGCCGGGCCGCGCACCCGGTTACGGGCGGGCGCCGGGACCCTGCCCGCGCCCTATTACTAACCAGGTAGCCGGACCCAGCGCCCCTTCTCTCCCTTATCCCAACATTTTTCTACCCCAAACCCTCTCACCCTCCTTTTGCTTCCAATAACCACAGACAGCAATTCTTGGTGACAACTGGTTGCAGCTTTATTTCAACAACTCATTAACATTAAACAGAAATACTAACCCCACCAACCCCCGCGGATTGATGCACCGCCAGCCTTACAACTAGAAAAGCGGCCACGCCTCCGCTCCAGCCATGGTCCCCACCAACGACCAAGTTCTGCCACCCCTATCCGACTTTGCCATGCTACTAGCAAAAGTCTTCCAGGGGTTGTCCGGGTCGAGGGCACCCCGCCCCCTTCCCAAGTCGCCTAAGGCTCCGGACCCCGGACCTCCGGGATCCCGCCACCAGCACAGGAGACAACCTCTACCTGTGCCGCCCCCCTCGTAGCCCCAAGCTGCGACCAGTGTGGCCTCTCTTGCACCACCCTCTCCAGCGCCTCCTGCCAATCATTCAGGAGCAAATCCATTCCCACTGGAGATAAGTGCACCCCATCATCCCTGTATAATCCAGAGCAGGCCACCTCCACCCAGGGATGCTGAACCTGTAACCCACCTTGCTCGCAAACCCATCTCCCAATCTGCCTATTAATCTTGGTCAGACCACGAGACCAGCGCCGCTGACCCCAGCACGCCGGCCTCGGGATGATGTCTGACCATATTAAGAACACTCCCGCAAACATACGAAATAAAACAGCAAAGTCCTTCTTGGCGGCCCTGATCAGCTGCTTACAAGACCAAGCAGTCAGATCATTACCCCCCAAGTGCACCACCACAATCGCCGGTTGGCCTCTGATGTGATCATGATGACGAAGCAAAGGGAGCAGCTGCGACCACCGCAGTCCCCGCTCACCCAGCCATGACACTGCCACCACCGCAGGATCCAAACTCAAGTTCGTGCCACAAGGTTGCTGCGCTGCCCGCTGGCCAGCCCAATAGACGAAGGAGTGCCCCAACATCCAACAGCCCCGCACACACCTTCCCCCATCTGAAACAGAAAAGAATAACATTAGCAACCCCCAGCCCCCCCCCCAGCTGACCATTCATAAGCGCACATAGCCCTCGAACGCCTTTGAGCGCCACCTGCCAATGATCTGTATCCGCTCTCCCGACAAGCCCGCCGCCGCCGCACTGGTCGCTGCCCCGATCCGAAATGAGTGTGACGAAAAGTTACGAGGGTCCACCCCAAGCCTCCGCAAAACCAAACGCAAGACTGCTGTGACTTGAAAACGCGTCAGCTGGGAGGCATCCCCGTGCACAAACAAACCACTTACGCGCTCCGGGCGAATGGCCAAGTATTCACGCATGGCGGAGACAGGGCAGGTACGCCTGCCCGTCTCCCTAAGGACCACCCATAACCCTTTACCCTTCTGGTCTGTTTTTGACTTTGCCAACAACACCCTCATTCGCTCCTTATCCATCCATACATGCCACCGACGCAAGCTGTTCCCACTATCCACCCATCTCGAAGCCGCCGCCAACTCACTGACCCTGAAGGCCCCGAAAAAAGCCAAACAGAACACCGCCCGGAAAAGCACATATTCGTATGGTGTTCTCGCCACCCGTACCAGTTCCCGGCACACCCTCTCCAGTAACTCGTGCGTTATCGACTCTCGGCGATCCTGCGGAGCCGGATGAGCCCGCTCCCACCCTTGAAGTAACCGCCGAGCAAGTAAGCCTCCGCCCCCGCATTCCCACCCCACCGCCCTGGCGAAGAAACAAAACCCCACCAGATGACTCTGCATCGCCGACCGCGAGACCCCCTGCCCCTTCGCCCACGCTACGTACCGCCCGAGCCCCATGTCAGTCTCTCCACTACCCGGCCAGCCGCTCTCACGCAAGAAAATCTGCACTCGCGCACAACCCCGCTGATAAACTTCCCAGGTGTTAGCAGCCACTGAGCTCTTCAAGAGGTGCCTCATCTCAGCAGGCCAATGCTCCACAAGCTCAAGGGGACCCTGCATCCCGCCTCGTCTGCCTCCGGCGCCAACTGCCGAAAACGCTCCATCTGTAAACGGGAAAGAGCATCCGCAATTTCATTAACCTGCCCTAGAATATGCCGCACTTTTAAATCAACATTCAAATGCATACAGGCTAATACCACCCGTCGCATAAGCGCCGCCACCCGACTACATCGAGGCAAATAACGATTAACAACATTGACCACCGCCTCGTTATCGCACCACCACAGAACCCTGCGGTTAACCAGTTTGCCCGGCCACAGCTCCAAGACGACCAGTATTGGAAAGAGCTCCAAGAAGGCAATATTACTCAACAATCCTTCATCAGCCCACTCCTGCGGCCACCTGTCGGCACACCAAGCCCCTGCGAAATATATCCCCAAACCAACTCCACCTGCGGCGTCAGTGTACAGCTGCAGATCGTTACTAGTGATCTCCACCTCGCGCAGCACGGATGCCCCGTTGAAGTCCCGCAAGAACGCATCCCAGACCCGCAGATCGTCACCCATAACCAGAGACACACGAATGCGATGATGCGGCTTTTTCACTCCGGCCATCGCTGCCGCCAAGCGCCTACTGAACACCCGTCCCATAGGAATGACCTTACAGGCAAAATTAAGGGACCCTAACAGAGACTGCAGCTCTTTTAATGTCACCTTCGACGAGGCCAAGACATTGGCCACTAAGACCCTGAGCTTCACCACCTTCTCCTGCGGCAACCTCGCCACCATGTTCAGCGAATCCAGTTCGACACCTAGAAACATAAGCTGCATGGTCAGGCCCACCGTCTTACCCTCAACCAGTGGAACCCCCAACTCCCCCGCCACACTAACAAAACCCTCCAACAGGTTCCTACAGTTCTCCGACTCAGCCACATCAACGAAGAGGAAATCATCTAGATAGTGCACCACATCTGAGTCACCCACTCTCTGCACCACCATCCAATGTAGAAAACTACTAAACTTCTCGAAGTAGGCGCACGATATCGCGCAACCCATTGGCAGACTCCTGTCATAGTAAAAGGCACCCTTAAACTGGAAACCCAACAATCAAAACGCCGACGGATGGACCGGCAACAAACGAAATGCTGATTCTATATCCACTTTGGCCATCAGCGCCCCGCAACCTGCTTTTGCTACCAACTCCACCGCCATATCAAAAGAGGCATACCGGACTGTACAGAACTCAGGCGGGATAGAATCATTAACGGAAGTTCCAGACGGGGAAGACAAGTTGTGAATCAGTCTAAATTTTCCCGGCTCCTTCTTGGGGATAAATACCTAAAGGGGAAATAACAAAATTCGGAAACGGCGGGTTGCTGAACGGCCCCGCAATTCTCCCCAAATGCAATTCCGCAGCCAACTTCTCACGCGCTACCGCCGCCCAGCGCCTAATACTCGGAGAATTCCTAACCGCTCCAGCAACCACCTCTCCTCGAAGAGGGATAACAAAACCGAACTTAAATCCGAGCTGCAACGCTAAACTGTCTTTCTTCTTCGGATACAGCAGAAGCCAGCTACAAAGTACCTGCACTCAAACTGGGGAGGGGGCTAATTCCTTAAGAGCTCCCTCCCATGGCTCCCGGAACTGAAGGAAGCACGGCCCCTTTTTTAACACATTTTGCCGCTGAATGGGGGCCCCCGCAAACCAAGCAAGCGTGCCGGAACTTACAGTCCGGAAAGGGACAAGTGGCCCTATTATACCTCCAACACATGTCAGCCCCAGCTCCGGGGGCCGCCTTCGACTGCCCCGCTGGGGGCACTCCGCGAAAGGAACGACTCGCCCCACCCGAAAACCCTTGCCCCAACTTAACGCCAGATGCCCCCCCCGAGCCAGCTTTAATCGACATCTGCGTCAACCACAGATTAATGTCTTGTGTCCCCCAGGTCAATAGCTTATTCTCTTCCATTTTGTCACGAAATTTTTCATCGTAATTAAGCCATGACCATCCTTCGTGCGCTTGTGACGCTCCTAGAATGGAGTCCGCGTATGACAGCAAGCTGCCATACTGCTCTGGAAAGCGATGGCCCCAAACGCTCGCCAGTCTCAAAAACGACCGGACCCAATTAACCACGTTGCGCGATACGCAGGGCCAGATTTACCTATACGCCATGTACGCCATGGCGTAGGGCCCACAGCTGGCAGGGGCCCACAAAAAAAGAACAAGTTAATTTTTTTTTAAATAAAAATTTAAAAAGAACCTGCTGGCTGCCGCCGCGGGGCCCCCTCTGCTGCCGCGGCAGCACCGACTGACCCGCGGGGACCCCCTCTACAAGCTGAATCCGTCGGTTCGTTCCTTCCTCCCTCCCTCCCTCCGTGCAGGCTGTGAGAGACGCGAAAGGAGAGTGTCTCCTCGCGTCTCTGTTAAGCCCGCAGGGCTGATGGGAAATTTCCCATCAGCCCCTGCGGGCTTAACAGAGACGCGAGGGAGACACTTTTCCTTCGCGCCTCTCACAGCATGCACGGAGGGAGGGAGGAAGGAACGAACCGACGGATTCAGCTTGTAGAGGGGGCCCCCGCAGGTCAGTCAGTGCTGCCGCGGCAGCAGAGGGGGCCCCGCGGCGGCAGCCAGCAGGTTTTTTTTTTAATTAAATTTTACTTTAGGCCGACGGGGGTGGGGGGGGTAGGACTGGTAATGGGCTATGGGGGGGGGCTGGGAATGGAAAAGGGCTGGGGGGGTTAAGGCTAGAGGTGGGTTGATGGGGTTAGGACTGGTAATGGACTGTGGGCTGTTGGGGGGGCTTATAACTGGCAATGGGCTTTGGGGGGGTTAAGACTGGTAATGGGCTGTGGGCTGATGGGGGTTGTCTGGTAATGGGCTATGGGGGGCCTAGGACTGGAAAGGGGCTGGGGGTGTAAGACTGGAAGTGGGCTGATGGGGTTAGGACTGGTAATGGGCTGTTGGAGGGGTTTAGAACTGGTAATGTGCTGTGGGGGGGGGGGGCTTAAGACTGGTAATGGGCTTTGGGGGGGGGTTAAGACTGGTAATGGGCTGTGGGCTGATGGGGGCTGTCTGGTAATGGGCTATGGGGGGGCTAGGACTGGAAAGGGGCTGGGGGGGTTAAGACTGGAGGTGGGCTGATGGGGTTAGGACTGGTAATGGGCTGTTGGAGGGGTTTAGAACTGGTAATGTGCTTTGGGGGGGGTTTAAGACTGGTAATGGGCTGTGGGCTGATGGGGGCTGTCTGGTAATGGGCTATGGGGGGCTAGGACTGGAAATGGGCTGGGGGGGGTTAAAACTGGAGGTGGGCTGATGGGGTTAGGACTGGTAATGGGCTGTGGGCTGATGGGGGGTTAGGACTGGCAATGGGCTATGGGGGGCTGACTGGAAATGGGTTGATGGGGTTAGGACTGGAAGTGGGCTGATGGGGGGTTAGGACTGGTAATGGGTTATAGGGGGGGCTTAAACTGAAAATGGGTTGATGGGGGGTTAGGACTGTAAGTGGGTTGATGGGGGGCTAGGACTGGTATTGGGTTGGGGGGTTGCTAGGACTGGAAATGGGCTGATGGGTGGCTAGGACTGGAAATGGGCTGATGCAGGGACTAGAAGGGAATGGATGCTGGGTGAGGCTGGAACTAGAATGGAGCTGATGTTGGGGGAGGATTAGAATGGGATGGGGCTGGAAGAGTAAAATGGAGAAGGGAAAAATATTTTGTGTGGGAGGGATAAAAAATCTACAATTGGCCGGGTATTGGGAGAGTAAGTGGGGATTGAGGATGGAGGGGTAAAATTTGAGTGGATGAAATAGGAATGAGGAAAGAGCAAAAGGAGAAAGATTAGTATGTTAAAGCAGATGTAGAGAGAGAATGGAAAAAAATCTAGAAGAGAGAAGAAAGGACAAATGGACAGCAGACGATGGAGAGTTAGCAGAAGACACGAAGAAACCAGAAGAAAGTGGCTGGAGCAATTGCAGCTGAAAAAAATGCACAAAAGGTAGAAAAATATCTCTTTATTTTGAATTTATTAATTGGAATATGTCAGCTCTGGTAAATGTGCATCATTAACGTCTGCGCTTTGTTTAGTACAAGAGCAAATTAATGTATAGTTTTATTTCTACAGTGTTGTACATTCCAAGTTTGGCTTTTGGGATTCCCAGTTTAATTATTGTCTTCCTGTTTCTAAATTGTGATTACTTGTTTGGTGATGGTCTATGTTCTGCATGTGTAACTGAGCTGAGGTGTTCTGTTTATATAATTCCTATTTGACATTGCCACTTGTTCTCTTTCCCCATTAGGTCATGTATTGTTGTTCTCTGAAATGTATTGGTTTAATATTTGCAGTGTTGCCTTTTGATTGGTAGGGTATGGTGCTTTGTGAGTCCTGGTAGTGCTGTTAGGATACGGCGGGTTTACTATGGGTTCTAAATGGGCAGTGTTTGTAGTAGTTCCTAATGTGTCTGGCAGTTGGCACTGGATTATAGTAATGTAGAAATCTTTTAGTCTTTCTTTATCCATACACTCATTAAGAGGCACGTTTACTAAAAGTTAGTATATGGTAACATTATGCAAATATTTATGCAAATGATGCCCCTTATGCAAATGAGGCCCCGCACCCCCCTTGGGCTGCCCCTGCTGGGGGCCCACAATTTTTGTTGGCGTAGGGCCTCACTCAAGGTAAATCCGGCCCTGGCGATACGGAACGCACCCGCCCCGCTTTCTCAACTTCCTTCCGTTTCTTTTTGCTATCCCCAGAGCACTTCCGACCTTCTAGCAAGCAAAAAATGTCAATGTACTTCCGCTTTACAATCTTTCGCCGCAACTTTTTTAGAACGCCTTCCCATAATTCGGCCACGGCCGCTAATGAAGCCGAACCTACCCCCATCCCCCCAGCTGCCCCCCCATCACCAGCCGCTGCCCCCCTACAATCCACGTCCAAATCGGAATCAGAACCATCCAACGACGAAGAAGACGAAGAGTCAGAGCTATGCCGCCGCCGACAGGCATGCTTCCTCTTCCTACGCGCCTTCACCGAACGATCCCCTCGCGACCCCCCCACCCCGCTCACACCTAACCCCCTCCCTAGTGACTCACCCACCACGCCTCCAACAGCTGCTCCGCCGGAAACCCCTGGCAGCCCGTCACAAGGGTCCTCCACCCGCTGCTGCGCACGTGCTTCCTGTGTCTGCTCCACCACGCTCGTCGCATCTCCTGTCACACTACTTCCAGACTCCATACTCCGCACTCACGCTGACTCCGTCGCAGGCAGCACACCTCTCGGTGAAGCCAGAAATGGTACCTGTGGAGATAGAAAGGGGGGACACAGCGGGGGAAAAACCGCAGACCACGACGGCTGCCAAGCCCCCACCCAATCCCTCCCCGAGGAACCCTGCCCACCGGCCATCCACCTATCCCAATTGGTTTGCTGCCCCTGAGGACCCAGGCCACCCAGCAACAGCGTATACCCGCGAAGGGAAGCCCTGCCGCCACTCCCCCCGCGCCAAGCATCCGCCATTAGGTTGCTCCAATCCCAAGGCCCATATGCACCGAACCCCCCACCCCCCTGATGTCCCCTGAGCTGCTAGCAGACTCCTCGTGCTCCGGCCCCAATCCCCCAGGAGCAGGCTCTGGAGTCATACATACAGGCCCACCCCTGGGCCCCGGCGTCCGCGCCCCCCGGGGCCGAGTAGAGCGCCCTCGACTAGACCCCCTCCCAACCGCAGGAGCTATCGCCGAACCTGACGTGCCCCTAGCAGCCCCCCCATCTCGCCTGGACCCACTACCCCGCTGCCCCGATCTGCGCCCTATGGCAGCCCCCCTCTCATGTGGTGCTCCAGCCCTCCCCACTGAAGCCACCCTCCAGCCCCCCGACCCCCTGTAGATCTTTTTGCCCCCATCCCAGGCAAGCCCTTCAACCGTCAGCAAATAGACACTTTGCAGCCAGACAGTGGAGAGAAATCCCTTCTTGTGGTCTGCTTTTCTGTCCCGTTTGTAGTTTATTTTATTTTATTTTTTTAGTTTTTATACCTGCTCAGCCCCAACTGGCGATCCTGCTCCCACCTTCGCTCCTTTTTTTTTAAAATTTTATCTGCACTAACCTTACCCTCACCAGCCAAACTCACCGCCGTGCCCCCCGTCACCTCCGCAGACGAACCAGGCTCCCCAAACCTGCCGACCTTCACAAGGCCTCGCCGCCAGACACCCGACTCAGCGATGCTGCTCCTGCCAGATAGGCGCCCGATCGCATGTGCTCCGGGCACTCCACGAGCTCCGGAGCACATGCCTCCCCTCAGCACCAATTGGCTCCGCTCCTTACGCCTCGAGCGGAGCCAATCATTTTGAAAAATGCACGCAGCGTCCTAACACTGACGCGCGCGCCATCTTCCCCTTGCACGAGCAGGGTCCCGCGCCGGGCCACGCACCCGGTTACGGGCGGGCGCCGGGACCCTGCCCGCGCCCTATTACTAATGGCACACAGTATTTAGTGTGCAGTAAATAGATATGTACATTCATTAGGCATGTGCGTGCCAAAGATTTTCAAGCTCATTTAGGTTCATCAGAATATACCTATTCAATTAGGGCTCGATAAGGACGGTTATACAGTTTATGGTCCTGTAGACCATGTAACTGTTGCTGAGCGGGATATTCACTGGCACTAACATGGTTAGTGCTGCTGAATATCCGCGATTATCTCCGTTACATGCCCCGATGCTAACTACTTAGCATCGGGACATGTTGGGGATGTTCCGAGGAGGAGCGGAGGTGGCAACAAGTGATAACTGGGCAGCAGCAATATTGCATGCTGCCCGGTTAGCTAATGCGGCTTCCGGCATGTGCAGCAAACCCTGGATATTTAATGCCAGGGCTGCATATGACCCCGGCATTGAATATATTGGGTTAGGGGTTGGTGGGCACGGTTATGCACCGTAGCGGCACATAGCCTGCCTTTTTGAATAATGGGCCCTTAGTCTTTAGGACATGAACCATTCTCATATTCATCCTGTTCATTCCCATTAATGTCTGTGAAGGAAGGTATTTTGCAATGAAACAGTCAGATTTGTCATCTAGTTTCAATCAAATCTGCCTGAAACTTGATAGTTGGCAGGCAGCTGTAATACCACTGCAAACCATCAAGAGTGCCACAGACCTCTCACGGACACCAGGAGAAGGGCAAAGAATAAAAATAAAGAAATGGGTCAACTGGTGCAGTTACTGGAGCTTGTATTTCCCTCCTTTGACCAGGTTAAGTGAAAATGTGGGTTGAGAAACTCAAACTTTCTTCAATACTTACAAGCAAGGCACTATTATGGGGAACTGAAGGCATGAGACACTAAAGGTTGTCATTACACAGAATTTGGTAAGACCTTCCAGAGGATCCCAGGACAGGCAAACAGATGACATGCTGGTACCAAATTGTGAAGAATGTACAGGATGCAAGCTATCTCAGGGGCCTTGTGCAGGTATGGGAGGGGGGTGGGGATGGGGTGGAAGGGCTGGAGGAAGAGGACCTCCTACAATTATTTTGGGAGTTATGGAAACAAACCCCTAGCACCACATTGCAAGACATGCAAATAAAAATCCTTCATAGAGGGTATGCGACTAGAGAACAAGGGAAGAAAATGAGGATGTGGCAGGCACTTGGATGCACACCTCTTTGGAGTGTGATAAATTAAAGGTGTTGTGGGGGGGGGGGGCAGTACTAAGGACAATTGAATGAGCACCGGGAATAAAGGTAATGTGGACATACGGGCTGCTGTTCCTGGTGGTGGATGTGCCCTTGCGAGATGGGAGTGTCTCCAAGCTCCAGAGAAGGTTTGAGTATATTCTCCTAATACTGATTAAAAAGGTTATCCTACAATACTGGATTGCAGAAGAGCCCCCCCCCCCTCACCCCTCCCATATCTCAGTGGTGCAGCTTGGTGAGTGAAATGACCCTCTGGGAGGTACGGGCACACAGGTCCAAAACTACACTGGCATGGATGTACTACTTGAAGCTTTGGCGTGGTCCTCTGAAACTTTCATAAAAATTACATTTTTAAAAAATTGGCAAGGTGAGTACTAGAAATCTCATTAGAAGGGCAAAGTGGTAGAAAGAGTGCAATGAACACCTCAAGATAGTCGAAAGGGGCAAAGTAACCCAATTGGTGGAAGCACATTAAAGGGCTTTGAGAGGAGTAAAATGACAAGTTGACAAATGCAGCAGGCAGATCAGTTGGAAGGCCCTAAATTCCCCCAGGAGAATCAGCACAGAACAGCACCCAGATTGCCTGGAAGGCCTAAAGCAGCAGAGAAGAGCCAACACAAGAGCAGAAGAGGAGCATAAACTCAGGCCGTAGGAAAGGGGTAAGCTGTGTGCCCATAAGTTAGAGTCCTAGCACTGAAGACTTTGGTCCCAACATTGGAAGATTTCCTCGGGGTGGAAGAAGCAGTCTTGGAGTGCACTCCTTTCATTCTAAATACTAATCTAGTGCTTTTTACTCAACAAATCAAAAAGTACAGTTTCTTAGTCAACAAGCACAGTTATGGATGATGGTGGATGTGAGGGCCATCTGTCACCCCATGATAGCTAGGGTTGATTGAACAATCAGGCTGGCTAGACAGGTGTCCCCTTCCTCTGTCAGCATTCCATGCTCATTCGTCCTGATAGAAATGCCCTTCTTAGCTCAAAAGTATAACAGTAGCAGCACTTCTCTGCTAAAACCTCCAAAGAAGTGAAGTTATAGAAATTTGAAAAGAACTCTGAAGAGGGGGCTCAAGGATTATCAATGGTGATAGGTTGGCAGGGGCAGCCCAAGGGGGGTGTGAAGCCAAGTGTGGAGATTCATTGTGGGGCCTCATTTGCATAAGACACATTATTTGCATAAGGCACATCATTTGCATAAATATTTACATAATGCACTTTTAGTAAACTTGACTCTTAACGAGTATCTGGATAAAGAAAGACTACCAGATTTCTAAATTACTATATTCCTGTGCCAACCGCCAGGCCCATTAGAAAATATTATAAACACTGACCATTTAGAAAACCCATAGCAAACCCTTCGTATCATAACAGCACTACCAGGACTCACAAAGCATAAAACCCTACCTATCAAAAAGGCAACACTGCAAATATTAAACCAAGACATCTCAGAGAATACCAATACATCTCACTGCGGGAAAGCGAACAAGTTCTCACCCCAGCCGTCATTTGATTTTTGTATTGTACACTGCTGTATGTCTTTTGATTCAAGCAGTATAGCAAATGTTTGGATAAAGATAAAAGATAAAGTGGGACTGTCAAATAGAAACTACATGAACAGAATACCTCAGCTCGGTTATACATGCAGAACATAGACCGTCACCACACAAAGAACAAGGGATCACAATTTAGAAATAGGAAGATAATAATTAAATTGGGAGCCCCAAAAGCAAAACATGAAATGTACAACACTGGAGAAATAAAACTATAAAGTAATTTCCTCTTGCACTAAACAAAAACAAAAAGATGTTAGCAATACACACTTCCCAGACCAGACATATTCCAGTTAATAAATTCAAAATAAAAAGTATTTTTCTATCTTTTGTTCGGGCATTTTATTTTTCAGTTGCAATTGCTCCAGTCACTTTCTTCTGGTTTCTTAGTGTCTTCTGTGAGCTATCCATTTGTCCTTTCTTTTCTTTTTTAGATTTGTTCCATTCTCTCTCTATATCTGCTTTAACATACTGATCTTTCCCCTTTTGCTCTTTCCCCCATTTCTTTCTTAATTCCTTTATCATCCACTCAAATTTCACCCTTCCATTCTCAATCACCACTTACTCTCCCAATACCTGGCCAATCGTAGATTTTTCTTCCCTCCCACACAAAATATCTTTTCCCCTCTCCATCCTCATTCCCCATCCCCTTCTAGTCCTCCCCCAAAATCAGCTCCTTCTAGTTCTAGATCCACCCAGCATCCGCTCCCTTCTAGTCCATTCTCCCATGCTCCCACATCAGCTCATTTCGAGTCCTAGCCCCCCATATGCTACTTTCCAATCCAATTCCAGCCCCCAGCAGCCTGTTTCCAGCCCTATTCCAGCTCACATCAGCCCACTTCCAGTCCTATTCCAGCCCATTTGCAATTCAAGCTCCCCCATTAGCCCATTCCCAGTCTTAGCCCTTCCCATCAGCCCATTTCCAATCCTATTCCAGCCCCCATCAGCCCATTTCCAGTCCCAGTTCCCCCATCATCCAATTTCCAGTCCTATTACAGTCCCCATCAGTCCATTTGCAGTCTAAGCTTTCACCCCATCAGCCCATTTCTAGTCCAAGCTTCCCCCCCCGTCACTGCCCATATGCAGTCCAAGCTCCCCCCCCCCTGTCACAGCCCATATGCAGTCCAAGCTTCCCCCTTTCACAGCCCATATGCAGTCCAAGCTTCCCTCCCCCTTTCACATCCCATATGCAGTGCAAGCTTCCCTCCGCCCTTTCACAGCCCATATGCAGTCCAAGCTTCCCCCCGTCACAGCCCATATGCAGTCCAAGCTTTCCCCCCCTTTCACAGCCCATATGCAGTCCAAGCTTCCCCCTGTCACTGCCCATATGCAGCCCAAGCTTTCCCCCGTCACTGCCCATATGCAGTCCAAGCTTTCCTCCCGTCACTGCCCATATGCAGTCCAAGCTTCCCCCCTGTCACTGCCCATATGCAGCCCAAGCTTCCCCCTGTCACTGCCCATATGTAGTCCAAGCTTCCCCCCATCACTGGCCATATGCAGTCCAAGCTTCCCCCCGTCACTGCCCATATGCAGTCCAAGCTTCCCCTGTCACTGCCCATATGCAGTCCAAGCTTCCCCCCGTCACTGCCCATATGCAGTCCAAGCTTCCCCCCATCAATGCCCATATGTAGTCCAAGCTTCCCCCGTCACTGCCCATATGCAGTCCAAGCTTCCCCCGTCACAGCCCATATGCTGTCCAAGCTTTCCCCCAGTCACAGCCCATATGTAGTCGAAGCTTTCCCCTCCATCACAGCCCATATGCAGTCCAATCTTCCCCCCGTCACTGCCCATATGCAGTCCAAGCTTCCCCCCGTCACTGCCCATATGTAGTCGAAGCTCCCCCCCCCCCCCGTCACAGCCCATATGCAGGCCAAGCTTCCCTCCCCCCTTTCACAGCCCATATGCAATCCAAGCTTCTCCCCCGTCACAGCCCATTTCCAGTCCTAGCGCACCCCCCCAGCCCATTGAGGAGCCCCGCAGCCATGTAAGGGGCTTTAGAGGGAACTGGGAAGCCTGTGCGAGGCCCCAGCTCCCTCTGCACAGCCGCTAGCGTGAAGAGTGCTTTCCCTCATGCTGGCGGTTGTTTCAGTGAAGCATGCTGAATGCTGGGAAAGGTTGAAGGTCATTTCCCAGCACTCGCGTGCTTCACTGAAACAGCCGCCAGCGTGAGGGAAAACACGCTGGCGGCTGTGTAGAGGGAGCCGGGGCCTCGCGCGAGCTTCCCTGGCTCCCTCTGAAGCCATCTGTGTGAGAATGGAGTTCGTACGGGGCCCCCTTAAGCACAGGGCCCTGTGCAAACAACATTCTTGCGCAATGGACAGGCTGGCCCTGTAGGTTGGTAGTATCATTTCACTGTTTCGGGATCAGTTTCTCCCAGACAGGGGTTGCTAGGAGCTGTATCTCAAAGTGGATAGCAGAACAGATGCATATAATGGTAAGCTAAAGCATCTACAAAGGCACAAAGCAGGAGGACAAAGAGAAGTGTACTAGGAAAAGACCCACGCAGCTAGGATGGTGACAAAATGGCCTGGTATTCAAGGAGGGTGAAAGTAATACAATGACGTGTTTGAGGCACCCACAGAAGTGCAAAGCAGAAGGATAAGTGACCCAGAAGAAGTCAAAGCAATGAGGGCATAGAGGCAGAGACCTACTGTGTCCCTGACTCAAGGAGAGCCAGTACAATTTGACATGGGATTAGTCTGCTGGACCCAACTGTCCCATCTTGATAAAGCATCTGTCCCTGTACATCCAACAAAGAAATAAGGGCAGATCAAGGAGGAAGATGGCTGCTACTCTCAGGAGAATCTTGAACCCTAATCCAGAGAGGAGAAAATTCTGAACCAGTTACAGAGCTGCTCCATGGACAGGCATTCGGCAAAAACAATGCATGACAGCACTGTATAAAAGCTCCTATCTGATGTTCAGCATTAAAAAGTTTAGGTGAAAGCTTATCTTGTTTTAAACTGTGGCAGCCTTTTCTGCCAGAAGTGATTGAGTCCCAGTGATTTATTCTTCCTGAGATTGTCTGGGAGTATGTGGATTACATCTGGCAAGCTGAATCCAAGACTGTTGGCTTCATCTGGTTCAATAGCAGCAGCAGCAGGAATTCCCAGGCGAATACCTTCTTGTACTCATGGCTGAACAGCAAGCAGAGAGATGTCACTAATACACGCTCAAAAGCACCATCATCGGTCTCTGAAAATGTGCACATTTTCAGAGACCGATTATGGTGCTTTTAGGCATGTATTAGTGCTGATTGCACTGTTGAATGCTCTCATTCTGAGGGTTCCTTATTATTGACAGGGATATGTTTTGATCTTTAGCTATAGAGAACCTTTTCTCAGTTTTTCTGGCCCATATTTAGCATTGTACAGTCTCTTTTCAGAGATGACCAATGCAAGAATAACTTCTATTGCCATGCATGTTGTGATGCAAGGTATGTCATGACAAACATATCACTTTCTACTTGCTTTTATACTATCTTTGAGTGCACTGAGATTACTTTGCAATGCTCTGGGCATGCAACAGACTAGTATATATAGTCTAGTTTGCATTAACATTTATGTATCATCAGTATTCACCACCGCTGTCTCGACTTCCTTTCCTCTCATGCCCTCCTAGATCCTTTACAATCCGGTTTCTGTCCCCTACATTCTACCAAAATTCTCTTACCAAAGTCGCTAATGATTTGTTTCTGGCTAAGTCCAAAGGCTTTTATTCTGTCCTCATTCTTCTGGCTCTCTCTGCTGCCTTTGACACCGTTGACCACAATCTTCTTCTTATCACCCTGTCTTCACTCGGTTTCAAAGGCTCTGTACTTTCTTGGTTCTCCTCCTATCTCTCCCACCACTCTTTCAGTGTGTACTTCAGTGGCTCCTCCTCCTCTTCTACCCCTTTACCTGTGGGTGTACCTCAAAGTTCTGTCTTAGGTCCGCTCCTCTTCTCTCTCTATACCCAATCCCTTGGTGCCCTTATCTCTTCCCATAGCTTTCACTATCATCTCTATGCTGACGACCCTCAAATCTACCTCTCTACGCCTGTTATCTCTCCTGAAATTCAAGCTAAGATCTCGGTCTGCCTCTCTGACATTGCTTCCTGGATGTCCTATCGTCGCTTGAAGCTGAACATGGCCAAAACTGAACTCCTTGTCTTTCCCCCTAATGCCTCCCCTCCTCCTTCCCTTTTTTCAATCTCTGTGGATAACTCTGTTATCCTTCCTGTCTCTTCGGCAAGGAATCTTGGTGTTATCTTTGACTCATCTCTCTCCTTCTCTTTACATATCCAAAACATTGCTAAAACATGCCGTTTCTTTCTTTACAATATCTCCAAAATTTGCCCCTTTCTCTCTGATAACACACCTAACTGATTGTCCACTCTTTAATTACCTCCCGCCTTGATTACTGTAATCTTCTCCTTGCTGGCCTCCCTGCTAACCACCTTTTTCGTCTCCAGTCTATTCAACATTCTGCAGCTCGTCTGATTTTCCATCAGTCTCGTTTTTCACACATTACTCCGCTTCTCATGTCACTTCACTGGCTCCCCATCTGCTTCCGTATCCAGTTCAAACTCCTCCTTCTAACCTATAAATGTATTCATTCTTCTGCCCCTCATTACCTTTCATCCCTTATCTCTACCTATACCTCCTCTTGCCTACTCCGCTCATCTAAGTGTCTTCGTTTATCTATGCCTTTTACTCATACTGCTAATTCTAGACTTCGCTCCTTTCAACTGGCGGCACCCTTTTCCTGGAATACTCTACCTGTCTCTGTCCGCCAAGCCTCCTCCCTGGCCATCTTCAAATCCAAATTGAAATCCTATTTCTTCACTATTGCTTTTTGTTCCTAATTCTCCCTTTCTTGTTCTCTCCATAAACATTTGTTCTTGTCTTGTTAATTTGTTTTTTTGTATTATCTAATCTATTTCATATTTTGTCTTAACTAGATTGTGAGCTCTAATGGGCAGGGACTGTCTCTTTTTATGTTTGTACAGCACTTCGTATGTTGCAGTGCTTTATAAATGCTTAGTAGTAATAATAATAATATTCATGTGTAGTTCAGATCAGCACAGCACTGTCAGTGAGAGGAGCAGCTTAGGAGATGCATGTTTTACAGAGGAGGTATGGTCATCCACGGGTATATGGCAGAGATGGGCAGAATCAGAATTGTCCATATTTTCAGAATATGGTGAGCTTGAGGACATCCATGGTCGTTTGCTGTGTATATCTGTCTCATACACCATAGTGCTTTGTTTGTGATGCGTCAGAAACGTCTATGTCACCGATTCTGGAACCGCAGGCGCATCTATAACTGCAGGTGTGGAATTAGGTTTAAATGAGGCCCATTTTTGGTTTAGACATGCCCGTGGGCCGGACATGCATAGTATGGAATTGGGCTCCACCCCTCTACCAACCTTCCATCAGTCCCATCTAAACTGCGCTCACTCGGGAGCCCAGGACTGGAAGAGACACATAGCAGTCTGTTACTGGCACTCATCCTGTCTCAGAGCTCCTCCAAGGCTCTGAATCCTATTGCAGAGTGTGCAGAGTAGACTATGACGAAACATCAGATCTCTTCCTCCGCAGGTGTCCCAAACTGTAGACCGACACAGTTCTGCTGTGTGCTTCTAGACTGTGGTCTCTAAGGAAGGGACCCTGGGGCTGGGAGAGGAGTGACCATCCAGTTCTGGACTCTTCTATGGTACACTTCCCCCTAGTACAGAGAGTTCTTGAATTCTCTGCCCTCCTTTTGGATCTCGAGTACTTGGTCAATGAGAAGACAAAGACAAGAAGTCAGACTTACATGATATACTGCAGTCATTTAGTAATATTGTATTTGTTTAATGGTATTTATATACTATGTTTTCCTTAAATCAAGGTGGTTTACATTGAACTCCAACTGTTTACATTGTTTACATTGTTTTAAGTTCAACTCAATATCTTGTATACATTATAATATTGTAGATATGGTGAGGTTGCACATCATGCAGGAAGCTTCACAAGTAATATTAACAGTATGTTTTCAGAACATATTTACAATTTGGGGTCATGCTTTGTGTTCATGCAGAAGTATTTGTTATTCATTATCTGGTGCCAGATGGATGGATGGATAGTATGTGTTATTCTATGTGATACTGCCAAAATGTTTAATAAACAGGAATGTCTTCAACTTTTCCTAAAGTCCTTGGTATCCCTCAAATTTCTTATATCCTCCAGGAGAGCGTTCCATAAGCTCAATGTTTAAAGTGATAAAGCCCTTTTGGATGTGGTCTGCTTAGTTTTGCAGAATTCATTTGGAGTAATTAATGTGTTTTTGCAGTTTGTTATTGTCGGATGGCTTTTGGGATATCTTTTTATCAGATCTTGGAGTGACTCAGCTGATTCATTTTGCAGTATTTTGAATATATTAATTGTTGCCTTGAACCTTGCGTGACTCCTGAGCAGGAGCCAGTGTAGTTTGGCCAATGTTGGCATTTTGTGTTCGTGTTTGTTTGTTCCTGTGATAATGTGGGCAGCTGTGTTCTGGACCATCTGCAGCGAATGAATGGTAGTTACTGGCAGGCCTTGGTATAGTGAGTTACAAAAGTCTAACACTGGTGTGACTATGGCTTGTAGGACCGTTCTAAAGTCATTGTGGCTTAGGAGGGGCTTTAGTTTCCGGATGATTTTCAATTTATGGTATGCATTCTGTGTTCTGTTAATATAGGCTTGTAAGTTTAAGTTTTGATCGAGGATAAACCCTAGGTATTTAACTTCATTTTTGACAGCTATCTTTCTGTTATTTAGCGCTATTGTGCAAGGAGGAGTGAAGGTCTTGTCCCTTGTTATTGTGACTGCTTTAATTTTGCTATAGTTTATGTTGAGATTGTGGACATTAAACCATCTTGAGACTTCAGTGAGGCATTCAGTTATAGTTGTGTAACCCAGGGCTTTGACATCGAAGAATGTGTACAACATGATGTCATCGGTATACATTTTGTAGTAGATGTTATGTTTCTGTATGACCTCACAAATTGGCTGAATGTATACTTTTAATTTCAGGACTGATATTGCTGATCCCTGAATAGAGGGAATGTGTCTCCCCCACATCTGACATACTGTTGTCTGCCAGTTAAGTATGATTGAAACCATTTCTATGTGTTATTGTAGAGATCTATCTCTTGTAGACATCTTAGAAGTATGGTGTGTGACACCGAGTTGAAGGCGGCTGATATGTCAAGAAATATTAGTGTAATGCCCTTTTTTATATTGATAATGTGATAAGAGTGCTGTTAGCAATGTTTCCACACCATGGTGTAGCTTGATTCCATGTTGATGTGGATCCAGGGATGTATATGAATTGATGTGATCTTGCAGTTGTAACTGTACTGTCTTCTATGATTTTCTCCATGAAAGGTAAGCTGGAAACCAGTTGGTATGATGTGGGGTCTGCCTTGTCGGTTTTCAGGCGTTTTAGGATGGGCCTGATTGATGCTAGTTTGAGGGATGCAGGCATATGTCCCTGTGTGAGGGATGTGTGTATGATTTTGTGCATAAAAGGGATGAGCACTTCCTTAGCTGACTTTATCCATTCAACAGGACACGGATAGCTTGGTGAGGTTGTTGTGTTCAGGGTTGTTATTGTGTGAGCTACGTGTCTTCAATGATGGAATAACGAATTCTCCCCATGTTCTGGTGGGTTGAAATTGTCCTTCAGGTTCAGTTGATGATGTCTGCTTTCAGCTGAGGGCTGTTCTGCTTTGTCATTAGGTAGTCTGCTATTTGTTGTGGATGTATGTCAGTTGAATCTTCCTGTGAGTATTCTCTTGTTAATGTGTGGACTATTCCAAAGAGTTCTCTTTGCCGCCTTCATAATCAGATTTGTGTTATATTCCTGTTTGCAGCTGTTGATTGTGTTGTTATATTCATTTTTCTAATGTATCTCGGTCCTTTGTTCGTCTCCATTTCCTCTCCGTTTTTCTGAGGTTCCTTTTGGTTTCTCTGATGTCTTTTGAGTACCATGGGGTTTATTGTCTCTTTTGTACTATAGCTGTTCTGTGTCAGGGTGCAATTGCAGCTTTCATGATGGAGTGGTTCCAGTTCTCCATTGTACTTTCAAGGTCGGTGTGGGATGGTCCGGTTTGGGTAAAACTTCCTTCAAGAATTGCTCTTTATTACAGGCCCTGAATCTTCTCCCATTATGTTGCTCCTGGGTGTGATTAGCCAGAGTGGGGACTGTTATATGGAATGTTATTATATAGTGATCTGACCAGGGGTTGGAGTTATAGTTGGGGGAGTTATGTGTTTGTGCTTTATTAGTGTTGATGGGGTGAAGACGGGGTCTGGGGTAGAGCCCTGCCTGAGTGTGGGCTCGTGTATTAATTCCATATGGTTCATGGCCTCCATGGCTCTGAGGAAGGACTTGGCCTCCTTTTGGGTTGCTGAATTGAGGTCACAGTCCCCCAGGGTCAGCATGGGTTTGTAAGGTGAGATGAAAGTACATACCACTCCCAGGATTGATGAGACCTCCTGAGCTTTGGAGTTGGGGGCTCTGTAAATGAGGCAAAGTGTGATGTATTTGTTAGTGATTATTATGGTGTTACTTTCCTCTGTACTGGTCATTGAGATCATTTTGAATTTAAAATGAGTCTTGGCTAGTATCATCACTCCTCCTCCTCATTTGTATGTTTGTGGACATACAAAGGTGGTGTGAGTGTGTGGTGTAAGTTGATTCAGCAAGACAGTTAGTTTCTGAGAACCACATTTCTGTAATGCACATTGAGCCTGATTCCCTAAGGGGCACATCCAGGCCCTCTAGATGGTCCCAAGCAGGACGGGCCAGTTTGGACATGATTCTGCACTGCAGGAACTAAACATCCCATGGGTGCAGGATCGGGCACTGAGACGGCCCAGTGTTCCACAGCATGCCTGCAGGGACATCCTCCCTGCAGGATCCCCTGACCCCTCCGGCACCGACCCTCTGTTTCACCGCTGCCTGACCCAAGGCTGGGGCCAGGGCCAGGATCAGATGGCGGGGACCTACCTGCCCCCGGCACCAGCCTGTGGGGGGGGGGGGTTCCCGGCCCCAATCACCCAGTCAAAACTGCTCCTCATTCCACCTTCAAGGTGGAATCAGCAGCACATTCCCCCTGACCCTGCAGAATGTACAGGGCTGTGACCTGAATCAGCCCTGTATGTCCTGCTGGCTCAGCCTGCTCCCACTCCATTCTCACTGCCCCCTCCAGTCCCCCCCTGGCTCTTCCCGTACTGCTGCTCTGGCCATGCGGGGAGAGTTGGATGGGGAATATGGTCAGGACAGCTTGCAGACCTGCACGTCCCGCTAGGATGTGCAGCCCCGCAAGTTGCCTCTCAGAATCGGGCCCATCATGTCTGTGTTATGGTCCTGAATGAAATCAACTATGGTATTTATTTTGTTTCTAACAGATTTAGCATTAATTAATGTGCAGCTGACCATTGTATCTAATACTAGGTTTTTGTTATTGGTGTGCTTTAGGTTGGTACATTTGATGGGTATAAGTCTTTGTATATGCTTGGTTGAGTGTCTAGTTCAGGGTTGCCCTGCTGCATTCCATTGTATGCCTACTGGTAGTGGTATAATAGTATTGCAATGTGTTGGGAAGGCTCCCGTCTGACATAGTAAGAGATGTATGCACCCGGGGCCCAATTTTCAAAGGCATTTACACAGGTAACTGCCCTAGTTAACCATGTAAATGCCTTAACAGGGAATTTTTGAATGCACCTACCCAGGTAGTGCCTTCAAAAACTCCCTGGTTTGTCCCTTATGTGCCATGATGTCATGCAGCTAACAAGGCATGTCGGGGGCGTTCGGGAGTGGTGCATCCTGGTGCCTTACAGATAGGTGAGGGTTTCTCTTGACTATCTTTAAGGCGCAAAGTACTAACCGTGTAGCATCAAAAATTGGTACTACTTGGGTAGCGCCATGGCCCACCACCGCATCACCTCATGACTCCGGCATGGAAAATCTAGGTTAGGAGGGAGGGAAGCGGGCTATGTGCCAACATGCCACATAGCACCTCCCAGATCAAAATTGGGCCAGATCATTAGCAAGAGAATGGATCTGTGTTTGGGTCCCATAGTATTACTCTTATCTTGGAGTCTGTGTTTGGGTCCTTGGGGTGCTATTATTAGGGTGGAGGTCTTTATACCTCTGGCTTTTCCCTCTGCTAATTATCACATCCTACAATGCAAGGCACATCCACTTACTTCAATGAAGTTGATGCACAATGTGAGGTACGTCTGGATGTCAAGTGGACACTTTCACTTCTTGGTTTCACTTCTTAGTAAGCCTCGATAACAGGTTGTGGTTGCTCTTATTGTTCTCAGTTGCTGACTGTGGTGGCAGGGGTTGGGTTGCTTTCTTGAATGGGTAGAGATAGTCCCCTTCTTGGTCCACGCATAAGGGCCACGCCAAAGAGCCCTCTGGTGAGGCCTTCCGGCACAGGCCCACCAGGCATGGGCATGCCTGAAGGCGCTGCTCTTCTTTAAATTTAAAGTCCTTCCTTTTGTCACTCCAATTGGCCTTGATGATGGGAGCGGGGAGGGGCTTACCTTCCCGCTCCTTCACCGATGCCAATCAGGGCTGTGCGGGCTTGCCACCTGAAGTACCAGGGAGCCACAAATCATGTGGTCTAAGGGAGCAACAGAGTTCCAGAATGTAGAAAGACCACCAGTGTCCTCTGACTGCAGTTTGCCAGGAATGCTGATTTCTCTCCTCCGTTTCTTAGACTGTAATAGTTCTTTTTGTTGCTTTTTGATGTTAGGTTTTAGCATTGGGGACTCAAACGTAGCCACTGGAAATGGGCACTATCCTTGAGAGGGTGCAGTGTTAACTGTCAAAACCACAGCTATTAGACACACTGAAGGCAGAGAATGTGTGCAACTACCCTTCAGTATAGCTCTACACATGAAAATATGAGGGAAACCAAATAAGGCAAATTTTATCTTCAGAAACACTAGCTTTTCCACCAACTAAGTGCTAGCTCTGAATGATGAGAAGCCTCAATGTCCCCTACAATGGACAATATGGCCCTCATTCACAAACACGGATTGTGGGGCTGTACGTCCCTGCAATCCACGTAGACCTTATTCTCCCACTGGCTCTCCCCATACATCCTATGCTTCAGGACGGGGAGAGCTGGTGGGGAGTGGGATGGGGTGGAGTGGTGGCAGGCCGTCTGGCAGCATGTACAGGACCGATTCAGGCTACCACTCTGTATGTCCTGATGGGCCTGCTGCGATGTGCTGCTTATACTACCTCAGAGGTGCTATAAGCAGCACAATTTGCTGGATTGGGGTAGGAGAGCCACCCCCATGGCTGGGGCCGGGTGCAGGGGGGTCCCTGCCAACCGATCCAGTTGTGGGTCATGCAGTGGGGATTTGGGGAGTCAGAACAGAGGATGCTGGGGGTGCCTGCAGGGAGGACTTCCTCTCAAGCAGAAGGGGCATGCCGGGCCACCCATGGGCCCAATTCTGGCATCCGTGGGAATGTTTTCTTCCCGCGGACCAGAATTGGGTCCTAAAGGCTTCTGGACAGTCTGGATGTCCCCCTCCAGGAATGGGGATCCACATGTTCTCTGGACACCTTGGTTGGAGGGCAGGACATGAATTGCTTCAGAACCTTGGCCAGGTCTAGCCAGACTGCCGACTTGGATTTTTTATGGCAGGATATTCCTGAATTTCATTAGTTTAATCTGGTTTTGAGATGGAAGACTAGACTGGATAATCATTTGTGAGTGCAGTAGAGTAACAGAATCAAGAGACAACTGTTATACTTGAGAGAAATTAATCAGAGCGACTGCATACAATCTCTTGATCTACCAAGATTTATGAACAATTTTGCTTGGAGAGAGATAAGTTGAGGCAACTGGAAGTGGGGCAGATAAAATGATCTTTAAAATTTACTAAACTGAAATACTATGAACACAGGAACAAAATGGGAGCCTTCTTGGCATGAGCAGTGCATCGTCAGAAAATGATGGCTCTGATTGGTCAACTCAGGAATTTTTTTTTTTTTTACTTTTTATTTTTGCAAATTAGAGTATACACTTCAAACAAGAGTGAATCAGTAATTCAAAAATGTGTAAAATACAACAAAAAAACCCATTTGCTATTAGCTACACAAAGAAAACCCCTCATTAGCTCACAATCAGGATAATGGATCCAAGCTCAGAGAATGCATTAAAGGAAAAAGAAAAATATCAATATATCAGAAACTCCCTTCAAGAGCGCTCATCCAGTGAACCCTACAGTGCTGCCTTTGGGGCACTAATCTGAACCCTAACCACCTCTCTTGCCGAAAGAAAGTCAAACAGTTGTCACATAATGTTTTTCCCTTTCCAAACTGCAAGCCATAAACACGGAAATCATAATGCAAAACTGAAGCCAAGGGTTAACACCCCAGATCTCAGGGCCAGGAATTCCTGATACCTTTTTTACATAAACTTGAATATCTTAAAAAAATGCATATTTTTGAGCCAAGAAACAACTTATCAATATTGCAGAAATACAGCTCAGGAATTTTTATTGGAGGGTTCCTTCCATCACAGGAAGCAGTAGAGCAGATTTTACTGCATCACTTTTAGAAACTCTACATCCCCTGTGGATGATCTTCCAGTCCAGGTTATGGAGGACTTTCTGGGCTGGGTATTCTTTCTGGTTTCTTAGTGGATCAGTAGGAGCATTTGCAACACCCAGTCACTTCTGTGGAGATTCAGTGAGTTATTCGTAGCTTGCATAGTGGGCAGATTGCAGGTCCTGCTGGTTATCCTGTGGAGTTTTATAAGAAGCTAAGGGAGGAGCTCTCCTTACTGTTCTTACCACTGCAGGGGGAATTTCTCGAGGCTCATGTAGTCCTCCTTCATAAAAAGAACAGACATGAAATGAATGTTGATTCTTATCACCCTATCTCTTTAATTAATGTTGACATGAAGATCCTGGTGAATGTGTTACAATTGCAGTGGAAAATTTGTTGCCAAGGTTGATTCACTCTGATCAGAATGAGTTTGTTCGTGGGAGGATTTCTACTGATTACACTTGGCAATTCCTTGACATCCTTCAGTTTGTGGGTCAGGGCCTCCTCTTCAGGGCTGTGCTGATCCTGGATGCTAACAAAGCTTTTGAAAGGCTGAGGTGGTCTTTTGTTATCTCTGTTCTTTGGACGATGTGTCTCTTCCTTCTCATCTTTCTTTATCTTTCCCCTCCCATCTCTCTTCCCTTCTCTTCCTGAAAACCCTTCCCCTCTCTCTCCCCTAGCCAATGAATCAGGTCTATATCTTAAATGCACCAACTCTGTTGTCTGTGTGTTTCCATAAAGAGTAAACCAAAAGGGCTGTGCATTTTTGTGTCACTTGTTTCATTTCATAATATTAAGTTAATTAAATGTATATTAAATTAATTTTTAAGTGAATGCATGTTAATGAATGCCAGGCATGTGCATTAGTACAGTACTAATGGAAAACTTGAGGAAATTTCACTTTTCGGTTCATCTTGTGCCAAATAACTGAGTACAGATGCTCTTATAATCTTCACAAATTTGTGGTCTTTCTTTTCATCATCCATGCACATGCCCAGATGCATTGGAGCCAACCTATAAGGGGGAGGAGGTCGAAGAGAGGTCACCAACAGCCAGCATGAGGTATTTGAGCTGAGCCTTCTTCAAATGCTTGACAAGTAGCCAGAAAAAACTATCTCTCTCTGACTTCTGCACATCCCATGGCTGATGATATCACAGCAGAGCTACAACACTCGCAGTGAACAAAGGGACAGACATAAGAGCATAAGAACATAAGATATCCTATACTAGGTCAGACCAAGCCCAGTATCCTGTTTCCAACAGTGGCCAATCTAGGTTGCAAGTACCTAGCAGTTTCAACAAAAGACACAGGTTCCACAGTGCTTGTATTGGGGCAAGCAGTAGATTTGCTGGGTCCCTTTTAATAATGGTTTATGGACCTTTCCTCCAGGAACTTGTCCAAACCTTTTTTAAACCCAACCACACTAACAGCTTTTACTACATCCTCTGGTAACGAATTGCAGAGTTGATTACATGTTGAGTGAAAAATATTTTCTTTTATTAGTCTTAAATAGGTTACTCTGTAGCTTCATTGCATGTTCCCTAGACTTTCTATATTTTGATGGCATAAACAATCGATCTGTGTTTACCTGTTCCACTCCATTCATTAATTTATAGACCTCTATCATATCTCCCCTCAGCCATCTCTTTTCCAGGTTGAAGAGCCCTAACTTTTTTTTAGCCTCTCTTCATAGGGGTATCCTTCCATCCCTTTTACCATTTTGGTGGCTCTTCGCTGTACCTTTTCTAATAACGCTATATCCTTTTTAAGATACAAAAAAACAGAATTGCACACAATATTCAAGATGTGGTCACACCATGGAACGATACAGAGTCATTATAATATCCTTTGTTTTATTTTCCATTCCTCTCCTTATGATTCCTAGCATTCTATTTGCTTTCTTTGAGCATTTGGGCTCTGATTTTCAGTGGATGAAAAAGGTGTAGGTTATATGATTCTAAAAGATAGGAGCTTAGCTGTGTCAGGGATAGGACTGCAAAGAAAAAAAACCCCAAAACATGCCAGCTTCACTAGCAGCACTGGTGCTCCTGCCATAGGGCTGTGTCTGAGGCAAAGCAAGGCTAAAGCTGAGAAAGCATAAAGAAATCCAATCTTGATTACAGCTGCAGTCTTTTTTCCTTGCTATATCAAAGCATAAAAAGAAGAAATTCAAGCTTGTTTTTTTTTTTTTCACAGAAGGCGTTTTTGCTCTACTTTTCTTTGGCAGTCTGTCATACTAGGGGCTTAAAAGGGTAGTGCCTTTACACTATTGAGACAACACCAAATAAGAACCAGAACAATTTACTGTATCAAAATGTATTCTACTGCAACATCATAAGATACAGTGCAACAATATTGCCACCAATAATTTTTTTGTGTGTTGTCTGTGACAGCGACTGTGAGGTTGGCAGGGCACAGGACACCTTATTGTACCATATTTGTTCCATCCCATTATTCAAAGAACAGTAAACATTTTAACTGTTTATTTAACATGACATGCACCATACCAAATATAGCTAATAAACTGAAGACACTGCAATATGGGAGGCATACAGATAGAAATATGAACTAGAAAAAAGGTGCATATCTAAGACCCATCCCACAGATATATCATCCTATTATAGAGCATTCGCCCAAAGTCATCGCTTACAAATATGTTCCCTCCAAGCCCATTCCTCATTGTAAACATCAAGTTTATCTCTCAGGGAGTAAGACGACTTTTCAATCCAAGCAATTTCAAACACTTGTTTATGCCAATAAGCAAAGAAAATGCAATTTCATTATTGCCCCCTTTTCCTGCAGTAATATAAACTTGACCAACAAAGTTGCCTTCTTAAAAACCTCTTCAGCCTATTGCTGGAGAAAAGCAGTCAGATCCAAACTGTCCAAGGAGACTTCAGCCAGAGTCCTCTTAACCCTGGAATTACCGAGATTTTTTGCACACACTGAATACCGTTGGGGTCATCAATGACTGGCCAGCGTCTTGTCATTCATTTTGTGGTATACGTGCGTAACATTTGATCTGCCGTATCTACTCCACCTTTACTAGAATTATAGTCCAAGATCATGTGTGTTTTTTTTGTCTGGACATGTGTTATCTACTTCTTCTTGATCATGCAAACTGCTCAGAAGAACAACCACTTTTCCTTTCTTTGGGCAATAGGAAACCAGAGTGGCATCATCATCGCGAAAGGCAAACAGTGAAGTGAATACCTCTCGGCCCTTTGCTGTTACAAATTCTGGAGGTAATTATTTTCTGTTCTTTCGAATTGTCCCCAAAAGTGTAATTTGTTTTTCTAGCAATTTCCGTGACAGGGATAAACTGCAGAAGAAATTGTCAACAGTAACATTTCTGCCAGATTGCATCAATCCTTCAGTGAGTTGCAGCACAACCCTTTCACCTTGATTCTGTTCCCTGTTTTGTCCAAGTTCCCTTCCTGCATATACTTGAAGATGCAGAACATATGACATTGCACTGTCACACAACATCTTTATGCCATATTTCCCAGGTTTGCTGGGAATATATTGTCTGAACGGAACACGGCCACAAAATGTAAGCAGTTGCTCATCCATGGTAACATTTTCACCAGGAACAAAGGCGTCACTTAGAGTTGATTCCCAGGTATCAAAAACATGTCTGATTGGAGCAAGCTTATCCACTCCTCGTTGTTCACGTCGTTGGTTGCATCATCAAATCTGAGAGCACAAGAAATTTGCTGAAAATGGTTACGGGCCATATTTTTGTCGAAAACAGAACGACCATATTCAAGGTTCCACAACTGAACTATGGATTAATTTCGGGACTTGTACATGCCTGAGAGGATCAGAAGTCCAAGAAAACATTGAAATTCTCCGTCTGTCAAATCTTTCCAGGTGTCGTCATAAATGTGTCTTCCTTGTTTGCTTGTCCACATCATGATTTCATTCAATAAGTTCTTCCACACGAACAAGTGGAATGCTGCAAGAGGGACATCAACATTTCGTGCAGCATACTTTGTAGGACCTTGTTGTACGGGCATGACATTAGCTCTGGCGTATCTTCCAGCAGCTTGCTTTATAGGTTTCCTGTTCCATGATGTGGCATCCTTAGATACATAGGCGTCAATGACAACATTTGTGCTTATAGTTTATGATCTCTTAGCTCCTTTATGACCACAAGTAAGATTCCTCACAGATGATACTGACACCGAGGACTCCTGCCTTCTTCCCCGTCCAGCACAGCCTCGACCTTTGCCTCGACCTGTAACTTGACTCTTTGCTGCAGGCGATGTTACCGGCTCAACATCAGTCTCACTTGACGACCAACTGCTGTCGCCATCTGAATCATGACTATCGTCATCAGATTTATCGCCCGAACTTAGCTGATATGCTTCTTCGCTTGCTGAATATGCTGCATCATCAGATGACTCAGAGCCGTCACTGTCAGCATCTCGTTGCAATATTTCTCTTACTTGGGCAGCTGAATACTTTCGTTTTGAAATCATAAACAATAACCTTAAATAAATAAACAAAGATAAAGTTGAATAAAACGCAAAGCAGTTTTACTATAGGTGTACAATAATCGTGATGAACGAGTTGAAAGCCTTTAGTTTCATCGGAAATAATAAGAGAACATATGATATCAATTACAGAAAATGTGTAAGTTTCATAAAAGAAGAGTACAAAAAATAAATGATACATAATTAATGATAAATACCTTTGTCAGATCAAAAAATTCACAAAACTGCAAATTGTATCATGATCCAAACTGGACATAAGCAACTGGGGTCAAAAATGACTCCACTGGTACTCTGTGCTGCAATTCATCACTAGCGTCACCTAGCAGATGAAAATTATTCCTCTCATGGTGCAATATAAAGAGAATATTGACATGTGAAAAGTCATAAAAAGATTGCATTGTTGAACTAGTTTCCTAGATACGCGTCGTGAATCTTGCAATGGGGTCACTTTTGACCCCATCGGTACTCCCAGGGTTAAAGGGGATTCTCTCCCTTGAATTTTTAGGTAAAAATTAAATACTGTAAACTTCAAGAAAAACAAATTAGGGAAATTTCAAACTTCCTTGAGAAATCTGTGAAATAAGTCACATAGGGGCATGTTTACTAAACAACGTTGCTGTGCGGGTTCCCGTTAGTGTGCTGGTGCCATATAAGGAGTGGGCGGGCCAGGCAGAAAAAAAAAACGGACCATACGTGTGTGCGTCGCGCTAATGTGCGGGGCCCACATTAGCGCGTGGGAAGGCTAAGTGGGGCGCTGCTGCATAACCAAACAACAGAGCCGTAGTACAACAGTGAAGACACTGACCTATGGTGCAGGGGCCAGGGGTTCAAACCCCCATTGCACTCAATGAAAAAGACCAGCTGAGGCATCAACTTTCATGGGCAAAAGTGGTGTAGGAGGTATATTGATTATGGGCCGCAGAAGGCGGCGCACTCTTTTTTTATACGGCATGAGGCGGCGCACTGTTCATTGTGGGCGGCAGATGGCGGCGCGCTGATAAAATGGGGCAACAGAAGGCGGCGAGCCTGTGGGCAGAAGGCGTCGCGCTGATGTGTGAGGGGGCAGCCCAATAGTGGGAGGGATAAGTGGTGCGCTGATGTGCAAACAGCAGTAATGGAGCCATAGCACAATGGTTAAGATACTGACCACTCGTGCAGGCATCATGGGTTCAATTCCTCACAGTGCCCGTTGAAGACAGCTGGCTGAGGCATTATTTTAAGGGGCATGCCCATGTTGGGCGGCATAAGGCGGTGCGCTGTTAATGTTACGCGGCAGAAGGCGGCGCACTGCTAATTTTGTGCGCCACAAGACGGCGCGCCGATGGCTACAAGGCTGCGCGCTGCTGCTCAAGCACAGGAACAGAGCCACAGCACAATGGTTGTGACACTGACCAATGGTGCAAGGACCAGGGGTTCAATCCCTCACAATGCCCATTGAAAAAGACTAGCAGAGGCAGTATGTTTTATGTTGTGGAGTGCTGTAGGAGGCCCACTAATTTTATTTTGTGATAACAACTAGAAAACGCACGCTCACAGCATGTTAACATAAGGCAGCCCATAAGGCACATGTGACAGTGCACCATCCGCCAAGGCACCCTAGAATGTCCCCTATAGGGCAGCATGTATGTTGCGACACAGGATAATGTATAGTGCACCCTATATGGATGGCAACCATAAAGTGCCGTATACGGCGCCCCATAAAGCGCCCTCAGAGGCACCTTATGGGTACAGTACGCTCAGGGTGTTATTGCTGGCAGCAACATATGTACAGTAAATTAAAAAGATGCTGTGGACACCCCTATCACAGAATCCCACTGTGGGTTTGAACCCATGACCTCTGGCTGCACAGGGAGTGATGTAACCATTGGGCTACAACTCCATAGCTGTAAGCAAGCCCCTGGCTGGCTGCAGATAGCCTGCACGTCACCTCACAGACAGTCTGCCGGTGTAAACAGGATAGGGTTAGGCCACACGTACCCATGATGCACTGCACATGCAAATTAGCTGTCCACAGATGGACACAAGATGGGTAATGCACCCCCACAGCACCTCGGCCCTGTTGGGGGGAGTGACCGGGTGCACCCACACAGCACCTCGGCCTGGTAGGGGGCACTGACCGGGTGTTTTACTGGCACAGAGTAGCTACACACCGTTACATCGTGCGGGTTCTGTGCTCACCCTGAGTGTGCAATGAGGCGCCCAGGACCAGGTCCACAACACCTTCCATGGCTGATGGAGGCCAAGCGGGAGTTCTAAAGCAGTGTTAATGTGTAAGATAGCTAGTTTCTGCACGAACACCATGGATATCCCAGTCAGGCTCAGCACCCCCTGGGAACCCCCACCAGGGCTCCTCCCCCCAGCAGCAGCAAACATGGTCCCCCATCACAAGATCCACACTGTACATCCCTGCAAAGGTGGCAGTAGAGGGCAACATCAACCCCAGTCCTGATGAGGAATGAACACCACCCCCCACACAATAGCAGACAGACATAGGACCAGAATAAGGTAAGCTGCACCCCACCACCAGATATTCCCCTGCAGCAAGCCAACAGCCACTGCACCCTGCAAGCCATTCCAGCAAGACACATACCAGCTACAAACAGTCTGCTGGTTAGTCCATAGTGCATGTTCCCAATGGAGACACATGCACCCAGAACTGGTCTGCCAGCATACACAGCAAGCAGATAAATCAGTGACTGGGCCCCAAATAGAAACCCATATCTATCACATGAGAGAAATACTGTATAGCACTATGGGGGTGCCTAGCCATGCTGTGGTCACTGCACAGTCAGGGTGAGCATGATCTCCCAGAAGGACATGCTTTGGCCACCCTGTCTGTGTAGGTGGTGGCCGGACACTACAATGTCCCTGCCAGTGCCCTATGCCCGGTGCAGATGCATCCTGGCCAGGCTACCCTGTCCTGGCTATACCCATGGTACCTTGCACCTCATTATGCACATTGGCAGGCCAATACTGGCAACAGTGCTGGCAGTGTGGGCTGTGGAAGGGGCTTGCAGCCAACACCCACTGTATAGCCAGACACACACTTCCACACCTATGCCATCATGGTGCTACTATTGAGGAAGTAATTAGCCTTGCCCACCAAACCGGTCCTGAGCACGGCAACGCATAGATATGGTACGCAGTACAGCTGGGGGTCACTCCCCAGGGTGGTAAACACCGTCAGAGGCCAGGCCTGGAGCACGCACCGCAAACACCTAACAGATTGTTCGGATGGGGTCAACTAGCAGTATGTGCGTAACGTATGGATATCTAGCTGCCTGTGCTCCTAGCAAACGTCTCAGAGCTGTGTACCGTATACCTCAGGTGTAGGGTGACATTGGTAAGTTATGCAAGTGCTAGTTTTGGGAGATGCATGCAGGGTCCAATGGTCTGCCTCTCCAGGAGACATTGGCCAATGAGGCCTGTGGGTGTGGGTGTGTCTGCCCTTGATGGCTGCTGCTTTACGGCACAGATTCCCAACTCTAGTCCAGGTTTGCATCACACTGTTCTGGTTTTCCTGCTGTCCCTCATGGATATGCATGAGCTACATCTACATACCATGGGTGTGGTGCATAGATATACAGCACAGGCATTTGTATGAGTGGCATCATGGAACCTGACTGGTGTGTGCCCCACCAGGACTGCATTTGGGTGATTCTGCTCTGGGTACTGGCCCTGTTCATGGTGTCTTTGCTCAGTGGGGTAAAAGATAGACGTATTGCCATTGCATATGTCCTCGCCAGGAAAGGTGTGCCCTTACTATCACTGTTTACTTGGGGGAAAAATATGTGGGCAAGATTGGCAGTTGCCCCAGTTGGGCTTTGAACCTGTGACCTTTTGCTCTTGCATGCAGTGTCTGCATGCACTGCACCACTGTGTAGCCACAAATTGGGTGGATTCCCTGGCATGTCCATGACTGTGGATCCGGCAGGGCCTGTCTGTTGCAGTCTGTTGCTGTGGACGGTGACAGCCTGCACATGGCTAGGCCTCTGTCTTCTGTCGCTAGCAGCCACTGCCCCCTGCACCACATGTACTCGTCCGCCAACATGCTGGCATGAGCTCCTCCCATAAAAAGCAGGTGACCTGATTGGAATGTGGCAGTACGGGACTGCATTTGGGGTACTTGGCTGTGGGTAATGCCCATTGTTGTGGTGTGTGTGCGTTGTTGGGTAAAATATGGGTGTTTTCCCCATGCTTATGTCCCCTGCAATACAGGGGTGTCTGCGCTATCTGTGTTTAGTGGTGGGTAAAATATAGGGACTGGGCTGGCAAGTGCCCAAGCTGGGCTTTGAACTGCTGACCCTCTGGTCCTAGAGGTACTGACTCTGTCCGCTGCACCACACTATGGCCACAGAGACAGTGCAGCCCCTGTAGGTAGTAAGCCTGGCAGGATGGAGTCACAAACCCTGCTCTACGCAATTTTACTGTGGGCATATGCACCCTGTCTGGTGACAAACATGCACATAAACCACGGAAATGACCACGGGAACTGGGGGAAACAATATCACCACGCTGGGCAACAGTGATATTAATGGGCAACCATAGCAAACACTCCCAGGACAGCTCCACAACAGGAAATGTTTTTTGGACGAGTCTCCGCACAGTAAACCCTTCCAAAATTCATTTCTTTTTTCTGGAGCTTTGTTGGGTGTGTTTTCTGTATTTGCCCATCACTATAAATGTTCCCCAGCTGAATTACTATTTTTAATAGTTCTGTTGTGGTCATTTCCTATTTTTATGTGCACTTTTGTGCTGTGGACAGGTATCACACTGCTCACGTTTTGCTGGTTTCCCCGGTTTTCCTGTACATTGCTGACGGAAATGGTTTCTCTTCCCTTTAAATGCTTTCTACATGCTTTTTACATGCAAATTCGGGCCCGATACTGTGCGGGGACCCTCTCCCCTCCCACTCTCCACCCATTGACCCCGTCCCTCCGCCCCTCCAGAGCCTTCCTCCGCCCTCCTTTAGCCGTTCCACGCCTCTATCGGACATTTGCGGGCCCGCACTTGTACGGGGCCCTAGTGTGCCGCGTACCTGTGCGGGGTTGACACGCACGTGTGTGGGGCGTTTAAACGCGTTTATGTGCGTTTCAGTGGCGCGTTGCCGTGCGCTATTTTGTGGCGCGCAAATTTGCGGACTTTAGTAAACATGCCCCATAGTGTTGCAATATCGATCTAATTAAAGTTCAGAAATCTCAAGTTCAAATGTCTAGTGAAATTATCTATATTCTCCAGTTTTCTATAAATAACCAGCTTTTCTTGCATTAGGGAAATATGCAGTTCTACTGTGTGATATCCCTGCAGCCAATTCTTCCATTTTTATAGCTTGGGAACCCATCTGGGTTTCCAATGTTTGCAGTTTAGAAGTATTCTGGGCAGATGCATCAACAAAACCTATGCAGATCTGATAATCTGATATGGATTCAAGTGCGATTGTGGCAGGTCTTACCAAAGGAGACAAGCAGCTTCATTCCTGAGTCAGCACAGTTTCAGAAGATTCTTAATTCAGTCTGAGCCTTCCATCTCCTGGACTGACCACTACCTCTGCTTCATGCTGAACCCCAAGCTGAGGAGCAGCAGATAAAATCATAGTGGGATGAGGCAAAGCAAGCCCTCCTGACAGTCTGTTTGCTCCATCCTCTTTTTCACTCTGCTCACCCTTCTCTATAATTTTTTAATTCCACTAAACCTTTTTTGACATGCAGCAACTAGAATGACACATAGGGGTATGTTTATTGAATGACGGTAGCGGACTCCATGCAATATCGGAGCCGCAGCTCCATTGATTTCAATGGGGCTGCGGCTCTAATATCGCACAGAGTCCACTACCACGGTTTAGTAAACATACCCTATAGTACTCATATTTATTATTATTATATTATTTCAAGATGTGGTCACACCATAAAGCATTCTGTTTGCTTTTTGAGGTCACCACCACCTACAGAGCAGAATACTCCTAGATCCTTTTCCTGGGTGGTGGCTCCTAATGTGTAACCTTTCATCATGTAGCCATAATTTGGGTTGCTCTTCCATATGTGCATCACTTTATACTTGTTTACATTAAATTCCATCTGCTATTTAGATGCCCAGTCTCTCAGTCTTGCAGGGCCCTCCTACAATTTCTCATAATCACTTGTGATTTAAAAGCATGTTTTGAAAAGTTTTTTTTTGTGTGGCTGTGGCAACGTGGAAGTGAAACCGTCTACTAAGCTAGGTCATTTTTAAAAGAGAGAGTGTGCACAGGCAAGGCCAATGTAAAATCAACATATCTCTACCCATCAAAATGGACACTTTTTTAAAAATGTCCAATGGCAAGATGCATGTGTGTATGTTGTGAAATTGCAGCATGTGCACATGGAAAAAGACCCAAAGAGGGAGATCTGAGAAGACATGTAAACCCATCTAAAAAATATGGCTTCACGTGCAAGTGCCCCAGGGCAGAGGGAAACATGTGGAAAATACAATGGGCCCTATGCTGGATCTGCACATGGAGATGGAAGTAATTTGGATGCTTCACGTGTACCATACATGTGCAAGTACTGTTTGGTAGCAAAATGCATAGTGCCCAACTGCATACCACATACTCATGACACATCGTCCCTTGCATAACTGTGTTGATGTTTTTCCAGTCCCCTGCACACAGGTTGTACCAGCCTAGGGATCAGAGAGAACCCCAGGCTGCAACATTGAGGACATGGGAAAAGATCTAGATGGCCCTGGCCAGGTAAGTCTAAAGTTTGTCTCTCACATCTGCTCTAACATCTGTTAGGCCGTCTTCTAGCTCAGACTGTGGTTACAAGAGCAGCTCCTGCAGCCTGCCAGAAATCACACACTTACACATACACACTCACACTCACACACACACACACATACATCCCTATAACTTCCATGATTTCCCAATGCCATGTTAGGGTCTGCAATCCTGCAGCCTGTAATGCCACACAGAGCAAGCATATGGCTGCAGCAAGGTTGCTGTGGACCTGCTCACATGCAGATGACAGATTCAGACATTGCCCATGCCACTACATGGAGACAATTAAGCAGATGACTTACAATTGGGTTTGCGTGTTGCCTAGAAGGACTATTCCAGCTAAACCTGGAATTTGTAACTTGCCCTGAGAAATCTGAAAGGACAGGATAAATATTGAATACATAAATAAAATAAAATAAGTACCTGAGCATGCCATTCTTATGTAGGAAAAACAGCACTAGCTCATTGCAAGCAGCTTTTGCCATACGAAAATTCTACCAGTTTCATTTTTGTAACAAAAAAAAAAAAAGTTTCACACATATTCTTCTCATAGGGTGTTATATAATAACATTTCCTGTTCCACTTACATTTAACTTCCTGTTTATGCCATGAACAGAATGAAAACGAAGTCATATCATTCCCTTGCACTTTAATGGGAAAATCTCAGTGGTGACAGTGCCCCAGTCCAGAGATATTCCAGTTCCTAACAAGAATAAATATAAATGGGTGAATAACCCTTTGTGGGTGGCACTGATGCCAAAATGGGACATCTACTGTATGACGAATGACTCTGCTTACTGCATGCCCTGAATTACCTTTTTTGAAATCATTCAAATAACCTTTTAATTTTCCCTACTATCTGTGAAATGTCTTGGTTTACAGCTGTTGCTATTTAGTAAACCTTCAGAGTCTGTGATAGGCTGAGCTGCCGGACCCGAGAAGTCCACACACCCTGGGGCTGCTTCAAGTCATTACCATCTGATAAATAAAATCAGCTTCCCTTCTGGTATGACTCAAAACTGCATTTGCAACTCAAATTTATTATTTATTTATTTACATTCTCTTATATACCGCGCTATTCTGCATCAGTGCGGTTTACATTGAACAAACTGAAATTACATTGAACAGGGCATTATAACTTGGAGATAACTATTTTACAGGGAACATGGGCTATGGAGGGTTAAGTGGCTTGCCCAAGACCACAAGGAGCACCTGTGGGATTATGTAGTTTTACTAAAGGGTATGTTTACTAAAACCCCGGTAGAGTGCGGGCCCCGGTAGTGTGCGGGTGCCATATAAGGAGTGGGCGTTCCGTCCTGAAAAAGAAAAGCCGGAATTTACATATGCGCTAAGGTGCACGGCGCCCATGTGCGCCCCGCACCTTAGCGCATGAGATAGCTGCGCGGGAGGCATAAGTGGCGCGCTGAAGTACAAGAAAAAGAGCAGAGCCACAGCACAATGGTTAAGACACTGACCAATGATGCAGGGAACAGGGGTTCAATCCACCACAGTGCCCAATGAAGACAATTGGCTGAGGCAGTAATTTATGAGGCACAGAAATACTAGGCTGCATAAGGCAGCACGCTAATATTTTTGGCGGCATATTAATACTGGGCGGCATAAGGCGGCGCGCTGATGTTTATGGAGGCATTATAATACTGGGCGGTATAAGTGGCGCGCTGATGTGCAGGAAGAAAAGCAGAGCCACAGCACAATGGTTAAGACACTGACGCAGGGAGCAGGGGTTCAATCCCCCAAAGTGCCCAATGAACAAGGCTGGCTGAGGCATAACATATTATGGGGAAGAATGCTTTAGGAGGCATTTTATTCATATTTTAATTATCACTACTAGCAAACGCACTCTCAAAGCGTGTTAACATAAGGCACCCTATAAGGCACATTTTAAAGTGCACTGTCAGCCAAGGCACCCTAGAATGTTGCTTATAGGGCGCTTTAGAGGGTGCCATATGAGGTACCGCAAGGTCAGTGTACTGTTTTTTATGGCAGCACTGTGCAATTTAAGGAATGAAAAGCATAAGTAGGTGCGCTGACAGGCAAGGAGGAGCAGCAGTGGAGCACAATGGTTAAGGCACTGACTGCTGATACAGAGGTCATGAGTTTGCTCCCCAGTGTGCCTAATGCGTAAGGCTGGCTGTGGCATCAGCTTTGCATTGTACATATTTTGTCCTGCAGCACTTTATTTTTATGTTATTAACTGCTGCCAGCAAACACGCCCTCACGTGCTGTAATTGAAGGTGCCGTATAAGGCACCCTATAAGGCACTCCATAGGGCACATTATAAATTGCACTGTCCGCCACAGCACCCTAAAATGTCCCCTATAGGGCACCCTATAGGTTGCGTCACGGGATATTGTATAGTGCACCTTATATGGATGGGAACCATAAGGTGCCCTATAGGGCGCCCTATAAAGCACCCTCAGAGGCACCTTATGGGTACAGTACGCTGAGGGTGATTTTGCTGGCATCAAAATATGTACATTAGAAAAAATAATGCATTGGACAACCCTATCAATTAGCCCCACTGTGGGTTTGAACCCATTACCTCTGGCTTCAGAAGCAATGAAGTAACCATTGGGCTACAGCTCTATAGCTGCTAGCAAGCCCCTGGCTGGCTGCAGAGAGCATGCACATCACCACACAGACAGTCTGCTGTGGTCACCAGGATAGGGTGAGCCCACCCATACCCATGATGCACTGCACATGCAAATCAGCTGTCCACAGATTAACACAAGATGGGCAATGCACCCCCACAGCACCTCGGCCCAGTAGAGGGAAGTGACCATGTGCACCCACACACCACCTCGGCCTGGTAGGGGGTACTGAACGTGTGTTTTACTGGCACAAAGTAGCTACACACTGTCACATTGTGCGGGTACTGTGCTCACCCTGAGGGTGCAATGAGGTGCCCAGGACCAGGTCCACAACACCTTCCATGGCTGAAAGAAGCCATGTCGGAGGTCTAAAGCAGTGTTAATGTGTGAGATAGGTAGTTTCTGTACAAACATCTTGGATATCTCTGTCTGACTCAGTCAGATGTAGCTCCTGTGGGCCATGTACCACCACCCCCCCCTCTGCCAGGGCTGAGGGTGGCAAACAGGGTCCCCCATCAATAGATCCACATTCTACCTCCCTACAAAGGAGGCAGTAGAGGGGTCCATCAACCCTGGTCCTGCTGAGGAGCTGACACCCCACAGGGCAATCAATGCAGCTCTATACACATCCATAACACAATAGCAGACAGACATTAGGCCTGGATGTGGTGTGCTGCACCCCACCACTATCTGATATTCTCCTGCAGCAAGTCATCATCCACTGCACCCTGCTCCATTCCAACACATATCAGCTATAAACAGTGTGCTAGTTAGTCCACAGTGCATGTTCCCAGTAGAGATGCATGCACCCAGAACTGGGATGTCAGCATACACAGCAAGCAGATAAATCAGTGACTGGGCCCCAAAAGGAAACCCATATATATCACATGAGAGAAATACTATATGGCACTATGGGGGTGCCTAGCCATGCTGTGGTCACTGCACAGTCAGGGTGAGAGTGATCTCTCAGCAGGACATACTGAGGTCACCCTGTCCGTGTAGGTGGTGGTCGGGCACTAAAATGTCCCAGTCAGTGCCCTATGCCCTGTGCAGATGCACCCTGGCCAGGCCACACTGTCCGGCCTATACCCATGGTACCTTGCTCCTCATTATGCACATTGGCAGCCCAATACTGGCAACATTGCTGGCAGTGTGGGCTGTGGAAGGTGTTTGCAGCCACCACACACTGGATAGACAGACAGCCACCCCCACACCTATGCCAGCATTGTGCTACTATAGAGGGATTCAGCAGCCATACCCACCACACCAGTCCTGGGCACAGTACAGGCATGGATATGGTACGCACTACTGTTGGGGGTCACTCCCCAGGGCGGTTAACACTGTCAGAGACCAGACCTGCAGCACACACCGCAGACATCAGAATGATTGTTATGGTGGAGGCCAAGGAGCAAAATGTGCTTAATGTAGGAACTGATATCTGCCAGTTATCATGGGAAACATTTGATAGCTGAGTACCATATACCCAGGTGTAGGGTGGCATTGCTAAGGTATGCAACTGCTAGTATTGGGAGATACAGGCAGGGCCCAATGTCCTGCCTCTCCAGGAGGCATTGGCCAATGGGGCCTGTGGGTGTGGGTGTGGGTGTGTCTGGCCCTGTTGGCTGCTGCTTTACGGCAGAGGTTCCCAACTCCAGTCCTGGTGTTCCAAACACTGTTCGGATTTTCATGCTGTCCCTCATAAATATGCATGAGCTACTTCTGCATACCATGGGGGTGCTGCATAGATATGCAGCACAGGCATCTTTATTAGAGGCAGCATGGAACCTGAATGGTGTGGGGCCCTCCAGGACTGCATTTGGGAGACTCTGCTCTAGGTAATACGGCTGTTTATGGTGTCTGTGTTTGGTGTGGTAAAATATAGGCGTATTAACCATGCGTATGTTCTCAGCAATAAAGGTTTGTCCTTACTATCACGGTTTAGTTGTGGGAAAAATTTGTGGACAGGATTGGAGGTAGCCCCAGCTGGCTTTATGAACCTGTGACCTTCTGTTCCTATACACACTGTCTGTGTGCACTGCACCACCGTGTTGCCACAGATGTGCTGCCTTCCCTGGGGAGTCCATGACTGTACATCCAACAGAGCCTGTCTGTTGCGGTGGACGATGCCAGCCTGCACACGCCTAGGCCACTGTCTGCTGTGGCTTGCAGCCACTGCCCCCTCCACCACCTGTACCCTTCGCCAACATGCAGACATGTCCTTATCTGGGAAAAAGCATCTGACCTGATTGAGTTGTGGCACTCCAGGACTGAATTTGGGGGACTCGGCTGTAGGTAATGCCCATTGTTATGGTTTGTGTGCGGTGTAGGGTAAAATATGGGTGTTTGAACCATGCTTATGTTCTCAGCAATAAAGGAGTGTCTTTACTATCACTGTTTAGTGGTGGGTAAAACTATGGAGACTGGGTTGGCAGGTGCTCCAGCTGGGATTTGAACCTGTGACCCTCTGGTCTTACAGGCACTGGCTGTGTCTGCTGCACCACACTGTGGCCACAGAGACAGTGCAGTCTCTGGAGATAGGAAACCTGGCCGCACGAGTCAGACACCCTGCTCTGCACAATTTTACTGTGGGCTCGTTTACCTTGTATGGGGACAAAGGTGCAAATAAACCTCAAAAATGACCTCCAAAAAAGGGGAAGAAAACCATAACCAAGCTGGGCAACAGTGATATTAATGGGCAACCATAAAAAACACTCCCACGAAAGCTCCAATAAAATGCAGTGATTTTTGAAAGAGTCTACGGAGCGTAGACCCTTCCAAAAATCATTTCTTTTTTTTGGAGCTTTCCTGGGAGTGTTTTTTATGGTTGCCCATTAATATCACTGTTGCCCAGCTGGATTATAATTTTTTTGGAATTTGTTGTGGTCATTTTTAATTTATATTTGCTATTTTGTTCTGTGCACATGTATCACACTGCTCACGTTTTGCAGGTTTCCCCGGTTTTGCTGTACATTGCTGACGGAAATGGTTTCTCTTCCCTTTAAATCGGCTCTAACGCGAGGGTTTCACTCGCGGTATTTTTTTGCCGAAATTCAGCCCCGCTCCTGTGCGTGGGACTTCTCCCCTCCCACTCTCCACCCATTTACCCCGTCCCCCCACCCCTCGGGAGCCTTCCTCCACCCTCAAAATGCCTTTCCCCGCCTCTATCGCACATCAGCGCACCGCACAGTCAGTGTGAGGGGCACGTGTGCGGGGGCCCGTAAGTGTGACGCGCACACGTGCGGGGCACTTAAGAGCACTTAAGTGCATCATTAGCATACGCTACTGTGTGCCGCGCACGTGTGCGCGGTTTAGTAAACATACCCCTAAGTTACAGAGATGAAATTGACAATTTGGCTAGCTTCACATGAAATGTCAAAGAGTGATTATCTGCGTAATATTTTTTGGCCCAACAATGAATGCAGATTTGTAGTCAACTGCTACGGTGCACAGCTATGAAAACTTGAAGTCACAATCCTAATCCTGCCTTCACCATTCACAGTAGAACCTTTATTAAGCTACTTAGGCTCCTTGGGGGTCATATATAGATGGGAAAAGCCACTAGGGCAAAGGAACTGTAATTGATCTTATGCAAAGCAGCACTGAAAGACTCTATCAGTTACTGCAACTAATATGGCCCAAACTATTACTAATAATAATAATAATATTAAAGGATTTCAAAGATTCAAACTTTCCCTGCACATAATAATATTGGCTTTGTATTCAAACAAATAAGTAGAAAATGCTTCTGCTTTTAGACATGCCTTTATAGGAACACGTAAAATGCTGCAATTAGAGCATTGTGGGGCATGTTTACTAAAACATGGGTGCCTACCGCATGTTCTGCCACAAAAATGAGCATAGGGGTGGTGCTTGACCCACACAAATAAATGGAGGAGTGGACAGCTTGTCTCCATATCGCTAGCATGAACATAAGAACATAAGAAATGCCATACTGCGTCAGACCAAGGTCCATCAAGCCCAGTATCCTGTTTCCAACAGTGACCAAGTCAGGTCACAAGTACCTAATAAATTCCTAAAAAGGAGCATGGTTTGTGCACCACCCCCACGCTCATTCTGTTTGGCGTAATCAGCACGGGCACACTTAACGACACCCATTGAGATGGTGGTAAGTGCTGCCATGCTGAATGCTGCATCACCATTGAGCACATGCCAAAGACATGAATGCTAACCGTTATATGCATACTCTGCCCCTGAACTACCCAGTTTCCACCTCAACCTCTGCTACTTGGGTAGTGTGGGCTTTTTAGCAAGGCCGCATTTTTAGCATGAAATGAAGTTTACCACGGCACACTTGACATGCACTTAACCCCACACTACCCAATAGCATGGTTTAGTAAATATGCCCTGATGTATTTTGTTTGTGTTTGGTACCAGTATGCCACTACGTAGTAATATTCTAATGAATTTTTTTTTTAATGTAGGGCCCGATATTCAACGCTGGCATCTAGGCGTGAGTATAGTGCCTAGCCATTGGCACTGAACCTTAACCCCGAATATTCAATGCTCGGGTCATATGCGGCCCTGGCATTGAATATCTGGAGTTGCCACACATGTACCATTCTGCAGCTATATTTTTAACATTCTGTTACACTTTCTTATTTGCTGCATGTTTTATATTGACTTTTATTGTTTTTATCAGTATGATTTTTAACATATTATTATTTATTTATTTGTCTATTTATATATTAAAATTTGTTATTGTATTGTTTGTGTTGGAGGAATTGAACTATACCCCTGAAGAAGGCACCAGTTGCCGAAATATCGCTAGTGTTGGGGTTCGATAAAGTCTATTCCAATTTTGAGGTGGTGTGCTGGTCTCCTTGCTCCTGTTGGTCCCACTTAACATGTTAGTGCTACTGAATGTCCTGCTCATGGTTTACAGCTCTGTAAACTGTGCCAATGCCTTGGAACATCGGGCCCATAATATTTATTGAAAATTGACCCAATAGAGCAAAGGAAACCAATACAAATTCCAAGTCAAATGAGCCAATTTCCACTGGAAAAAGAATAGGTATTGACACAAAATCTAGGAGAAAAAAACAACCATCAAATCAATTTCCCAAACCTACTCCACCAAGGAAATTTAATTTTAAGTTGGATATGGTATAAAAGGTTCTTATCTGTTTGTCTGCTGTAGCTACTCTGCTCTGATAGGAGGCCTTTCACTTTCTCTTGGGGTAATGTCTCCAAATGGGTTAGTTTTGTGCATACCACAACAGGAATGACTCTCACCCCTATGTCAGGATAGGGTAGAGATGATCTCAATCACTGTGTAAAAGTTCCTTGACTCTGCTTTTAGACCCTTCTGCTTCTAGAGGTAAGTTTATAAAGCTTCCTCCATATATAAAGTACTTCATAGGGATGCACACAGGCAAGAAAATTGTGGTTAGTTTTCATTTTTTACATGAATTTTTCTGTTTGTTTTTTGGTTAGTTTCAAACATTTGTTTATATAAGGAATATTTAGTGATCTCTAAATTGATTAAAAGCACACTAAGAGGCGTGTTTATTGAAGGATTTAAAGCATGTTAAGTGCCCAGAGCTCCTTTGGAATCCCTTTCCAAAATATACTATATCATTAGTGTAAGTTTCAGCATGCACTAACTCAACTCTGTGGCCCAAGGTGAGTGCCATGCCATCTAAATGCAGGTATATTTTATTTTATTTACTTAACTAGTTTTATATACCACCTTATCCTTCAATCAAAGCAATTTACATTATGTAATCACTACAAACAGGTACTGGATATATTCTTTGTCCCCAAAGGGCTCACAATCTATCTGTACCTGTGGCAACAGAGAGTTAAGTGGCTTACCCAAGGCCACAAGGAGTGCCTTTAGGACTAGAAACCCCAGTCCCTCCTGCCTGAAATTACTGTCCCCAGGTGGGTTTCTTTTTCCTTCCAATTTCCCTTCAGAAGGTCTGGGGCTGGGCTGGGCTGGGCAGGGGGGGGGGGGGGGGTAGCCATGGAAATAGTAATGGGCTGATGGGTGGAGGGCTAGGGCTAGGACTGGAAATGGGATGATGGGGGGATAAGAATGGAAATGGGCTGATCGGGAGGGGGGGCTAGGACTTGTAATGGGCTATTAGGGGGGTTAGACGTGGAAATAGGCTGATTGGGGGTTAAGAATGGAACTGGATTGATTGGGAGGGGGGGCTAGGAATGGTAAGGGACAGTTTGGTGGGGAGCGGCCTGGAAATGGGCTGATTAGGGGGCTAGGACAGGAAATGGTCTGATTGGGGTCTAGGACTGGAAATGGACTTATTGGGGGTTAGGACTGGTAATGGGCTGATTGGGGGGTTAGGACTGGAGTGGGTTGATAAGGGGGATAGGACTGGAAACAGGCTAATGGGGGAGGGGAGGACAGTTCTGACACGGGGGAAGGAGGGGGCTGGAAAGGAGCTGATATGGCGGGGAAGGAGGGGGTTGGAATGGAGCTGAAACCTGGGATGTACTGAAGGGGGACTGAAAGGGAGCTGGCACTTGGGGATGGGAGTGGTAGGTGGCTGAGTAATGGGGAGGAGGATGGAAGGGAGCTGACATGTGTGAATGGCACTGGAAGGGGGATGGACAGAGGGTAGGGCAACTGGAAGGGAGTTGACTGGGGGGGTGTGGCACTGAGAGTGGACATGAGCTGATACCTGGTATGGTATTTGGACTAGAAGGGGCTGGACAGTGGAGAAGGAGGCAGACTGGAAGGGAATGGACAACAGTGGCAGTCATGGGACTACAAGGTGTTTGACATTGGAAGGTACTGGGAGGGGAGGACTGGAAAGGGGGCTGATGCTGGCGAGAGTTACTGGAACTGGAAATGGGCTGATGGAAGGAAGTGAAGAAAACAAAAGAAGAGATATGAAATGGCAGATGGATCATAGACCACAGAAAGAGAGCTGAGAGAAGACAGGAAAGCAGAAGCCTCAGATCGGGACCGGCATGATCAGAGAATAAAATGGTCAATTTTAGTGATTGGACTTTTTGTTATCTTTATATTTTACACATATGGGGAACTGCATCTCTTATTTATCTGATTTTGCACTGCATGCAGAGTCTGGCTTCTTGGGGTTTCAGTTTAAATTTTGTCTACATATTTTAATTTTTACTTTAGATTGTGGTTACTTATTCTGTACTTGGTGAGGGTCTGTGTTCTGAGTGTGTGACTGAGCCCAGGTGTTCTGTTAACATGGAGTTTGTACATAAAGATCTATACTGTACTGTAGTAATTTAACTTGTTCAGCTGTTCAAATGGATGTTCCAGGGCCCACTGTAGTATTTACAGTGACCTTTTTTTAGATGGCCTCCTTATGTGAGTTTTGCAAGTTGGTGCTGATATGGTATGCTATGGTAGATTTGCTCTTTGTTGTAGGGTTTTGTATTAGTTCACAATATGCTTGGTACTGGAGAATGTTTGTTGTTGTTGTTGTTAGTGAGATGATCAAAATCATTTTTTTTAAGTTATTGAGTTCTGTGGGCGAATGTCCTGGTTTTGCTCTGTACCCACTGTGGATGCAAAATATATGTTGAAAAAAAAAAAAGAGCAAGAACCATAACGGAGTTTCGAACATCAAAATAAAAATTAGTTATAATTTTGTTTTATAAAATGTGCTATTGATAAGAACATAAGAACATAAGATATGCCATACTGGGTCAGACCAAGGTCCATCAAGCCCAGTATCCTGTTTCCAACAGTGGCCAATCTAAGTCATACGTACCTAGCAATTTCCCCAAAAGACACAGGTTCTGCAATGCTTGTACTATGTCAAGCATTGATATCCTGGGTCCCTTCTTAATAATGGTTTATGGACCTTTCCTCCAGGAATTTGTCCAAACCTTTTTTAAACCCAGCTACACTAACAGCCTTTACTACATCCTCCGGTAACAAATTCCAGAGTTTGATTACACATTGAGTGAAAAAATATTTTCTTTTATTAGTCTTAAATAGTTTACCCTGTAGCTTCATTGCATGTCCCCTAGTCTTTCTATATTCTGATAACGTAAACAATCGATCTACGTTTACCCGTTCTACTCCGTTCATTAATTTATAGAATTCTATCATATCTCCCCTCAGCCATCTCTTTTCCAGGTTAAAGAGCCCTAACCTTTTTAGCCTTTCTTCATAGTAGTATCCTTCCATTCCCTTTACCATTTTGGTTGCTCTTCTCTGAACCTTTTCTAATAATGCTATATCCTTTTTAAGATACGGAGACCAGAATTGCACACAATATTCAAGGTGCGGTCTCACCATGGAACGATATAGAGGCATTATAATATCTTCTGTTTTATTTTCCATTCCTTTCCTTATGATACCTAGCATTCTATTTGCTCTCTTGGCTGCCGCTGCACACTGGGTGGTGGGTTTTAACATGTTATCCACAATGACGCCTAAATCTTTTTCCTGGGTGGTGGTTCCTAATGTGGAACCTTGCATCGTGTAACCTTAGTTTGGGTTGTTCTTCCCTAGGTGCATATCTTTGCACTTGTCCACATTAAATTTCATCTGCCATTTTGATGCCCAGTCTTCCAATTTATCAAGATCCTATTGCAATTTTCCACAATCCTCTTGGGTTTTAACAACTTTAAATAGTTTTGTGTCATCTGCAAATTTGATAACCTCACTCGTTATTCCACTTTTCAGGTCATTTATGAATATGTCAAAAATCAGCTGACCCAGCACAGATCCCTGGGGTACACCACTATTCACCTTTCTCCATTGGGAAAATTGGCCATTTAGCCCAACCCTCTGCTTTCTATCTTTTAACCACTTCCTGATCCACAGTAGTACACTGCCTCCTATCCCATGACTCTTTAGTTTTGCCAAAAGTCTCTGATGAGGGACCTTGTCAAAGGCTTTCTGAAAGTCTAGATACACTATATCAACCAACTTACCTTTGTCCTCCTGTTTATGCACACTTTCAAAAAAACATAACAGATTAGTAAGACAAGATCTTCCTTGTCTAAAGCCATGTTGGCTGTCTCCCATTAGGCCATGACTATCTACATGCTGAGTAATTTTATTCTTTATGATGGTTTCTAGCATTTTTCCCGGTACTGACGTGAGGCTCACCGGTCTGTAGTTTCCCGGATCATCCCTGAAACCCTTTTTAAAAATTGGTGTTACATTGGCGATCTGCCAATCTTCAAGTATTAGAGATGATTTTAATGATGGTTCATAGATTACTAATAGCAGGTCTACAATCTCATATTTCAGTTCTTTCAACACCCTTGGATGTATACCATCCGGCCCAGGTGATTTGCTACTCTTCAGTTTATCTAATAGTTGTAATACATCTTCCCTATGTATCGATATTTCCTTCAATTCTTCCGCACATTTAAATACCACTTCAGTCATGGGTAACATCCCTACATCTTCCTCAGTAAAGACCGAAGCAGAGAATTCATTCAGTCTCTCCGCTATCGCCTTGTCGCCTCTTAGTGCCCCTTTAACTCCTCTATCATCTAATGGTCCAACATGCCTCTCTCACAGGTTTTTTGCTACGAATGTACTTGAAAAAATCTTTATTTCACGTTTTTGCTTCCGCAGCAAGCTTTTTCTCAAATTCTCCCTTTGCCTTCATTATCAATGCCTTGCATTTGACCTGCCAGTGCTTGTGCTGTTTCCAGGTTTCATCATTTGGCTCTTTTTGCCATTTCCTGAAAGATTCTCACTCTCTTTTAGTTCCTTGGTGTGCAAACATCTTGCATTTCCTCCATATAATCTAATCGGCTTTTAGGTTTGGTTCAGTCCCTGATTGGAGCTCTGAAAATGTACCTCTCCCCTCTATGGAGGGGGGGCACCATCTTATCCTTTGCCTCAGGCAGCAGATTGCCTTGAGCCGCCTCTGGTGATGGCACATCACGATTAATGTGGGCATCATTGGTGTACGCTGACTGTGAATATTGTCTTTAACATTGTTGCGCTTACCATCTCCTGAAGTACACCGATGTGCTGCTTAGCTTAGCTCCAATGTGCTGACAACAGAGGGGCATGCAGACATTCCCCCAAGGGATAGCACTCACCTCCATGCTAACCTTTGCGGTTGAACACATGCTAATATCACATGTTTTAATAAACATGCCCCTTTGTAAAGAATGTAAAAGAATGATAGAAGGCAATCTTCCACAATAGGAGATTAATCATAGAACAAAGAAGCGGAAGGAGATCATAGACAGGAGAAATCTTTAATAAAAAGCCCTACTTGGCCAAGTTTTGGCAATGATAGTCTTCTTCGGGGCTGAGTCAGGCTTTTTATTAAAGATTTCTCCTGCTTATCATCTTCTTCTGCTTCTTTGTTGTGTGATTGTAAATAAGGTATACATACTGAGGATAATTTCCGGTCTTTTTTATGCTTAACATCTGTTTAATATGCAGAAAAGGCGTTTTATAAAGTTGTACAATCACATATGCACACAAAAATCACATACATGAGAAGCAAGTGTCTACATTTCCACCATAGATGTGTGCAGGCATTCCCAGAGGTGTGGTGTGTGAGGAGCAGATATGGGATTGCACATATTTTATAAAATACACATAATACACGCATGGATGGTGCATGGATGGTAATCATATAAAGTCCTTTGTAGTTGACACACTTTTTTATGCACATATTTCATGCCAATTTTATAATGTCAAGCGCACTTGTATTTTACCTCATAAAATATTTGCATAAGTAGCTGAAAACATGAATTAATTTACAATGCCTAAGTATGCATTGCACACTTGAAAATTATAATATTTCATCATTTGGGTATATAACCATGTATTCCTCCCATGCTCCACCTAAACCCCGTCCCTGTGAAAGCACACATGATTGGATGCATGCACATGCTTACCGAATTGCAACCAGATAGTGAATGACTAGAATACCTAGATTTACAGTGCCTTGCAAAAGTATTCATCCCCTCGGTTTTTGCCCTGTTTTGTCGCATTAGGTACAACCTGGAATGAAAATGGAGGTTCATTGGGGTATTAGGTAATGGACCTAACAATACAGTCCAAATTGATGAAGCGAAATGACAATAAAATACCTTGTATATATTAAAAAAAACAAGTAAAAACTGAAAAGTTGTGAGTGCATATGTATTCATCCCTTTTGCTATGAAACCCCTAAAAAAGACCTGATCCAAACAATTAACCTCAGAAGTCGCATAATTAGTTGATTAGGGTCCACCTGTGTGCAATCAGTGTCACATGATCTGTCACATGCTGCCTGTATAAATATACCTGTTCTGAAAGGCTCTTGACTCTGCAACACCACTAAGCAAGCAACATGAAGACCAAGGAGCACTCCAAACAGGTCAGAGACAAAGTTCTGGAGAAGTATAGATCAGGATTGCATTATAAAAAATATCCCAAATTCTGAATATCCCATGGCGCACCATTAAATCCATTCTAACAAAATAGAAAGAATATGGCACCACTACAAGAGAAGGCTGCCCACCAAAACTCACAGACCGGGCAAGGAGAGATGCTACAAAGACACCAAGGATAACACTGAAGGAGCTGCAAAGATCTACAGCAAAGATGGGAGTATCTATCCATAGGACCACTTTAAGCCGTACACTCCACAGAATGGGGCTTTATGGAATAGTGGATGGAAAAAAGCCATTGATTAAAGAAAGCAATAAGAAAACACATTTGGAGTTTGCCCAATATCATGTGGCGGACCCCCCAAATACATGGAGAAAGGTTCTCTGGTCAGACGAGATGAAAATTGAACTTGTTGGCCCTCTTGGGAAATGGCATGTGTGGCACAAACTCAACCCTGAGAACACCATTCCCACAGTGAAACATGGTGGTGGCAGCATCATGCTGTGGGGATGCTTTTCATTGGCAGGGACAGGAAAACTGGTCAGGATTGAAGGCTCTAAATACAGGGCAATTCTTGAGGAAAACCTGTTTCAGTCTGCCAGAACTTTGAGACTGGGACGAAGGTTCACCTTCCAGCAGGACAAGATCCTAAACATACTGCTAAAGTTGGTTTAAAGGGAAACATTGAAAATGTATTGGAATGGCCTAGTCAAAGCCCAGACATCAATCCAATTGAGAATCTGTAACATTACTTGAAGATTTCTGTACACCAACACAACCCATCTAACTTGAAGGATTTGGAGCAGTTTTGCCTTAAGGAATGGGTGAAAATCTCATTGGCTAGATGTACTAAGCTAATAGAGACATACCCCAAGAGACTTGCAGCTGTAATTGCAGCAAAAGGTGGCTCTACAACTTATTGACCTTTGGGAGGGGGGGTGGTGAATACATATGCACACTCCTGCTTTCAGGGGTTTCTTTGTTTTTTGTCTTAATTATTGTTTGTGTCACAATAAAGGATATTTTGCCCTTTCAAAGTCATAGGCATGTTGTGTATATCACATGGTACTAACCTGCACTACTCCATTTTACTTCCAGGTTATAATACGACAAAACAGGACAAATACAGAGGGGATGAATACTTTTACAATGCACTGTATGTGCCTCGTTCATGTGCAAATCTAGGCAGTTTGTAGAAACCACCCCCCCATTGAATTGTCCAATGGAGTAAACGCGCACATTTACTCTATACCTTCTTTGGAGCAGGTGTGAATTTGTGCATTGGCATTTGTACAATAATAGTGCTGGATCTGGGAGCCTATTTTATAAAGTTACATAGGCGCTTATGTTGCCATTATAAAATAGTCTTCAAATAGGCATCTTTTTGGATTCCTTGCATAAACGCCTTGTCATAACACCAAGCTCAAAAATGGAAATCCATTGCCCTGGTAAATGAGTTATTTAAACATTCCCCATCCTTCCTGTTGGTAAAAGTGCATGCTGATGGTTTTTGGAAGGTTATGTGGCTGTCTGGACCTATTGTTTTGCTTTGACTGCAGCTTATTGTTGCTGATGACCCTGAAGCTGCCAGTCTAGGCAACTTTCTAGACTGCCCAGTGGTGAAGCTGGCCTTGGTCTCATCTGCTCCCCACCCTCTTCACTATACTTTCTTGTCTGTTTCTTCTCTCATTTATTTTAAGCTACTCTAGCTGCCCCATCCCCCTCATTTTTATGTTCATAGCTGCAGTAATATTTAGCAACATCCATTAGTTACTGTATATTTGCACCATTGAACCGCTGTGTTCCCCAGCTGAGAACTGTCCTCCATAGCACATTTATGCTCCTATTTTCCAAGCCTTGTCACCAGCTGATAATGAAACACCCTGTGTAGGTTAATTCTTCCCTAACTGTCTTCTATAGGTCTCTACCCACCCCTACGTAGTCAGCTTGCAGGGAACCACTTTTCTTTTAACAGTTTCCATTCTTTACTATGCAAAGTGTAGAAGTTTATGCCTCACATGACACGGCTTTTATTATTACATTGTACTCTGACTTATCAAGTGTTCTCTGCTCTTGGTAATCTAACACGATTCTCCAGGTGTTCTCTTCCCTGGCTTACATTTCATTTCTATACTCAGTACTAGAGGCTGAACTTTCCACTTATCAATGAGTTTGTAAGGGCTATCAGAATCATTCTTGCTGATTGTAATCACTCCTCTCTGCCATTGTGATACACTTTCCCAAAGAAGCGGCACATATAGCACAGGAAGTTTAGCCAGAACCTCTTGTTTTCATTGTCTGCAGCTGGTGCTGTCTGCAGGGCCAGTGCCTGGACATCTCTCCTCCTCAACGTTTATCTCTATTGCAGGCAATGCTAGTAGTGTAGTGTTTGGAATCATTCTTCTTACCCTTCCCAACAACACACTCCATTTCAGGAACCACAAGTCCCATGCTATCAATGGAGATTAATGGTAGCAGTTAATGGTAGCAGTCAACACTCAAGAAAAGGAACTAGGTGTCATCTTCAGCTCAGTGTGACAGTGGCCATAAAAGCAAATATAATATTAGGAACTATAAGGAAAGGACTAGAGAATAAAACACAGAATATCATAATACTTTCTATTGCCCCATGGTGCAGTTGCACCTTGTGTACTGTGTGCTGTTCTGGTCTCCATATCTCAAAAAAGATATAGCAGAATTAGAACAGATACAGAGAAGGGCAACCAAAATGATAAAGGGGATGAATTGTCTCTCCTATAAGGAAAGGCTAAAGATGAAAGGGCTCTTCAGTTCAGAGAAGAGATGGCTGAGAAGAGATTTGATAGAGGTCTATAAAATCCTGAGTGAAATGGGTAAATGCAAATTGATTGTTTACTGTATTGGGAAAACTCTATGAAGTTACTAAGTAGTACACTTAAAACAAAATCAGAGAAAATATTTTTCACTCAATACATAGCTAGGCAATTGGAACTTTTTGTTGGAAGATATTGTATAAAAAGTGTGGCTGGGTTTTAAAAAGCTGTAACAAGTTCCTGGAGGAAAAGTCCATATACCATTATTAAGGTAGACCCGGGGCAATCCACTGCTTGTCCCTGGGATAAGCAGTATGGAATCAATCTTTATTTTGGATGTTGCCAGGTACTTGTGATCTGGATTGGCCACTGTTGAAAACAGGGTACTGGGCTTGATGGACTCTTTCTGCGACATAACATTGCAGCCTTAAGTTCTTACGGTATGCTCATGTCCAAGTGCCCTCATGTGGCAGCCACTAAAACTGCATATAGTCAAGATATACATACAGACAGATGGATGGACAGGTCATCTTTTTTTTTCTCCCAGAAAATAAAAACCTAAAAATGGATCCATAGAAAGTGTCCCCATGATAACACTGCTGTTCTGCAAGCAAATATTTTCCCTACTTTCCCCCTTTTCCATTTAGTTTGTAATAGTTAAAAAAGAAAAAAAAAACATAGCACAAGATAAACATCCTTTTGATCTTGGTGCATATTATTTTCACTACCAAAATATAGTACCATTTTGAGTTTAGGGAAAACAAAACCATTGAAGAGGCCCTTTTTTAGAAGGGTTGCACAGCATCTGTATGTGCAATTAGCAGCACCGTCTCCTGATAGCTTTTACAATGTGATTATTTACATGTGTAGATGCCATGAGATGAAAGCGCATTTTAGGAAGGATGTCCAAGTGCAATCGGGGATGTCCAGGTGAAAACACGCCTGAAAAGGCCAGTCACGTCCAAGTTCAGGCACAGTTCCAGAAATGTGGGCATCCCCAATATGGACATCATCTCTTATACCTGTAAGTGCTGGCAAATGCACGCATATGTTGCAAGACTGGCACATACATGTAACGTTAATGCTCCTCTTTTTTGGAATGTGTTTTTTATGTGAAAGGCTATTGCTACTGGATGCCTCACTTTATAAAAAAAAATGGCTTCAACAGAGTACTCAACACAATATGAGGAGTGAGACTTGAATCTTGGCTTCTCTGTTACTAGCCCACAACACTAACCATTAGGCCATCCTAGATACCCAAGCTCTTAAATGAAGTTCTGGGGATGTCTATATAAACACTCCCACAGTCATCCCTATTGGGCACGTCCATGTTTATGAAATCATGTCTGCATTTGGACATGCCTGTATTTTTTTCAGACATTCTGGCTAAGATGTCTCCGATTGCACTTGGCTGTCCCTTCAAAATTTCCTTCTATTTGTTTGAAAAGTGGTGAGCAGTATTGCTCTATAGTGCCTACTGTGCCCATAGCATACACTATTGCTCAATAATGCACACTGTTAGGTGATAGTGCATGCTATTAACACCATTCCCCTGAAAGAAAATTTAAAACAAAAATAACAAAACAAAATAAAAAAATCCTGAAAATGACATAGGAACTAACCAAAATAAAAATTTTGGACCTGCACAGCCCTAATAGGTTTCAGATTTGTTGTAAATATGACACAGATGTTAGGTGCACTAAAATAGTATGTGTAGGAGAACATAGCGGTAGGAAACATCTAGTAAAGAAATGGTAGATTATCTTTAATGCTACAGTATAGGCCCTATTAGAAACAATGAAAAACAGTTCTTTCCTTTTAGTAAGGGATGATAAACATATATAGAAGAGGTTTACATAATTAGGGCTTCTATTTTTAGGTGTTTATACATTTTAAATATAGATGGGGGGGTATGGTTTAAAGATGGCCATGTGAGAAGTGTGCTCCATTTTCCTGATGCCTAAACAGAAAGGACAAGCTAAGATTTACCTCACGGATTCCCAGCCTGTTGTTACTGGCCCTATGGACCGAAATATTGGTGTTTCTGAGGCTGCAATGCGGGAGACCTGTGCAGGTCTGGCTGCTGACAGTAAGGAGGAGACCCCGCAGTCTTCTGACTTGGATACCACTCTGTCTCTCGAAGCACGGGCTCCACTGCCACGCTCAAGAGACCCATCTCCTCAGTCAGTCATCTTGAGACCTGCAACATCAGAAGGTGGCATTGTGTAGGACCCAGCACGTGAAGATTCGATGGCCCAGGAGCAGGTGGTAGCCCCCGGTGTTTCCAGTGGCTCCTCAGGAGGACTGCCAGCGGTTAGGAGTCCTTGGCCAATGACACCAGCATGGGTAAGGGATTGGAAGTTCCACCAGCTGTATCTAATCCAATATCCTTCTCTCTCATGTGCCTGAAGAAGATAACTTTGGAGTCTATTTGGGAGGCTATTGCAAACCTTTCCGACACCATTGCTTGTGAGACCATGATAACAAAAATAATTCAGCTCCACTTCTCAACTTAGAGATAGATACTCCCATTAACTCTGCAACCCTTGGGTACAGCAACAGGGTCTCAGACTAGAGTGAGGCAATACTCCAAACTTAAACTTTAGCTTAGATTCAATGCCCTCTTTGGCATCAAGGACCCCGATATGTTGCTTTCCAAATATGTTGCTCAAATCAAACTATCTTGTCCATATCTTGTTAATAAATGTATCTTCACAAATATTTCAAAGGGTGATAGATAGTGCTTATCTTATATGTCTTCCAAGTCTTCCCAATGCCAACACTCAGCGCCGTCGCGTTTCACTCGTGAAGCATTTCTTCAAGGGATCTTAAATATATATCTCTGTTTACACTCTTCATTTGAACCTAAAGTTGGTAAGACACAGAAACCTCAATAGCTGCTCAGGTTACTATCTCACAAATAATTTCAATATTACTGGCCACCTCTGTCAAAGTTACAGTCACTCACCATTCCGCTGCGTTCAGTAGTTTTACCTTCTGTACTGCATTAAGACGCCGCGCATGCGGGTTGATCACCTGATTTGAATTTAAAGGGGCTTTGATAGCACGTAACCTGACCAAAACCTTAACCCTTTCTTCTCCAGTTTGGACTATAGGCACACATTCCAGTCTATTTGTGTATTCAGGCCCGGAGGGCTCACTGACTGGAGATTATAGATCCATCGTTGTTCTCTAAACAGTAATTCTTGCTCTGTAGATCTACTCCCGAAGCCATGAGAAATGTGGTCTATACACAGACAACGTAGATCTTTAAAATCATGATTTGGTTGAAGGCAATGAGGGACGATCGGAGCTTGCATAGTCTTGCACTTCAGTCTACTGCGGTGCTCTTTCATGCGGATATGGAAAGGCCGAATAGTTTTTCCAATATACGCCAGTTGACATGGACATAAAATGCAGTAAACCACATATGTGGAATTGCAGGACGTCTTATGTTTTAAAAAAGACTGTGTGCCTCGATATTTTAAAATGGAGAGTTCTAAAGTAATGTCACACACTGCACATTCGCCACACCTGAAATGACCCTTTTCTAAATCCACTTGTTGAACTTGCAAGGTTTTAAGAACTGTCGGGCTGAGGATTTTTTATAAATTTCTATGTCTCTTCCATACACACCGAATCGATTTCTCCTCCAATCCAGGAGTACTTCGTAAAACGTTGCTGTGTCTCTTCACGATTCTTTGTATTTGGTTGCTATATGGTGAATATTTAGTCACCAAATTGACTTGATCATCATCAATATGATGTCTCTGAATCTGAGACAGCAACAGTTCACGGTTGTTATACAACGCTCGTTTGTAAGCCACATCAATGACATGTAGCGGATAGCCTCGTGCTACAAATTTATTTTTTAGTTGAGCAGCCTGCGCTTTAAAGTCAGAGATATCTGAGCAGTTCCTACGGTACTGGAGGAACTGCGAAAAAGGAAGACTATGCTTTAATCTCTTGGGATGTGCACTGCGATAGTGTAATAAAGTGTTCCTATCTGTGGGTTTACAGTATACAGTTGTGGTCCACATCCGACTTTCCCTTCTGATCCTAACATCCAAATATGTTAAATCATCTGCGTATGTGAACTTGATGTTAATATCTCTGTTGTTCAACCATTGAACAAACTTATCCAAGGAGTCTCTGTGGCCCTCCCAGAGCATAAAGATGTCGTCAATGTACCAACACCATAATTTAATGCAACTAGAATGAGAAGTTGACCATATCCACTTTTGTTCGAAAGCCTCCATATATGAGTTAGCCACAGATGAAGCGCAAGTGGCTCCCATCGCCACGCCCAATATTTGATGGTAAACCTTATTGTCAAAAGTGAAATGGTTTTGAAAAATTATCAATTGTGTAAGTTCTGCCAAAAACTTTAAATGTGTTTCAGAAAGATCACCCCTGTTTTGTAGAGCTGCTTCTACCACATTTTTTGCTGCTATCTGCGGTATGCTGGTATACAAAGAGGTTATATCCAATGTAACCATCAATATATTTTGTGCATCCGCCCAATGAGAATGCTGAGATAAAATCTGTAAAAAATGTGTAGTATCTTTAACATAAGATGGTATCTTAATCATTAAGGGCGCAAAAAGGAGTCAACGTAGATAGACAGGGGCTCTAACACGGTGCCTTTTGTTGAAACAATAGGCCTACCCAGAGGTTGGGATAGACTCTTATGGATTTTAGGCACCAAATAGAATTTGGCCAGAGTTGAACTACTATCATGCAGAGTGTAATCAGAGATATAAATTTAAGATCCCCTGAAGAAACGCTTCATGAGTGAAACGCGATGGCATTGAGTGTTGGCGTTGGGAAGACTTGGAAGACATATAAGATAAGCACTATCTATCACCCTTTGAAATATTTGTGAAGGTACATGGATATGGACAAGATAGTTTGATTTGCGCAACATATTTAGAATGCAACATATCGGGGTCCTTGATGCAAAAGAGGGCATTGAATCTAAGCTAAAGTTTAAGTTTGGAGTATTGCCTCACTCTAGTCTGAGACCCGGTTGCTTTATCCAAGGGTTGCAGAGTTAATTGGGGTATCTTATCTCTAAGTTGAGAAGTGGAGCTGAATTATTTTTGTTACTGTGCAGTTTATGAAGTTCTGAGAAGTGACAACACAGCTAGATTTGTGTGAGACCATGATAGCTCTGCGAGAGTACAGCAAAACTCTGAAAGACTGGTGTTGGTGATAATTTAACCCTGGGAGTACCGATGGGGTCAAAAGTGACCCCATTGCAAGTTTCACAACGCATATCTCGGAAACTAGTTGCTCAAGAATGCAATATTTGTATGACTTTTCACATGTCAATATTCTCTTTATATTGCACCATGAGAGAAATAATTTTCATCTGCTAGGTGACACTAGTGATGAATTGCAGGACAGAGTACCAGTGGGGTCATTTTTTGCCCCAGTTGCTTACGTCCGGTTTGGATCGTGATACAATTTGCAGTTTTGTGAATTTTTTGACCTGACAAAGGTATTTATCATTAATTATGTATCATTTATTTTTTGTACTCTTATTTTATGAAAATTACACATTTTCTGTAATTGATATCATACGTTCTCTCATTATTTCCGATAAAATCTAAAGGCTTTCAGCTTGTTCATCACGATTATTGTACCCCTATAGTAAAACTGCTTTGCGTTTTATTCAACTTTATCTTTGTTTATTTATTTTGGGTTATTGTTTATGATGTCAAAACGAAAGTATTCAGCTGCCCAAGTAAGAGAAATATTGCAATGAGATGCTGATAGTGACGGCTGAGTCGTCTGATGATGCAGCATATTCAGCAAGCGAAGAAGCATATCAGCCAAGTTCGGGCGATAAATCTGCCTGATTATTTTGCTCTTCCAGCTGGGCTTCAATCTTTCTGATTCGCATTGGTAAGGCCCCCATTTGCGTACATAGGGCGTCGTGCTTCTGCACTTGTCCTTCTACTACATTCAACCGCCCGTTCATATCTTGCACTTTACTCTTTAGTTCATTTAAGTCATCTTGTATGTTTCCCAGCGATGTCGTATTTGCAACTATCAATTCTTTTACACCCTTCAATTCTAGCAGGATTTCCTTTATACCTTCCACTGTTGATTCTTTTTCCACCACCGCCATTTTCTGTGGGGAGGCTACCTCCTGTTTCGTGCACTTCGACGCCGACCCGGAGCCCTGCTGAAAGTCTAATCATGCAGGTTTTAGCGCCGACATCATTAGATACTCCGGAGGTATAAGTCCAGATCTTTAGGGAGTTTGCTTATCCCAATATTTAAGAAGGATTCTCTATTGGCAACGGGAGCACAAAATCAACCGTCCATTCTGCTCCGCTGATGGCTCCGCCCCCCCAGGGGGCGATAAATCTGATGATGACAGTCATGATTTAGATGGCAACAGCAGTTGGTCACCAAGTGAATGTGAGACTGATGTTGAGCCGGTAACATCGCCTGCAGCAAAGAGTCAAGTTACAGGTTGAGGCAAAGGTCGAGGTTGTGCTGGACGGGGAAGATGGCAGGAGTCCTCGGTGTCAGTATCATCTGTGAGGAATCTTAGTTGTGGTCATAGAGGAGCTAAGAGGTCATCAACTATAAGCACAAATGTTGCCATTGAAGCCTATGTATCTAAGGATGCCACATCATGGAACAGGAAACCTATAAAGCAAGCTGCTGGAAGATACACCAGAGCTAATGTCATGTCCATACATCAAGGTCTTACAAGGTATGATGTACGAAATGTTGATAACCCTCTCACAGCATTCCACTTATTCATGAGGAAGAACTTATTGAATGAAATGATGTGGACGAGCAAACAAGGAAGACGCATTTATGACGACACCTGGAAAGATTTGAGAGACAGAGAATTTCAACATTTTCATGGACGTCTGATCCTCTCAGGCGTGTACAAGTCACGAAATGAATCCATAGTTCAGTTGTGGAACCTTGAAGATGGTCGTTCTGTTTTTGGCAAAAATATGGCCCGTAACCGTTTTCAGCAAATTTCTTGTGCTCTCAGATTTGATGATGCAACCAACAGATGTGAACAACGAGGCGTGGATAAGCTTGCTCCAATCAGACACGTTTTTGATACCTGGGAAGCAACTCTAAGTGACGCCTTTGTTCCTGGTGAAAATGTTACCGTGGATGAGCAACTGCTTACATTTCGTGGCCGTGTTCTATTCAGACAATATATTCCCAGCAAACCTTGGAAATATGGCATAAAGCTATGGATGTTGTGTGACAGTGCAACGTCATATGTTCTGCGTCTTCAAGTATATACAGGAAGGGAACTTGGAGAAAACAGGGAACAGAATCAGGGTGAAAGGGTTGTGCTGCAACTCACTGAAGGATTGACGTGATCTGGCAGAAATGTTACTGTTGACAATTTCTTCTGCAGTTTATCCCTGTCACGGAAATTGTTAGAAAAACAAATTACACTTTTGGGGACAATTCGAAAGAACAGAAAAGAATTACCTCCAGAATTTGTAACAGCAAAGGGCCGAGAGGTATTCACTTCACTGTTTGCCTTTCGCAATGATGCCACTCTGGTTTCTTATTGCCCGAAGAAAGGAAAAGTGGTTGTTCTTCTGAGCAGTTTGCATGATCAAGAAGTAGATAACACACGTCCAGACAAAAAAACCATGCATGATCTTGGACTATAATTCTAGTAAAGGTGGAGTAGATACGGCAGATCAAATGTTGCGCACGTATACCACAAAACAAATGACAAGACGCTGGCCAGTGACAATCTTCTACAAGATGTTGGACATCAGTACTTTGAACGCCTTCATTGTTTGGATGTTATTAAATCCAGAATGGCAGTCCAAGTCAAAGCACAGACATCGTCTATTCCTCTTGGAAGTAGGAAAGCAGCTGCTTCAGAGTAATTGCAGCGAGACTTCTTCCAGCATTGAAGAAGCCACTGATGCTGTTTGCAATGTCGGGATCACAAAGAAAAGGGCAAGGTGTCACTGCTGTTCCAGAGAAAAAGACAAGAAAAGCAACATAGTTTGCACCTCCTGCAAGCACAATGTTTGCAAAGAACATTCAGAAATTGTCTGTGTCTCATGCAAATGACTGTAGTACTTTACTGTGTTCATCAAGTGCATGCAAAATTTGCTTTCATGGCAACTCTTCTTCATGTAATTTTATGATAAAGCATTAAATTTCAAAACATTTAACCTTCGTAAAATAAATAATTAATTCGGAATAATATTTTGTCTGTTTAGTTTAAATTTTTCATGGTTAACAATTAAAATTTGTCGTGGGGTCATTTATGACCCCAACTTTATTCAGTGTGTGCAAAAAATCTCGGTAATTCCAGGGTTAAAGCTTAAAGTTGAAGAACTTGACCTGAAGTTGGCTTCTTTTTTGAATGCTACTGAGGCCCTTATGAAGGATAATATCACTCTGAGATCTAAGCTAGAAAACTTGGATAATTTGGCCTGCACACTTAGGTTGCGGTCTTGAATTTTCCCAAGGCAAGTGACATTTCCGCCTTGGAAATGTTTAAAAAATACCTTATGGAGGTTCTCTAAGTTCCTCAGGACTTGATTCCACCATTAACTAAAACTCATTATTTACCTGTGGGAAAAAAGGAGCCACTCGGTTCAACTATGGATTCTAATATGGAGGTCTTGAACGTTTCTGATATTTTGAATGTGTCCGGGTTAAGCCTGCTATTCTTATCATTCTTATCATTTCCGGACATTGTGAGAAAAACTCAAAAATGTCATGAGCAATTTTTATTGCTTAAATCAGGGTGATGCAATTAGGTGCTTCATATTACCTTTGATTTCCTTGTAAATGTCTCATTGTGTACAGGTCTGTTAGGTACTTATTTTTTCAACCTAGTGATCTTCTTACTTTTATAAATGCCCGGTTACCTGTGACATCGGCTATCACTGACCAGGATGTGGCAATTTAGCCATGTTTAGATGTAATAGGCCTTGGGCTGTCTGCAGCTATCTTGTATTTTTTATAGTTATCTGTTACCAGGAAATGTTCCTCCTGCCTGAACATATTTTCTTTACCCTCCCCCCCTCACACCGTGTGGACTATAGGGATCTTCATTTTGAGTTATCTTTTAAATATTTTGTTTCCTTGGACTTTTTTTATATGACCCCTTTTCTGTACAAGCATTGTCTTGGTTCTTTGTAAAATCAATAAATATTAAATTGAAAAAAACAAATAAATGCATGTGTTTGTTTTCCAGTTAATAATGGTCCTTTAAAGTACAAAATATCAGTGTTTATCTGTGTTTTGTAGCACATGTGCCATTGTTGGGTATATTTTCCAGTGGAATCAAATGTCTTCATTTATGCAACTGAGGAGTCATCAGCATGAAAAAGACACATAAATAGGATGCAGGATCCAAGGCCAGCTAAATGGCATGATGCAGGTACTAAGGTGAGCATTAGCAGCAAATTTGGGAGGCTAAAATCATACTCCATATACCATGGCTTAGGAGTGAGATTCATTACTGTCATGGTATGTGCAAAATCAACCCATTAGGAAATATTGCTCTACTAATATTTTTCACCTCTCCTTTAGCTTGCATTACATCCTCCATCCTGTTGGTGTCTTTTAACCATTAGGCTACTCCTCCAAATCTCAACACACTACTCCAAGTGACGCCTCACCAATGACTTGAATAGGGCCATTACTACCTCCTCCTTTCTTCTGGTATTCCTCTCTGTATGTAGCCCAGCAGCCTTCTGGCATCCTTGTCACATTGTTCTGCCACCTTGACATCCTCAGGCACTAGCACTCCAAGGTACCTCTCCTAGTCCATTCACACCATCCTCTCACCCCCTATTGCATACAATGCTTTTGGATTTTTGCATCCCTAAGCTCCATGAACAGAAGAATGGCTGGGAAAAATCATATCGCTAAAGCTGTTGCCCCCATTACATCTTCTGCCTCTGTCCAGAGAGAGGTCCCAATGCCAGTTGAAGGACCGGTTCCATGTGCAGGGTGCCTGCATGCTGAAGCTCAGAGGAAATAAGTGGAGGAACTCAGAGAGGAGGTGGTGAGACTAAGGAGCATTCAAGACAGTGAGAATTACATTGATGAGATGCTTCTTGCAGCAACCAAGCTCTCCAGGAGAGGAGAAGATGGGTGCCGACAGAATGATGAAGGTTGGACACAAGTCACCAGGGCCTGCATAATCACCAATCCAACTTCTCCAGCCCTTGAACTGAAGAACCATTATGCAGCCCTGGAAGTGGAGGAGGTGAAAGCATCCCTGGAAAGGGAAGAATAAGAGCTCAAGTATTCCAAAGTTGAAGAATCAGTGACCACAAGGAAGTGAAGGGTAGTGGTGGTTGGTGACTCTCTTCTGAGGGGTACTGAGGCGTCCATCTGCTCACCAGACTTGATGTCCAGAGAGGTATGCTATCTGCCTGGTGCCAAAATCCAAGATGTTACGGAGAGTTTGCCGAGACTCATCAAGCCCAATGACTATTACCCAATGTTGCTAATCCATGTCGGAACAAATGATACTACCAGGTATCCCTCTAAGCATATCAAGAATGACTTCATGGCTCTGGGACAGAGGGTGAAACAGTTAAGTGCACAGGTGGTGTTCTCTTCAATCCTCCCTGTTGAGAGTAAAGGACAAGGCAGAGAGGCTCGCATCCTGGAGATTAATGCATGGCTGCATGAATGGTGTCATCGAGAGCGTTTTGGCTTCCTAGACCATGGGATGCTGTTCCAAGGGTTGCAGAGCAGAGATGGCATCCATCTGTCCAAGAAAGGTTTATGTTTATATTTATGTTTATTACATTTGATATACCGCTCAGGCCAAAGCATTAGAGCGGTTTACAATACTACATAAATGATACTGAAAATATGAAAAGAAGGCCATTAACAAGATAGGACAGAGTAAGAGACAGTGATAGTCAAAGAAATAGAAGAGACAAGAGGAAAGGTTCATTATAACACCAGAGAGGCAGAATATCATACCACCACAGCTCAGTCCTTCCAAACAGACTTGACCATAATCGCTACTCATCACAAATTCAAGCCAGGCAGAAATACCCCACAGAAATGGCTCCTTAAAAACCTCTGCTGCCTGGATATACTTGACAGAAGCAGATGAGGCAGAGCTCTCACTCACAGCCTATGACACCGGCATCATTCCTCCACCGTCCCGCTCGTCGTGGCATGCAAACCAAATACAGCAGATAACCCGGTCCCGCACGGTCCAACGCCTAAGGGCCACGCCAAAGGGCCCTCTTGCGAGGCCCTCAGGCGTGGGCCCGCAAGGCGCGGGCGCGCTGATGGAATGGCAGTTTAAAAGCCAATGGAGTGGGCAGGCTCTGTGGAGGGAGGTGGAGCTCCCGCTCTCACCTCTGATGCTGGCTGCTGCTCTCCCCTCACAGAACACATCTTCAGTAGTAGGCTGGCTAATCTACTGAAGAGGGCTTTAAAATAGATTCATTGGGGATGGGTGAAGAAAAACCCTAGGTAAGTGAAAGCCCCCAGGCAAGTGATACATTAAATACCTTTATGGAAATGGGTAACAGAGGTAACAAATGGAAAGCAGAGTGTATAAATGCCAGTAGGATGGGAAATAAGATCCCTGAGGTTGAAGCTTTGGTGGGAGTGGCCAACTTGGATTTAGAGGCAGTTACAGAAACATGGTTCACAGAAAACCATGATTGGGATGTAACTATACCTGGCTATAGCTTATTCTGAAAGGACAGGGTAGGAAGAAGGGGAGGAGGAGTGGCACTATATGTAAAAATTACCATTAAAGCTTTGGAATTGCAGAGCTTAAAAGGGAGAGAGAAGGCATTGTGGGTTAAACTAGAAAGAGGGAAAGAGAAATCTATTTGCATTGGCATGATATGCAGACCTCCCTCACAAGAGGAAGATGTGGACAGAGAGTTAATGGAAGACATACACAGCATTGCTAGGAAAGGAGAAGTGCTACTGATAGGGGATTTAAATATGCCAGATGTTGATTGGCACATTCCTGCTGCAGTATCAACTAGAAGTAAAGAGATCCTGGATTCTCTACAGGGAGAACTATTCAGGCAATTGGTAACAGACCCCACACGTGAAGGGGCCGTACTGGACTTGGTACTTACCAATGGAGAAAGTGTTTCTGATATTATAGTGGGAGATCATTTTGCATCCAGTGATCACCAGATGGTGTGGTTCAGTATTAGGACTAGGGCTGTTAGAATCCATTCCAAGGTGAGGGTCTTAGACTTTAGGAAGACTAACTTTGCCAAGATGGGCCAATACCTCAGAGAGCGGTTAGTGGGATGGGAACAGCTGGGGGATGTAGAAAAACAGTGGGCAAAACTGAAAGGGGATATTTTAAGGGCAACCAACCTTTTTGTTAAAATGGTAAATGAAGGTAAAAGGAAAAGGAGACAGCTATGGCTTTGAAAGAAGTAGCCGAAAAGGTGAAGAAAAAGAGGGAGGCCTTCATGAAATACAAGAAATAACAGAGAGAGGAAGACAGGCATCTATATTTGGAAAAACCTAGAGAGGCTAGCAAACTAGTCAGGAAAGCAAAGATTCAAAAAGAAGAGGAAATAGCCAATGCAATAAAATGGGGGGATAAGACATTTTTCAGATATGTTAGTGAGAAGAGGAAGGGCAAAAGTGGCATTGTCAGATTCAAGGGTGAAGGGGAGGAATATGTAGAAGCTGATGAGGATAAAGCAGAATTGCTTAACAAATATTTCTGTTCTGTGTTCACAGATGAAGAACCAGGATCAGGACCTCAGAAAACACCCACAAACAGGAACAGAAGCAAGGGACATCTTGAACAATTTTCAGAAGATTGTGTTCGTGAGAAACTAGCTCAACTTAAAGTAGACAAAGAGATGAGACCAGATGGGATACACCCAAGAATACTGAGAGAACTTGGGGACGTTCTAGCACCTCCATTGACTGACCTTTTCAATGCCTCGTTGGAGTCGGGAGTGGTGCAAAAGCGGAAGTAAGGATGTGGTTGAAAACTACAGGCCAGTTAGTTTAAATTTGGTGGTGAGTAAATTATTGGAAACACTGCTGAAAGAGAAAATTGTGAGGTTTCTGGAGTCCAGCGGATTACAGGATCAGAGGCAGCATGGATTCACCAGAGGCAGGTCTTGTCAGACAAATCTGATTGATTTCTTTGACTGGGTGACCAAGGAGTTGGACCGAGGGAGAGCCCTAGATGTGGTGTATTTAGATTTTAGTAAAGCCTTTGACACTGTTCCTCACAGGCGACTTATAAACAAACTGAGCACCCTAGGGATGGACCCTAAAGTCACTGCTTGGGTTAGAAATTGGTTGGGTGGGAGGCGACAAAGAGTACAGGTAAATGGAGCTCGCTCTGAGGAGAAGGATGTTACTAGTGGTGTGCCCCAGGGATCTGTCCTTGGTCCGATACTTTTTAACATCTTTGTTAGTGATATAGCGGAAGGGCTGTCGGGTAAGTTTTACCTCTTTGCGGATGATACCAAAATCTGCAATAGAGTAGACACCCAGGAAGGTGTAGATAACATGAGGAGGGATATAGCTAAGCTTGAAGAATGGTCTAGAATTTGGCAGCTGGGATTTAATGTTAAAAAATGTAAGGTCATGCATTTGGGCTGCGGGAATCCAAGGGAGCAATATAGTATAGGGGGTGAAGTACTTTTGTCCACTAAAGAAGAGCGGGACCTAGGCGTGGTTGTGTCTGATGATCTTAAAGTAGCTAAACAGGTAGAAAAGGTGATGGCAAAAGCTAGAAGTATGCTTGGGTGCATACGGAGAGGAATGGCTAGCAGAAAAAAGGAGGTGATTGTCTCTCTGTATAAGTCTTTGGTGCGACCTCATTTGGAGTATAGTCTGCAATTCTGGAGACCGCACCTTCAGAAGGATATAAACAGGATGGAGTCAGTACAGAGGGTGGCTTCTAAAATGGTTAGTGGTCTTCATTATAAAGCATATGAGGACAGACTTAAGGATTTTAATATGTACACCTCAGATGAAAGGCGGGATAGAGGTGATATGACTGAGATGTTTAAATACCTCCATGGCATAAATGTACAGGGGGAGAGTCTCTTTGAATTGAAAGCAAGTTTTGCTATGAGGGGACATGGAATGAGAGTGAAGAGGGATAGATTCAGGAGTGATATGCGGACATATTTCTTTACGGAAAGAGTGGTGGATCCATGGAATAGTCTCCCAGTGGAGGTGGTAAAGATGAGGACAGTATCTGAATTCAAAAAAGCATGGGACAAACATAGAGGATCTCTAAAGGAAAAAAGGGCACTGTTGTAGTTGTTGATATGGAAGGACAGACTAGATAGGCCATGTGGTCTTTTTCTGTCATCATATTTCTATGTTTCTATGTTTCAAGTGCATGACTCTGTACTTCTTCACAGTAAATCTAACTGCCAAGCATGAGACAATTCTTCCAGTGTTTTTTTTTCTTTTCTCATATTGTCCACTCCCTCAGAAGTGTCCACTCTGTTGCAAATTTTCATGTCATCTGCAAAAAGGCACTTTTTTCCATTTAGTCCTTCCGCAATATCACTCACAAATACATTAAACAGTATCAAGGCACAACACTATGAGCCTTCCTTTCTTCTGAGTGAGTTCCGTTTACTGCCACCTTCTGTTGTCTGTCAGTCAACCAATTTCTTATCCAGTTTACCACCTTGAGATCTATCCCCAGGCTGCTCAGTTTATTGATAAGCCTCCTATTTATTTATTTATTTATTTGTGCTTTTATGCCGCCTTTCAGGAATCAAAGCGGTTTACAATGAACTCAAAAACAGTAACAGAAAATTACATAGAACAAAATAGATAAAGTGCAAATAAACCAAAATTACAAAATTATTAAATTTAAAAATATTTTTTAAACTTTATACAGAAAATATAGATATTGGAAACTCATGAAAAACTAAATAAATAGAAACAGATTAAGCGGATGCTTCCCCAAAATGTTCCTTAAACAAATGTGTCTTTAGTAGTCTATGGAAAGTGATTGGATCCTTAGTGTCCTTTTAAGACCTGAGGCAGAGAATTACATAGGATTGGTGCATAGAGAGAAAAAGCTCTCTTTGTAGTAGAGGCTTTACAAGTTCTGTATTCGTTTGGAACCAAGAGAGAATTTTTATTTCTGCTTCTCCGAGGTCTGTTTTCTGGAGAGGTTAGAATAAGCATCTTTAGTTGGTTTGATGATTCTGACTGAAGGATTTTGAAGATAGCATGAATAGCCTTAAATTTTAATCTGCTCTCTATTGGAAGCCAATGTAAATATTTTAGAATTGGAGTGATATCATTTTTGAGTGGAGCTTGTGCAATAATTCTAGCCGCTGTATTTTGTGATAATTGAAGTCGGTGGATAATTTGTTTTGGGAGCCCAGTGAGTAAAACATTGCAAAAATCCAAGTGTGGAAAGATCATTGCTTGGAGTGTTGATCTGAAGTCCCTTGAGGAGAGAAGAGGTCTTAAATGATTTAACATTTTTAACTTTGAATTGATGGATTTGATTATGTTGCTTATATGCTTATATGCTTGGTGAATTTGAGTTGGGGGTCTAGAGTGACTCCTAAATATTTAACCTCTCTTTTAACTTGGATTCTTTCTTCCTTTAATATAATTGAATCCGGGGGAGTGAAGGAGTTGTCTTTTGTAATGAATAATATTTCAGTTTTTGAGTGATTTAAATCCTATGAGGAAAAATATCAAAGGTTTTGCTGAAGTCTAGGTATATTACTTCCATTGCATGCCCTTGATCTAGTCCTTGGGTCACCCAGTCAAAGAACTCTATCAAATGTTTTGGCATGGTCTTCTCCCTGGTAAAACCCATGTTGCCTTGGATTACGCAATCCATTGATTTCCAGAAAGTCTGCTATTCTTTCTTTCAAGAGTGCTTCAATTACTTTTCCAACCACAGAGGTAAGGCTTACTGGCCTAGTTTGTCACATCTTCCCTATTTCCACTTTTGTAAAGAGGTACCACATCGGTCCTTTTCCAGTCCTGCGGAACCTCTCCTGTCTTCAAGAATCTATTAAAAACATCCTTTAAAGGCCCTGTCAGAACATCTCTGAGCTCTTTCAGTATCCTGGGATGTATTCCTTCCAGTCCCATGGCCTTGTCCACTTTCAGTTTTGCAAGCTATTCAAAAACATCAACTTCTGTGAATGGTGTGGTATCTACTCCCTTCCCATTCATATATTTGTCAATCTTGCATTGTCCTTCTCCAGGATTTTCTTTTGTGAATACAGTATTTGGCATTTTTGGTTTTCAATGTCACCTTCTACAAATCCGTCCTCGGCACTTTTGAGTCTTGCAATCAGGGCCGGCCCGTCAATTGAGCAAGAATGTTGTTTGCACATGGCCCCGCGTTTCAGGGGACCCCGCACAAACAACATTCTGCATTCAATTAACAAAAAACAAAAAAACAAAAAATGGCTGCTGCTGCTGCCGCTGTGGCAGCGGCAGAATCAAGTGGCTCGCGGCCTCCATGCCTGCTCGGCAGAGCCCTCCATGAAGCAATCCTCTCAGCATCGGCTTTCAGAGTGGTGAAGAGAGAGTGTCTCTCTCGCGGCTCTGTTAAGCCCGCTGGGGCTGCTGGGAAACAGGAGATGCCTGTTTCCCATCAGCGCCGGCGGGCTTAACAGAGCTGCGAAGGAGAAAGTCCCTTTGCGGCTCTGAAAGCCGGTGCTGAGAGGATTGCTTCAACGAGGGTTATGCCGGGCAGGCGGGGGGGGGGGGGGACGGGGAACTTGATTTTGTTGCTGCCACGGCAGCAGCGGCAGCTAAGACTGAAAATGGGCTGATGGGGGGGAGGGACTGGAAGTGGGATGAAGGGGGGCTTAGGACTGGTAGTGCGCTATGGGGAGTTCTAGGACAGGTAATGGGCAGATGGGGGGTTAGGACTGGAAATGGGCTGATGGGAGTTAGGACTGGAGGTGGGCTGATGGGGGGGTTAGGACTGGGAATGGGCTATGGGGGATAAGACTGGAAATGGGCAGATGGGGAGTTAGGACTTGAAGTGAGCTGATGGGGGGTTAGGACTGATAATGGGCTATTGGGGGTCTAAGACTGGAAATGGGCTGAAGGGAAGGTTAGGACTGGAAGTGGGCTGATGAAGGGTTAGGACTGGGAATGGGCTATGGGGGGATAAGACTGGAAATGGGCCGATGGGGGGTTTGGACTGGAGGTGGGATGATGGGGGTTAGGAATGGTAATGGGCTATTGGGGGGCTAAGACTGAAAATTGGCTGATGGGAGATAAGGACTGGAAGTGGGCTGATGGGGGGCTTAGGACTTGTAATGGGCTATGGGGGGCTAGGACTGGGAATGGGATGATGGGGTTTAGGACTGGAGGAGGGCTGATGGGGGATTAGGACTGGTAATGGGCTATGGGAGGCTAAGATTTGACATGGGCTGAAGGGGGGTTAGGACTGGAAGTGGGCTGATGGAGAGTTAGTACTGGTAATGGACTATGGGGGGGTGCTAAGACTGAAAATGGGCTGATGGGGGTTAGGACTGGAGGTGGGCTGATGGGGGGTTAGGACTGGAAGTGGGCTGATGGGGGTTAGGACTAATAATAGGATATGGGGGGCTAAGACTGGTAATGGGCTATGGGGAGGCTAAAACTGTAAATGGGCTGAAGGGGAGGGTTAGGACGAAGTGGGCTGATGGGGGATTAGGACTGGTAATGGGCTATGGGGGGCTAAGACTGAAAATGGGCTGATGTAGGACTGGAATTGGGCTGATGGGGGGCTTAGGAATCGTAATGGGCTATGGGGGGGGCTAGGACTGGCAATGGGCTATGGGGGGGGGCTAGGACTGGAAATAGGCTGATGGAGGGTTAGGACTGGAGGTGGGTTGATGGGAGGTTAGGACTGTTAATGGGCTATGGGGGAGCTAAGACTGAAAATGGGCTGATGGGGGTTAGGACTGGAAGTGTACTGATGAGGGGGTTAGGACTGGTAATGGGCTATGGGGGGGGGGGCTTAGACTGGTAATGGGCTATGGGGAGGCTAAAACTGGAAATGGGCTGAAGGGGAGGGTTAGAACTTGAAGTGGGATGATGGAGGGTTAGGACTGGTAATGGGCTATGGGGGGGATAAGACTGAAAATGGGCTGATGAGAGGGTTAGGAACGGAGGTGGGCTGATGGGGGACTTAGAACTCATAATGGGCTATGGGGATGGGGGTGGGATAGGACCAAAAATGGGCTGATGGGGTGGTTAGGACTGGAGGTGGGCTGATGGGGGTTAGAACTCAAAGTGGGCTGATGGGGGGTTAGGACTGATAATAGGATATGGGGGGCTAAGACTGAAATGGGCTGATGGGGGGTTAGGACTGGAAGTGGGCTGATGGGGGGCTTAGGACTCGTAATGGGCTATGGGGGGGTCTAGGACTGGCAATGGGCTATGGTGGGGCTAGGACTGGAAATGGGCTGATGGAGGGTTAGGACTGGAGGTGGGTTGATGGGGGGGTTAGGACTGGTAATGGGCTATGGGGGGCAAAGACTGGAAATGGACTGATGGTGGGGTTAGGACTGGAAGTGGGCAATGGGGGGCTAAGACTGGAAATGGGCTGATAGGGGATTAGGACTGGAAGTGGGCTGATGGGGGGTTAGGACTGGGAATGGGCTATGGGGGGATAAGACTGGAAATGGGCAGATGGGGGGGTTAGGAGTTGAAATGAGCGGATGGGGGGTTAGGACTGATAATGGGCAATGTGGGGTCTAAGACTGAAAATGGGCTCATGGGGGATAGGACTGGAAGTGGGCTGATGGGGGGCTTAGGACTGGAGGTGGGCTGATGGGGGGTTAGGACTGGAAGTGGGCTGATGGGGTCTTAGGACTTCTAATGGGCTATGGGGAGGCTAGGACTGGCAATGGGCTATGGGGAGGCTAAGACTGAAAATGGGCTGATGGGGGGATAAGGACTGGAAGTGGGCTGATGGGGGCTTAGGACTGGAGGTGGGCTGATGGGGGGTTAGGACTTGAAGTGAGCTGATGGGTGGCTTAGGACTGATAATGGGCTATGGGGGGCTAGGACTGGTAATGGGCTATGGGGGGGCTAGGACTAGAAATGGGATGATGGGGTTTAGGACTGGAGGAGGGCTGATGGGGGTTTAGGACTTGTAATGGGCTATGGGGGGCTAAGAATGGAAATGGGCTGATGGGGGGTTAGGACTGGAAGTGGGATGATGGAGAGTACTGGTAATGGGCTAAGGGGGGAGGGGCTGATTGAAAATGGGCTGATGGGGGGGGGTTAGGACCGGAGGTGGGCTGATGGGGGGCTTAGGATTCGTAATGGGCTATGGGGGGGGGGCTAGGACCAGAAATGGGCTGATGGGGGGGTTAGGACTGGAAATAGGCTGAAGGGGGTTTGGGACTGGAAGTGGGCTGATGGGGGGTTAGGACTGGTAATGGACTATGGGGGGCTAAGACTGAAAATGGGCTGATGGGGGGTTTAGGACTGGTAGTGGGCAGAAGGCCCTGATGCTAGCCATCTAGGATTGGGGTATGCTGTGGCGGTTCCCATGGACATTCAGCGACACTAACCACGTTAGTACCACTGAATATCCCATTCATTCTTAATCATTATAAATATCGGGCCTTCCGTTCTCATTTCCTGTGCAATTTCAAATGAATGTGTATCCTTTATAGCTATCTGGATACATTTTGAACAGTTTTCTTGCTTTAGAGAGCGGAGTAAAGGCTCCTTTTACTAAAGCCCGCTAAGGTTCTGAACGCAATATGCCATACAAACGCCGGTTAAGTGCAAAGCCTCTGCATTAGCCGTCAGGGGCATGACCAGCATTTTCTCAGCGCATAATGCAGAAGGGGGCACCTTAGCATGCAGAGCACTTAATGCACCCAGAGAGGTGTCTTTAGGTGAACTCGCGCTAATTGCCATATTGCCACTGACTGCACAGCAATTGCCCTAGTGTTAGCGGCAATGTAATCTCCATCCTCCACACTGCACCCATTCCCTGCCCCATTGCATGATGGCAATTACCAGTGGCTTTACCACACAGTTGCTAGCATGTCCCCACATTAGTAACCCCAGCTGCTAGTTACCAGATATTAAAATGCACACTAATCAGTTACCAAGCTTTAGTAAAAAGGGGACCTGAGTATCATCACTCCCTGGATAACTCCGCTCTTGTTCCATTCATGTACTTCCCAGACCCTATCTTGATGTTTTTGAAGCAGTCCCCAAGGATGCACTATCCATAAAATAGGATAGTGGAAGGAAACAGGCTGTAAAACAATAACGGAATTCAAGAGAGCATGGGATAGACACAGAGAAATCTTCGATGTCTGAAAGTGAAGGGAAAGTCAGGGATCAGGTGGGGGTCTGTAGTATTGCAACAGGAAGAAAATAGGGCAGATTGAATTATTCTTAGGGCCTTCAGCTGCCCTCATTGTCTAAGTTACTGTCTCTGTCGAGTTCTTCCTTACTCCAGCGCATGTCAGTGGTGATTAATGTTGTCCATTTTGTTTTACTCCACGACGTCTCTCTTTTCCATTAGCCACATATTTAACCCAAAATTCCTATTTCTCCAAAGAAATTGCAAATAAATTGTTGCATATTGAGAAACATTTCCAAAGGCATTTGCTCAGACAACAAGGGAGTTTCCTAGATAAATTCCAATTGGTAAAAATTGCCCTCCACTCAGCTGGTAGGGCAGACTCTCTTTTATAACATGTATGCTTTAAGCCAGAGGCAAAAGGGGCTGCAGGCCTGGGGATTGGGTTAGGGCAGGAAAGAGAAAGTATACATGGAAGTTACGTTTTAAAATAAAGTCTACGGTGTTTCCAAGTTCCAAATTTTGAAAGGAAACTCCAGGGTTAAAAGTACCCATAGACGTGTGGGGTTTAGCAAATTGAAAAATCCATGCATTAAACATTGCATGAAGGCATATTTCACTGAGAGAGTGTGTTCACGGTTGGACTGCATGGCTATAAATGCGGGCGAAGGGGCTGTGAAGTATGCAAGGAAGCATGTTAAAGGGTGTGGCTTGTGTATAAGGATGAGGGATGGGGACCTGCACGAGTTCTTGCCTGTGAGTGCACAGGAGTGCCTTTGACTGCAGAAGGATGCAGGAGAGGTCAGCAGGTGGTGGGTGAGGGAATCGTGTGAGTGCAGAGGGTGTCTGAGTGCAAATCAGTTCCTTTCTTCCATACTTCTCGCTCATTTCTTAAATGCTCTTCCCTTCCCTTCATTCACCCTGCTTCCATACACTTCCCTCTCTCACCCTTTTAAAGTTTCCATCCATCTCTTCCTCTTTGTTCCCTTCAACTATGACTCCTTGCCACCTTCTGTCTCATCCCATACGTTTCAATCTTTGGCAATGGGGGATGACGACTTCTGCTTGCACCTTAAGCAGTGCCACTGTGGGACCAGCCACACTTCAATGGCGGGGGATGGGACTCCCGTCAGCATGTGAAGCTGTATGGTCGCAGGTCTGTGCTAATGGTTGCTGATGGGAGCTGGGCTCTCCAGCTGGTCAGGGTTGAGAACATTGCTGACTTATCATTTCACTGCCATAGATCTTTTAACCTATTTAGTGCACATTAAAAATTCCGTATTAAAATGAAAGTGTGAAACTAACAAAAAAAGTACTCATAAATCAGTAAAAATTCATGTAAAAAAAACAAAATTAATTTTTCTTGTCTGGGCACATCTCTAACATACACACACACAAAGTGCATGTGGATAGATGATCACTCGGGCGAAGTAGACAGATAAATGCAGGGCCAGAACTAGAACAGGGCAACCAGGGCTTCTAACTGGCCACAGTATTTTAAATGGTGCTTCCAGTATTGCTTTGCTAGGGGAATACTGGAGCGGTAGTCAGAGAACATATCCCAGATGTTGAAATATGGTGCCTTATTCTGGAGTTGGCCACATGGACGTGGAGGCACATTCCAAGATGGCTGCCAAGGCCCCTGTGTGCCAGATCAGAAGCAGGATGCACAGAGGCAGACCCGATTCTGATCGCGCGGGGGCTAGACGTGCCCCTGGGATTGGAATCGGGTCTGGGCTTGTATATGCAGGCTGGGACCCGATTCAGATCGTCTGCATGTACAGGCTCCTGCCCAGCTAACTCAGTCAGGCTCCTGAATGGAGCCGCAGTGCCATGGCATCCCATTGCTATGGCACCGTGGCTCCATTCAGGAGCTGTGATCCCTGGCTGCCAGCCATTTGCTCATTTCCCCATAGCTTGATCCACGATCTGGCCTCTCATGGCCATGGTTGGGCTGTGGGGAACCTCCTGCAACCCCTTGCCCCACTTCTGCCTCCCAGGCCTGCCATTCTTAGTCCAGTTTGCCAGCCCCAGATGTACAGGGCCGACTTCAGAATCGGTCCTGTACGTCTGGGGCCATGGACTTCCCACTGCCCGCCCTCACCCTGCCTCTGCGACGCCCCCTCCCGCCCCTATCAAAGCCTCCCCATACAAACTCCTTGTTCATACAGGGATGCTTTCATTGGGGATGGCAAGGGGGGTGAATAGTGGGGCTGGATGTCCCAACAGGACATCATCCCCGCTATTCGCGTATTGGAATAGACCCCATAACCTCTAGAACCCTTGCTTTTATGAAATACACTTAATAAAAATTATTCTGTTATGACTACACTAGACTGCATTGTAAGCCCTTGAAGACCAGAGTTGCACACCCACATTTTATATTCCAATTTAATCAAATAGGAAGGTTTTTGTATTTTATTTAGCAGGTTTTTTATACTGTCTTTCTGTAAGTCAAGACGGTTTACAAGTAATATAGCGTGATAACCGGAAGGTAACAAACAGTGGTGCACATTACATTAAACGTATTGAACATATTGCATTGAACATATTTAACACTTTATAACAAAGCTATTAACACCTTATCATAAGGGTAAACGAACTACTGTATGTACATAGAGTGAGGAAGGATTGCAGACTGCATGAAGTGCACTGGGTATGCTATCTGCATGGGGTTAAGTGCAAGCTATTTGTCTTTTGCTGCTGGCCCATAGTATTCCTACTACTACTACTACTGAGCATCTGTATCCTGTGAATAAATGGGGGTTTAAGCATTAAACTTGTATTCTTTTAAACATTCAGTATTCTTAAATATGCAATTCTACAAAAAAATGGACATCCTGATATTCAAAATCACTTATCCATGTAGCAGCAGCTGCTGAACAGATAAGTGCCCCATCCATGAATTTTAATAGACTGCCTGGCACTAACCAGGGCAGAGCAAGGGCAGAGTGCGGGCGTTCCACCTAGCTCTTCGAATAGTTTGAGAGATTCGTCCACAATCTGTATAGCTACGTAATTTAATTTAGGAGAGCAAAAAAGCTAGTCTAAGTTCAACCACTTAGTTACTCAGCTAATGGACTGAATATCGCCACTCTCCATAGACTGGCAGTGATCATTGGTCTCTACCAGTGGCGTGTGGTCAGGGCCTTCAAGGGATTCATTGAGTTTCAAGCCCTGCTGTGACAGCACTCAGTAAGTTAAATAGTATAACAGTAACTGGGAATTTCATTCAAGCAGCCTTGTCAAGTTAACCAGTACCAAAAGGGCAGTCCTGGATTTCTGACCGTCCCATCCTGGTGCATTATGCAACTGCTAGACATGTAGCAAGAAGATACAATGGTTTGTCGAGGAAGAGGAGTGCCTTCTGCTACAAGGATCACCATTTCAAGGCCAGCCAATGCTACCTGTTGGCAAAACTGGGTGAAAGAATTAGTGATGGATTTTTATTGGCCTGGAAACCTCTAGTTGAGGCGGGGATGAACTAGGCAGCAGCAGTGGCAATGGGCACTGGAGAGGGGGAAGGGGGGGCATAAGGGATGAGGTTTGCCTAGGGCACCTCATCTCCTTGTGCCAACCCTGCCTCTAGTAACCTTTCAGCCATTATTTTTGCTTGGACAGCAGCAACAGCCCCTTTTTAACACAATTGCCCTAAAAGAAAAGCCTATAAAAATAGAACAACCTGCAAACGACAAATGGAACTAAATAAAACTGAATTTCTTTGGCTTGAACACCTCTAGAAATAGCTCCTCCTGACCTGCACATAACTAGGAGCTGCAGCTTCTGCACCTGCCCATGGTGCACCACATCAAGTTGCATGCAGTCCAGGAGGACTTGTTTTTTGTCTTTTCTGATGCTGTTTATGGAACCAGGGGAGTGAGGGGTTTAAAGGGAGAATAAAAGAGAGGAAGAGGGGTGGGGGCAGAGTGAGGAGAATTCAGGATACGAGAAGGGATGGGACAGAGTAGAGGTGTGGGGTGGGATCAGGCTCGAAAGAGAAAGGGTACAGAAACAAGAGGGGAGAGTGGAGAGTGGAAAAGAGGAAATAAGAGGACAGCAGAAGGGAGTATGGGGTAAAGGGATGGCAAACAAGCAGGTGAGAAAGCACAAAGAGAGGAGGAAGCTGTTGGGCACAGTGTGCAGGGGGAAAGAGGACTGGGGAGGAATATGGGTGGTGTTTTTAAAGTTACACATTGCATTAATATTTAGGACATTTATTGAATCCCCTACTGTCTATGTCATTGCACGCCACTGGTTTCTACATATTTTTGGTGCCATCACTTCTGTGGATAACAGCATTGAATATGCATAAAATATTTAAATGCAAATAACACTAACCATGGTATTTGAATCTTAAAGAGTCTCAGGAGCTTTTACTGAAGCCCTCTAGGTGGTTAATGTACACTCTCTGTCCGTGACAATACGTAACGTGTGCATGAGAGAAAGCGACTGCTAAGAAACACCTTAATCGACTGCTGCATGATGGGGGCAGGGACTGGATAGGTTCAGGTGGACTGTGAGAACTGACTGCGCTTTGCGGTCAGCGCAGGCATCATTAATGCACGTTTACCGCCAATCTGACAAATAGCATGAGTGCAACTAACGATACTTCTATAGGTATCATTAGGTGCATCCGCATTAATTATACTGCACGTTAGCATACTGTATGTATCCATTTGTTAACTGCCTGAAGCATGTTGGACGTGCCCTCGACAGTTACATGGAGGCTTTCCATTTACCATGCATTAAAAATGCATGGTAAGTACACAGCCTTAACGGGATTTAGTAAAGGGGCCCCTTAGTTGCTAAGGTGCACTAATGTTAATGTGTGTTAATTCATCATTAACACACATTATTTTAACACAGGTCCCATGTTATTCAACAGCATCTAGTTACTAATAACACATATTAATGCTGAATTAATGTGCATTCACATTAGCATACCTTAATAACTACACTCCTAACTTGCTAATTTACATAGATTTATATACTTTTCACTACATTTTCCAAAGGGAAAGAAGAAGCAAGGCTTTGAAACGGACGTAGTACAGCATTTCCAGCAACTACACCCATGCATTTTGCAATTATTTGTGCATTATCTTCTTAAATCTCTTTCAGCTTGAATATCTGTCCCTCTAAGTCTGTTTTCTTAGTAAATCCATTTAGATAGAAATTGTCCCTTCCTCATAACGATGGCAGTATCAGTTATCAGCAAAACACCCACTAGACAAAGCCGGAGCAACACAAGAAAAAATGCAGAAAAAGAAATGCTACAAAGTAAAAGGCTTATAAAATAATAAAACTTCTCCTCGGTTTATATGTTTCCCAGTGCCCCTGGCGAAACACCTTAAGCATTTCACATAAGGTGGGCATTGTCTTCATAAGATGGCACCTCATAAAATGGTATTAAATTGCACCAGCGGGCTTCATATTTCATCCAAGAGGGTTTAGGCCAGGCATGTTCTGTAGCACACATTATTAGAATGACATCTGCTTTGCAAGTTGTGCACCCAGGAGCATACCTTGATAACTTATTTCAGCACTCTTTCTCAAGGCTTCTGTGCCTTCATAATACCTAATATGTTTAACTCATTTCAAACAGACGTCCAAAGTCAATTGTGGTCCTCTGGCCATAACTGTAGCCGGCTCTCAGGCAACAGTACGACTCATTTATCTGTGGCCATGGTGCAGCAGAATAGAAACATGCACTCTGTGTAGCGAAGACATATCAGTGGCTCTCTGATTAAGCTTCTTTTTCAAACTGCAGGGTTTTTTTTCCAAATGCCCACTTCACTGTGTTTTTAAATTAAAAAATGGTTCTCTTCAGAAAAAAAAGGAATCCCTATGTATATGAAAACCCGTAATTTGGGGCCTTACGTAATAATGATTTTTTTTTTCATAACTACAGCATGGGGGAAAATTCATCATTTTGTGCCACATGGCTGTGACTTGCATTTATCAAAATGTATTGGGGTTTATTGATCCCTCTCTGAGTTTTGGCCTCTGCTTGTCAAATAATGTTTTAAAGGGGTTATTCGGCTGCTATCCAGTGTATTTTCAAAATCACAACAAATATTTATAAGGGTCTGAAATAAGATTAACGGCATGCAGAAAAAAGCATCGAAATGATTAGAATTTAATCCATCTTCACTACTGCTCAGGGTGAACAAATAACCTCTCAGATGTATGGCACTTGGAGCAGAGCATATCTGGCAGGTCCTCTGTCCCCCACTCTCTCCCCGTTTGGCAAGCATCACTGCCATTGTATTGTACAGGAAGTAAAAGGAAAGTTTCTTTTGTTTTCTGCCTATATGTGAAACCTCCGGCATGTCAGCTTTTTTGTCATCCCGACCTTGTAAGGACAGGGTGGAGGCCAGTTTGAGCAAGAATTTTGGGTAGGTAAGGTCCTCTGGGGGTGGTGGTTCTTCCGGATCTGGAGAGTTCACTCGCTCCGGGGTCATGCCTCCACTGGCTTGGGCCGCAGACCCCACCACTGCGTCTTCGAGATCACCCGTGTCCGCGTCCGGGGGCGGGTCGCTCGAGGGAGTAATGTCAGGCGAGGGCGCCCGGGTGTCCTCAGTCCGTGTGACTACGTGCAGGGGTTCCTGCTCTGCTGGAGTAGTTTGAGGCATGTGTGCAGGGGGTGCCCCTGTAGCCTGCTTCAGTAATTGAGACAGCAGGCGCACCATAGAGCTGGATGCTGATCCGCTCCGTATGCTGCGACAGGGACTGGGGGAGGCAGAGATGCTTACGTGGCTCCTTCTGCGCTTGTGGCTTTGATGATTCGCGCGGCGCTTAGACCGTGCATCCCTGTGCCTGTAGCCTCTGTGTCTGTCGGGAGAACTGCAGGAGCTGCTGCTGGAGCTGCGGTGGCGGCGGCGTTTTTTGTTTTTGCTCCTCTTTGTTCTCCTGTGACAGCCCGACCGGTCGCTGCTGTCGGTGTCGCTGGAACGTTTCCGCCTTCCCCCTCTACCTCGATGGCGTTTGCGTTCGTCGGGGCTGCTGCCGCTGCAACTGTTGCGGCCCCGAGAGTGCCTGCGGCGCGGAGGAGATCCTCTGCCGCGGTGGGAGGCGTTGCCAAGGTTTCCCGACGCCGCCGAGTGCTGGAGGAGCCCGGGGGCGTGGTTGGAGGACCTGCGGCGTCCAATAGCAGCCGCGGTGGCATTGGAGCCTTCCGATTGGTCGGGCCTGTTCCCGGAAGGGGAGTGGCTGGAGGACCGATGCCCGGAGCTGGAGGACTGAGCCCGGGCGCCATCTTTTAATGCAGCATGGCTCCCCTTGGATCTTTGTGTCGGCACAGAGCCGGTAGGCCTCACCTCAGACTGCTGATCCACCACGGGAGCCCGGGAGCTGGAGGACTGAGCCCGGGCGTCATCTTTTAAGGCTGCGTGGCTCTCCTTGGATCTTTCGGTCGGCCCAGAGCCGGTAGGCCTCACCTCAGAAAGCTGATCCACCACGGGAGCCCGCGAAGGTGTTGCAGGAGCAGGCTGGAGGCAGGAGACACCACGGTCGTGAAAGGAGGCCGCAACGGGCACTTCCAGAGCCGGGGTCTGCGGGGGAACCGTCGGAGCAGCAACAGGTACTGGCTGTGCGGTCTCGGCGAGAATTTCCTTCAAATTGTGTCCCCGAATCTTTAAAGTCCTAGGGGACATTCTCCCGCAGTTCTCGCATTGCTCGGCATTATGGTCGGAACCCAGGCAGCGTAGGCAGTTGTCATGGGGATCCATAGTGCTCATCTTCTTCTTACACAGGAGGCATTTCTTTTGACTGGTTTTGGTCATGATGATAGAAAAAAATAACAAACAAAATAATAAAACGTGGAGAGAGAGCAGGGTCCGTCTTGCTGGCAAGGCGGAAGGAAGAATACTGGTGGCTAGGGGGCGGAACGGTGGGTGGCCACCTGGGCTACCTGGGCGGGCTCAGAGAGTCTACTTTCTGAGCTCTAGAGAGCAATTCCGTATTGGCGCCGCCCGGAGGACGACACCAGGTGTGGCTGACGCAATCCTGCTTGTCCATGGAGAATAGCATTTCACTACACCTGCAACCTATGACATCCCCTCTCCAACTCATCGTCATTCTGAATCAGGTCCTATCCTATCCTATACACATACACTCAGACTGCTGCACGCATACTCACCCTTCAGATCTATACACCACTAGAGCTAGGAAAAAACAGAAAGGACACCAGGAGGCCAACAGTAAGCAAGGTGGCTAGTGGTAAAGTTATCAGAGTACATTCTGCATAATATTATGGGAGCCTTTTGTGCAGACTGACCTGCCTGCCTAATGCAAATGTGCCCAGCTAAAATAAAATTTGGTTAGTTCTTATTTAAAATAAAACAGTTTGTGATTTTTCGGGGGGGGGGGGGGGGTGTTTCTTCACATATCTGTGCATTTTGTGTGCATTGTATGCACCCAAGAACTTTTTGGTACACACATTAATTCATAGGGTAGAGGTGATATTGCGACCTGCAGGTAAAACTAGGTGAAGCAAAAGCTGGCCTAGTTTTACCTGTGGGAGCTAACCGGGGCGCGGTGCAACTTCACCGCAACCCGATTAGCTTCTGCGACTCTAGGACATGTGCAGCAATCCTGGATATTCAATGCATATGACCCCAGCATTGGATATCCGGGGTTAGAGGTAGGCGGGGGAGGCTATGCGCCGTAGCGGGGCATAGCAGACACCATTCGATATATGTTTTTAGAAACTCATATAAACTGAATACGCATTCAGGAATGCCCCACTGCCTAACTTCAACTGCATAGTGCTGAAAACGAGCAATGATCAGATAAAGTTTTGCCATGTCTCAGAAGCACCTTTATCCTCACTATGAATTTTGTAGGTAAATTTTGTTCAGGCAATGGTTTTCTCAGACAAAATGTACCTACTTGGCAGTAAGGAAACTTCAACCTGAATATTTTACCAGCCCACTCCCAGAATTGAGAGAATAAATCTTAATTGAGAGGATAAATCTTTTGAATATTAACCTCTAAACGTTAAGCAACAAAATATTAGAAAACAATAGTTATAATGTTTGGATCTTCATGGTGGGAAGCTAGAAATCAATTTCTGGGGCTTTTAACAAGTCAGCAGGGGCTTATGGGTACATCTCCTTTCTCATGCAGTTCCCAGAGATGGAGTATGAATATTCCTTGGTGAGACAGAAAAAGAAAACCAGAAATGCAACATTAGCATCCATATCTGAAGTGGATCTGGAAAAATCTGAACCTGATTTTTTTCCTCAGACTCTTAGGGACATGTTTACTAAGCTGCACTAGCTATTAATTTGTGCTTGAGTGTGCAATAACCAGCAGGGCCATGCTAGCTGTGCGCATGCAATAGATAGCATGTGGCTAATTCTGTACTGCTTTTGTGCATGCTGGGGAGGGAACTGGGAGGGAAAGGGGGCACCATTATGGACTTCAGCTTTATGAAGAATGCTGGAAGTGATTGGATGAAGACGCTATCGTACTGCAGATAAATGCTACACAAATTGAAACCCTGATGCAGAACTGTGTTATAATTGATCAGTTCTAAACACGACGTGTCAGATTGGGGTTAATGTGACTGCAAAAGATGATTACAGATTTTGAATTTTAAATAGTTTGAATTAAAGATTGAATAGAGTAAAAAAGACCAAAAAGACAATGTTCTGAACTAGCTGTATAATGCTGACTTTGGAATGATGAAGTCCGACAAAAGGTTTTTCAGGACTATAAGCTGCTGGGAATTGTGGTATGACATGCTGTGAAAGAGTTATCCTCGCATATTATCCTATAAACTAGTAATGTCTTCAAACAATGCATACCTACATTCCAGGGAACTCCAAATTGTGCCCACAACACATTGCCTTCAAAACCTTCTAGTCACTTTTGATAAGAAGGGCACCTACATGTGTAAATATTGGTATTTACACATGTGAATACAACAGAATCCTCCTAAAATGATCTTGTTAGTGACTCACTGACTGCTTGCTACTTTTTTACTATTTATGGGGCCAATATTCAAAACCCTTATCTGGAGGATAGGCAGCTCATATCTCTTTAGTTCTCAATTTTTCTTTCTACATTCACTATTTTTCTTTCCTTGTTTTACCCCTTCACTTCTGTGTTTGCCAACTCTCTACATGTCTGTCCCCAGTTTCCTCCTGGATGCAGTCTCAGTTTTTAATAAGAACGTAAGATATGCCATACTGGGTCAGACCAAGGTCCATCAAGCCCAGTATTCTGTTTCCAACAGTGGCCAATCTAGGTCATACGTACCTAGCAGTTTCCTCAAAAGACACAGGTTCCACAATGCTTGTATTGGGTCAAACATTGATATCTTGGGTCCCTTTTTAATAATGGTTTATGGACCTTTCCTCCAGGAACTTGTCCAAACCTTTTTTAAACCCAGCTACACTAACAGCCTTTACTACATCCTCCAGTAACAAATTCCAGAGTTTGATTACACGTTGAGTGAAAAAATATTTTCTCTTATTAATCTTAAATAGTTTACCCTGTAGCTTCATTGCATGTCCCCTAGTCTTTCTATATTCTGATAACGTAAACAATCGATCTACGTTTACCCGTTCCACTCCGTTCATTAATTTATAGACTTCTATCATATCTCCCCTCAGCCGTCTCTTTTCCAGGTTAAAGAGCCCTAACCTTTTTAGCCTTTCTTCATAGGGGTATCCTTCCATCCCCTTTACCATTTTGGTGGCTCTTTTCTGAACCTTTTCTAATAACGCTATGCTGAATCACTTCAAAACTAAAGTGCCCTTTTTCCCTGCCTATGCCAATATCCATAGCCTACCAACTAGGAGTTCAATTGTGCATAGCATGTTTAGGTAGAAATGGAATATTTAAGTCAGGATATGTACATTTTTTAGCGTATTTTACATAAATCATGCTGAAAACAGTCTTTTGTAAAATATAATAAGGATGCTGGGAAATGTATATGTAGATACCAGCAGGTACATATAATGACAACCAGTTAAAAACCAAGATGTTAAAAAAAGAGAATGGTTCACAGAGTCTGATCCGCGAAGGGGTACGTCTGGCCTATCTGGACAGCCCCGAACAGGGTGGGCTCGTGAGCACCCGATTCTGCATGCCGGCGGGAGACGTCCTCTCTGACGGGGGTAGCCAGGGTCCAAATTGGGCAGCGGGGATCCACCTTGCTTGTTGCTGTTGCTGCTGGGGGGCTGGCTGGCCAATCTGGAGGGGCAACCAGCACTTATTCCACCTCCGAGGTGGCCGTCCTCCTGGTGCTCCCCGGACCGCCCCTGCTTCGCCCACTTTCCGCCCCCATGCTGACCCCATCCACTGCAGCATGCACTACAGTTCTGTGTGTGCAGGGGGTGAGGAGGCGGAATATAGTGCAGCAGATAGCGAGGCTGGACATCCCGCTGAGACTAGAAGTTCTCAATATGTATATTTAGAGGAGAAGAGATACAGAAGAGAAATTATATAGATCTTAAGATACTTGAAAGGTGTTAGTGAATAAATTAATCTTTTCCAAAGGAGGGGAGGCTGTAGAAATACAGGACATCATACAAAACTACAAGGAGATAGACTCAGCAACAATCAAAAATATTTTTTCAGAGAAAGTGTGGTACTTCCTGGAAGAGGTGATGAGACTAAAAATCATGGTAGCATTCATAAAGGAGTGGAATATACACAGTGGATCCCTAAAGGACATGAGGATGGAAATCAAAGATAAAGTGTTTCAGGTTTATATTCCACACTATTACTATTACTACTACTATTAATCATTTATAAAGCACCACAAGGCATACACAGCACTGTATATACACATATAAAGATGGTCCCCTGCTCTTCAGAGCTTACAATCTATTCAAGACAGACAAGAGAAAAGATAAGAATAAGGGCAGAATCTATGGTTAGTACAATCTCAGTGGAGTACAAAATATATCAATTAAATAAGATTAAATAATATTTAAACTAAAAAGAAAATCCAAAACAAGCAAAAATTAATTCATATATTAAATGACCCTATTGAATTTAAAAACAATAGTATTCAAATCAATCTAAAATATAATAGAGTAATAAACATTTTTGGGCTTTGAAATGAGGCGCTGAAGGCAGCATGCGGAACCACTGTGTATGATGTTGAATATTGGAATACGGAATACCCTGCTGTTTGAGTACAAAATTGCTGGCCCCATTGTCTAGAATGGAAACAAATGAAATGAATGATTTGAATTCTGAAAATGAAACGAACCGGTGCCTGATCAAAAAAATGAAAGGCCCCCAAATTTTTCCGTACACATTGCTACAAATCTCCATGAATCATCTCTGTTCTTGTTACAACTTTTCTAGGTCTCTATTCTGGGCTTCTCTTCCAGATGTCTTGCTGCTCTCAGACCTCTCGTCCCCCTATTTCATTCTTTGGCTTCCTATCAAGTGCTATGGACTTTTAAAACTTCTGGTTTCACTTATAAATGCATTCAGAGTCAATCCCTTCATTAGCTTTCTTTTCTCATTCACTGTTACTTTACTTCATGTCACCTCAGCTTGCACTCTCATATACTTTTTTTATGCCTCACAGTGAGCAGATGTCCTCTTGCTTCAGGATCTTCTAGTATGTTATCAGCATTATAAATTATCCTCTCATATTCATGCTTCTCCTAGAATAGCACTCTTTCAATGTAAGTTAAACAATACCATTTCAGAATAGCTTATAGACATGGTTAAAGTCCTTTGTACCCCCATCATCACTCATATAACACCATGCAATTTTATTAGACCCAGTTTCTACATCTAAAACAGGCTTTATATGCAGAAAATCATTCATAAAATTTTCCCCAGAATATCTGTACATTGGCTGGAGAATGTATGCTCTGAGCCAACTCTGCATAAAGCACGAGGTCTGTAAAGTGAAATCAAAGTAAAACTTGTCTTTGAAAGACAAAATGTAAGTGAAATTGCCAAGCCTGGGGAAGTTGTGTAAGATGTGTGTTCAGAGAGAGGACTGCAGAGAAAGTGTAGTCACCCACCTGTAATAGGTGTTCTTCGAGGACAGCAGGAATCAGTTCTCACATAGGGGTGACGTCGGCACCGATGGAGTCCTCTTGGAAGCATTTCCCCAACTTTCAAAGAAAGCCTTTGGGAGGTTCCACCATGCATGCATGGTACCCTTTCCGCCCAAGGGTGCCATCTTGATCAGTCAGATGACATAGCTAAAAGATGGCAAAAGGGCAAAAGATGGTAAAGAAGCAATTCCAAGGGGAGGAGAGAGGGTTGTGAGGACTGATTCTTGCTGTCCTTGGAGAACACCTGTTAGAGATGAGTAACTACGCTTTCTTCGGGAACAAGCAGGAAATCATTCCTCACATAAAGGACTCCCTAGCTACAGGTTAGCAAAAGCCCATAGAAAAGGCCCCGGTCTCCCTCACGGGGAGCCGTGAGCAGCAGCAATTGAGTTTGCAGATACAGACTACAGTAGGACCTGTGTGTCTGATGGAAATCAATGCTCCAATAGCCTGAACACAGAAGGGTCAGAGGGTAGGAGTTGCCTAGATCCCAAAGAGATTACAGAGCATGGTCTGGCCAAAGGCACTGTCCCATTGGGACTCCCTTTCCAGGCAGTAATGAGCTGCGAAGATATAGACTAAAGACCATGTGGCGGCCCGGCAGATGTCCAGTAATGGGACGGAGCACAGGTTTGCCACAGAGGCCACCATGACCCTGATGCTGTGAGCTGTGACCTGGCCATCCAGCGTGAGCCCAGCCTGTTCATAGGCTAGAGCAATGAAGTCTGCCACCCAGGTGGACAGGGTCCGTTTGGTCACCACTTCCACCAGCCAACTGAGGTTATATGAGACAAAATGCTGAGAAGCTTTCCAGTGGCCCTGGGTCTGCTGAATGTAGAAATACAGGGCCCGCTTACAATCCAAGGTGTGAAGGATGGTCTCTGCCCTGCTGGAGTGAGGCAGGGGGAAGAAGGTAGGAAACACCACGTCCTGGTTGAGGTGGAAAAGAGATACCACCTTCGGAAGGAATTTGTGGTGTGAATGGTAGAATCTGGTAAACGGTGCCTCTGCCACCAGGGCTTGGAACTCGCTGATACTGCAAGTGGAGGTGAGCGCTACCAGGAATATGACCTTCCATGAGTAACTAGAGGCTCAAATGGTGGGTGAGTGAGCTGTGCCAAAACTACATTGATGTCCCATTCCATCGCTGGAGGGTGGACAGTGTGTTTGGACAGCAGGAGTCCTCTCAAGAAGCGGGTCACCAGAGGCTGGACCAAAAGGGGCTTGCCCTTAACAGGATGGTGATGGGCTACCAGAGCACTGAGGTGCACTCTCACGAAGTTTGATTTGAGCCCAGATTGCAAGAGATGAAGAAGTTACTGCAGCACCAGCTGCACCAGGCAGGAGAACGGGTTCTCCCGCTGGTCCATGCACCAGACTGAGAACCTGTGCCATTTGAATGTGTAAGCCCTCCTGGTAGAGGTCTTATGGGAGGTCAGCAGGATCTCTTCTACTTCTCCCGAGAGATTGAAAGGAGCTAAGTTCACTCTTTCAGCAGCCAAACCATCAGTGATAGGGACCCCAAGTTGGAGTGCAGGAGAGAGCCCTTCTCTTAAGACAAGAGCTCTGGGAGTTCCCCAGGGGGATCGGAGTCTCCACTGACAACTGGAGGAGCAGTGGGAACCATAGCTTTCTGTACCACGTTGGAGCTATCAGAGTCAGTAACACCTGGTCACGAAGAGCCTTGAAGAGTGTTTTGATAATCAGCAGCGTGGGTGGGAAGGCATACATGAGGTCATCTGACCATGGGATGAGGAACGCAGCTGCTGCCATCTGGGTTGGATGGGGCTGCCAGGAACAGAAGCGGAACAACTGGTGGTTCTCCAGGCTGGCCACCTGTGGGCAAACAAGGTTAGACATCCTCCTGTGGGCTGCTGTCCTGCTTGGAGTAGAAGGACTATGTGCAAGGAGTCAAAAGCTCACCCCTGGCTGGGCCAGAGCTGGGCTTGGGAGCCTTCAGCTTACGAGGGCATTGCCCATGTCCCTTAGTCTTCTGACCTTCCTGGGGAGCTGGGGAGGCCTGAAAATGTGGGTAGCTTTTGTAAGCAGCCCCTAACTTGGGTAAAAGTGGTTTTTACCCAAGCTTTTCTGTCGGGGAAGGGCAGCGGTCTTCTTGGAGAGCCTGGTCCTCATCATGAACTTAGACTCCAACTCGGTGGCCTTTTCCGCATGGGTTTGCCAAAGAGATTCTCCCTTTGGCATGGGACATCGACCGATTTGTCTTGAACTCATTGCTCAAGGGTACCGATGCCCACCACAGCTACTCTAGCTGCCGACTCAAAGCCATCAGAGGCTGCTCGAGTCATGAATTTGGAGCACTCACAGACGGCCTTGGACAGGTTCCTGAACCACTGCAAGGGTTCCTCAGAGAGCCCAGCCAAGAACCCAACAAGTTCCTTTGCCAGGTCTCTAAGGTGTATGCCCATGTACAGCTGGTAGACCTGGATCCGGCCGATGAGCATCAAGCCCTGGTAGCATTTTATTTATTTAACATTTCTTATATACCGCTTTTCAATTTATCAAAGCGGTTTACAGTGAAACAGAACAATTCTTACAAGGAACGGTATAATAACTATTTACATTTAACTCCGCCGAGGGCACCCAAAGTGCGGGCCTCCCTACACAGTGGCCCCAAGGAATGCATCTTCTGGCTCCTGAGTCAATGCATGGCCGACTCCACCACCATGGAATTATGCAGCAGCTGTGACTTCTGGAAACCCGGGCTCCGGCGAACCCGATACATCGAGTCGAGACACTTGCTCACCATCAATGCCAGTATCTCCCACATACAGAGCATTAGCCATTCCAGGATGGGTGGGATGGATACTGTGAGTGATTCCCTCGGTGGGGTCTCGTACTGTAGGAGGAAGAGTACCGGTGCACAACTGGAAAGAGCGTAAAACTCAGGTTGAGAGAAAACATTTTTTTCCAGGGGAAGGCAGACAGACATTTGAAGGGCTCTGTGGAAAAAGGGAGACTGAACAAGATGGCACCATTGGATGGGAAGGGTACCATGCATGCATGTTGGCACCTCCCAAAGGCTTTCTTTGAAAGCTGGGGAAATATTTCTGCAAGGACTCCATCAGCTCCGATATCACCCATATGTGAGGACTGACTTCCTGCTTGTTCCCAGAGAAACAGAGAGAGTGTTCTGAAGAGGAGAGATAATGTTGGGAAGGGGAGAAAATGGGAGAGAGAACATGCCTTGAGGGGAGGTGAAGGGGATGAAGAAATAATATGCATGGGGAGAGGGTTGGGAGAAGCAGCACTTGGGAGAGATAGAAAGGAGAGATTCTGTCAAATGGAGGAGGGAAGAGAGGAATAAAGCCTGAGAGAAAGACAGTGTGCCAGAAGGGGTTGAGAAGAGGAGAAGTGGGGAGGAGGAATGGTATATGCTTGGAGGCATGGACTGGGAAGAGGGAGTATACCAGGAAAAGGAAGGAAAAAGAGAGACAGAGAGAGAAGTGAGAGAGTGTGCTGGGGAAGAGGATGGCAAGAGATGAAAGAAAGGAGAAGGATATAAAGAGATAAGAGAGGAAGGTGTAAGGAGGAGAAATAAAGAGATGGGGAGGTGATAAAGGAAGAAGAAAAGTGGAAATAAGAGAGATGGGGAATAAAGCAAGAGGAGTGGAGTGGAGGAGTGGCCTAGTGGTTGGGGCAAGGTACTTCAGGCCGGAAGGTCAGGAGTTCAAATCCCACTAGAGGACAGCAACCTTGGGCTGGAAGGACTGGGGTTTCTAGTCCCACAGGTGCTCCTTGTGGTCTTGGGCAAGCTACTTAACCCTCCATAGCCCATGTTTCCTGTAAAATAGTTCTCTGTGTGCTGTGCTTTCCTGTCTAATCAATGTGTTTATACCTCAAAAATTTTTCCTGTCATGATTTGACAATTTCCAATCTGTAATCAAACCGCTGCTGATCACTGGAAGTAGCGGTATACAAATGTATACTAAATAAATAAATAAATAAATAAGAAGAAAGAGAGAGTGAGAAAGGGAGAAGAGGAGAGATAGGAGGGATGAAAAAGAGTTGAGAGAGGGCAGATGGAAGAGATGAGTGGGAAGGGTCCAAAGTGGAGGAAGAAAAAGAAGGAAGGAAGGAAGGCATATTATGGAAAGAAGGGTAGAGGAAGAGATGAGGGAAAGAGATGAAGGAAGATGGAATTATGGAGAGATGGAGAGGAAGAATATGTTTGGGGAAGCAAAAAACAAAGGGTTTGTAGGTGTGTGAGAGCAGAAGAAGAGGGAGAGGAGAATAGAGGAGTATAAGTAGGATAAAAAATACAGAAGAAAAAGGGAAAACAAAAGCAATATAACCTATAACATAAGCAAGAGAGACAGCAACAGGATGGAAAAATCTAGAAGAAGTGCCAAGATAATCAAATGGGTAATAGAATAAGGAAACAGAAATCAGAGGGGAGAGGAAATATGCAAAACAGAAAAATGAATTAATAAGGAAATACTAGAGAAATGAAAATAAATCCAAATAAAAGAATAAAAAAGAAATATAAAAGATGATAAGAATAAGAAATATAAAAAGTGTGAAAATGTATTTTTTAGGTCAAATATCTATATTCAACTTTTTGTAAATATAACAAAAATGGCAATCAACTTGCATTAAATCTATGCATGCGAATAACAAGCAGCCCTAGCCCATCAGATTTTCTCCAAGGACCACACAACGATGACAATGAAATGGCATGTTCCTTTTTTCCGCCATAGTTGTTTCATATTGGTGGGTTGGGCAAATAAGGTTCCACTATCCATTCACATCAATGGCCATATTATTTTTCCAATGAAAATGTATCAACTTGACCACCAAGGAAATCAATAAAAAAAGAAAAATGGGAATCAGACTTTGATAAATCCGTCTGGAGTGCCAATACCTGCCATGCTATAATTTCATAAGATAAGGACTCATTTATTTGAAAAATATCCTGCACCTGGCTCCAGACACCGGATACCAGACAATTCCCTGAAGACCGGGGTAGTAGTACAGCATGTGTGCAAATGTCCCAGCTGAGATATGGCAGGATCGACATATCTCCCTACGTAATTTAAAAAGACATACTGGGGTCCATAGCATCCTGTGCATTGTGAGGAAGAGCAACCAGATAAGTAAAGCCAAGAGGCTCAGCCTAGTGGTTAAGGCCGCAGCCTAGAGCCAGCAAGGCCAGCGTTCAAAATCCCACTGGCACTCCTTGTAGCCTTAGACAAGCTACTTAACCCTCATTGCCTCAGGTACAAAGTCAGACTTTGAACTTTCTAGGAACAGGGAAATGCATACTGTACCTGAATGTAACTCGCCTTGATCTTCTCCTGGAAAGCCGTGAGATAAATACTACTTATAAATAAAGAGGAAAACTCAAGTCATTTTATCCCAGAAAACTCCCTTTCATTATCTGAGAAGAATAGGGGAATAGGGTTTCGGCGGATTGTGGTGCTGCATGTCCCGGTGGGACGGACAGCCCCATAGCCCGCGTTTTAGAATGAGGGCCAAAGACTGGGAATTTCATTCTTCCCCTTGATTTCTCTAAATTTCTGTAGTACAATCCTGGAGCTTCTGTTCTTCCATAGAAATCCTGAGAGAATCCAGATGCTTAAAAAACAGGTGTATATCCTCAAAATCTGGCCTGTTTGTGGCCCTTGAGGACTGAACTTGAACAAACCTGGCTTATATTTATGAGCCTAATTTAGGTATCTCATTGTAATAGGATACATATCCCATCACTCAGGCCCAAGGGGAGCAAAAGGGATACTGATAAGGCAGTCCTAGAATCCAGACCAGGATATCTTCATTGCAAGAATTAGGAGAGAGATGGAGTTGGTCTCCCAGCAACAAAGCAAGGTTGGGGCCAGAAGAGAAGGTGTAAGCCAGGGAACAAACCCAGAGGCACAGTCTTAGGGAAAGACTCCACTGCCTCACTCTCCAAAGAAAGTAAAGCCTTGCTTTGGATTAATACTCTACATTACTACTTAAAAAGCGTCTAGAAAAAGCTGTCGTATGATTCTGAACCCAGTTTAAATAGAACTCTGCTTTATTTTGGGAAAGAACTGCTACAGCAGCCTGAAGTTTTAAGACAGATGACAGCAGGCGGCGGTGACCCCAATTCCAAAGCCATAGCTGAAGAAGCTGAGTTGAGCTCACAAGGGTGGCGCCAGGAGAGCTGCTGGAAAGCCCAGAAGGCCAGTGAGGTTGGAAAAGATTATTTTTGGTTGCTAATGAACTGTTCAGAGTTGGGACTTTAAACTCTGCATACTGTGAGAGAGCAGGAGCAAGCGTATTACAGTAAATGGCAAGCAGCTGGGACTGCTATTCTGAACAAAGAGTTAAGAATATAAGAACATAAGATATACCATTCTAGGTCAGACCAAGATCCATCAAGCCCAGTATCCTGTTTCCAACAGTGGCCAATCTAGTTCATATGTACCTAGCAATTTCCCCAAAAGATACAGGTTCCACAATCCTTGTATTGGGTCAAGCATTGATATCCTGGGTCCCTTTTTAATAATGGTTTATGGACCTTTCCTCCAGGAACTTGTCCAAACCTTTTTTAAACCCAGCTACACTAACAGCCTTTACTACATCCTCCAGTAACAAATTCCAGAGTTTGATTACATGTTGAGTGAAAAAATATTTTCTCTTATTAGTCTTAAATAGTTTACCCTGTAGCTTCATTGCATGTCCCATAGTCTTTCTATACTCTGATAACGTAAACAATCGATCTACGTTTACCCGTTCCACTACATTCATCAATTTATACACTTCTATTATATCTCCGCTCAGCTGTCTCTTTTCCAGGTTTTAGCCTTTCTTCATAGGTTCCAGGTTTTAGCCTTTCTTCATAGGGGTATCCTTCCATCCCCTTTAACATTTTGGTGGCTCTTCTCTGAACCTTTTCTAATAACGCTATATCCTTTTTAAGATACGGCGACCAGAACTGCCCACAATATTCAAGGTGCAGTCGCACCATGAAACGATACAGAGGCATTATAATATCCTTTGTTTTATTTTCTATTCCTTTCCTTATGATACCTAGCATTCTATTTGCTCTCCTGGCCGCCACTGCCACTGGGCAGAGGGTTTTAACATGTTATCCACAATGACGCCTAAATCTTTTTCCTGGGTGGTGGTTCCTAATGTAGAACCTTGCATCATGTAACCATAGTTTGGGTTGTTCTTCCCTAGGTGCATAACTTTGCACTTAACCACATTAAATTTCATCTGCCATTTTGATGCCCAGTCTTCAAGTTTATCAAGATCCTCTTGTAATTTTCCACAATCCTCATGGGTTTTAACAACTTTAAATAGTTTTGTGTCATCTGCAAAATTTGATAACCTCACTCGTTATTCCCTTTTCCATCTCATTTATGAATATGTCAAAAAGCAGTGGACCCAGCACAGATCCCTGGGGTACACCAATATTCATCTTTCTCCATTGGGAAAATTGGCCATTTAGCCCTACCCTCTGCTTTCCATCTTTTAACCAGTTCCTGATCCACAATAGTACACTGCCTCCTAGTTTTGCCAAAGGTCTCTGATGAGGGACCTTGTCAAAGGCTTTCTGAAAGTCCAAATACACTATATCAACTGGCTCACAATTGTCTACCTGTTTATTCACACCTTCAAAAAAACATAACAGATTAGTAAGACAAGATCTTCCTTGTCTAAAGCCATGTTGGCTGTCTCCTATTAAGCCATGACTATCTACATATTCAGCAATTTTGTTCTTTATGATGGTTTCAACCATTTTTCCCGGTACTGACATCAGGCTCACCGGTCTGTAGTTCCCGGACCATCCCTGGAACCCTTTTTAGAAATTGGCATTATGTTTGCTATCCTCCAATTTTCAGGTATTACAGATGATTTTAATGATAGTTCACAGATTACTAATAGTAGGTCTGCAATCTCATATTTCAGTTCTTTCAGTACCCTTGGATGTATGTCATCCGGTCCAAGTGATTTGCTACTCTTCAATTTATCAAATAGTTGTAATACATCTTCCAGATGTATTGATATTTCCTTCAATTCTTCCACACCTTTAAATACCACTTCAGTCATGGGTAACATCCCTACATCTTCCTCTGTAAAGACCGAAGCAAAGAATTTATTCAGTCTCTCCACTATCACTTTTACGCCTCTTAGTGCCCCTTTAACCCCTCTATCATCTAATGGACCAATTAACTCTGTCACAGGTTTTTTGCAATGAATGTACTTGAAAAAGTCTTTATTACGCGTTTTTGCTTCCGCAGCAAGCCTCTTAAATTCTCCCTTTGCCTGCCTTATCAATGCCTTGCATTTAATTTGCCAGTGCTTGTGCTGTTTCCAGTTTTCGTTGTTTGGCTCTTTTTCCCATTTCCTGAAAGATGTTTTTTTGGGCAACAACAGCCTCTCTGACCTCACCTTTAAACCATGCTGGCAGATTTTTATACTTCCTTCCATTTTTCTTAAAGCTGGTCTGGGCTTCCAAGATAGTATTTTTCAACAACACCCACGCTTGATGTAAGTCTTTAATCTTTGCAACTGCTCCTTTTAGTTTTTTCTTAACTATTTTCCTCATTTTATCATAATATCCCTTTCGAAAGTTAAAAGGTAGTACTGTGGATTTCCTTACCCTCCCTCCTCTACTAATTAAATCAAACGTGATCATGCTATGATCACTATTGCCAAGTTGCCCCAACACCCTTATCTCTTGCACCAGATCTGGTGTTCCACTAAGGACTAGGTCCAATATGGCTTCACCTCTAGTTAGTTCATGAACCAGCTCCTCCAAGAAGCAGTCATTTATTTCATCTAGGAACTTTATCTCCCTAGCATGTCCTGCCGTGACACTGACCCAGTCGATGCCGAGGTAATTTAAATCACCCATTATTATTACTGTGCTGTAACTTTTGTTAGCTTCCTTGATTTCTTTGAGCATTTCATCATCCATTTGTTCATTTTGGCCAGGCGGTCGATAGTACACCCCCACTGCCATCACCTTCCCCTTTTTACATGGTATATCAATCCATAGAGATTCTACAGCAAATTTGGTTTTCTGCAAAACTTTAATCCTTTCTGACTTAATGCCCTCTCTAACATAGAGCGCAACCCCTCCACCAATTTGATCAGCTCTATCATTATGATATAGTTTGTACCCAGGTATCACAGAGTCCCACTGGTTGTCCTCCTTCCACCATGTCTCTGAGATTCCAATCATAACTAACCTCTCATTTAGTGCTATATATTCTAACTCTCCCATCTTATTTTTTAGACTTCTATCATTTGCATAGAAGCATTTTAGAGACTGTATTTTATTCATATTAATTTGGCTATTGAAAGGCATGGGTAATTTGGAATCTTTAGGCTCTGTCTGCTCCATACTCAAAGGCATTTTGGCTACTTTACTCATTTTTGGAACCTCTCTGCTTTTGGTAGTATCCTTCAAGGATACATTCTTCCGGACCATGCACTCTTGTGCGACTGTCGGCTTTCCCCTATAATCTAATTTAAAAGCTGCTCTATCTTCTTTTTAAAGGTTAATGCCAGCAGCCTGGTTCCATCCCAGTTAAGGTGAAGCCCATCCCTTCAGAAGAGCCCCTTCTTACCCCAGAATGTTCCCCAATTCCTAACAAATCCAAAACCCTCATCCTTGCACCATCGTTTCATCCACGCATTGAGACTCCGGAGCTCTGCCTGCCTTTTAGGTCCTGAGCGTGGAACGGGAAGCATTTTGGAGAATGCTACTCTGTAAGTTCTGGATTTCAACTTCCTACCTAAAAGCCTAAATTTAGCCTACAGAACCTCCCTACCACATTTTCCTATGCCATTGGTACTGACATTTACCAAGACAGCAGACTCCTCCCTAGCACTATCAAAGACCTTATCTAGGTGGCACGTGAGGTCCACTACCTTCGCACCAGGCAGGCATGTTACCAGGCGATCCTCACATCCACCAGCCACCCAGCTATCTACATGCCTAATGATCGAATCACCAACTATCCTAATGGCTGTCCTAACCCTTCCCTCATGGTCATATGGCCCTGGAGAAACCTCCTCGGTGCGAGAGGGTTTTACATCACCTGGAAGGCAGGCCCTAGTTACAGGATCAGTTCCTGCCACACCAGGGTGATGCTCTCCTGTCATGTGACCTCTCTCCTCCATGGCAACAGGGATGCTACCAGACTGAGGTGAGACTTCAGGACTATATCCCTGTAGGTCTCGTCTATGTACCTCTCTGTCTTTCTTATGTCTTCCAAGTCTGCTACTCTAGCCTCTAGAGAATGGACTCGTTCTCTGAGTGCAAAGAGCTCCTTGCACCCAGTGCACACGTAAGATCTCTCACTAACTTGGAGAAAATCATACATGTGACACTCAATACAAAATACCGGAAAGCCCCCATCCCGCTGCTGGACTGCTGTCTGCATCTTAGTTTTAAGCTTGTGTTTAGATATTTAAGTTCTTTACTTACTATGGGTTGCTGTGGATACTTATACTAATAAAAGTGTACCTAATACGTTTAATATACCTTGTTCACCTGTAGCTTAATTGATCTCAGGTCCTTAGTGTATGACTGATTTGGATAATGAGCTGTACCTGAGAGCACCTTCTTTCCTTTAAGATGTGTAAGTAGCTATAAAGCTACTATTATCCCAGAGATGGGTGGGTGTTGGGAGGGAAATAAGACTTATTAAAAGAGGGTTGCTACACAGTACTCTGTCCTGTGCTTCTAAGGTAAGCGGTGACCAACTTCCTGGGTGATTAACAGTCCTTGCTTGGATAGAAGGAGTCTTTCAAAATGGCCTTTTGACCTGCCACCTGGCTTTAACACCTATTTAACAGGTTTCACAGGTCTGTTGCCCCCTAGGTAGAAGGCCTCTTTGTAAAGGTCTCTAGAAGAATGTATTTATTGCTCAAAGAATACTGACCCTGTTTTGCCTTTTATGCTAAGTTATATTCTGATTTGATTTAAATTAAAGTTCTTTGCTGCTGCTAGACTCTGACCTAGTATGAAATTTAAACTAGAAGCTCTCTGCTGGTTCTAAATTTAACCAGAACGCTCTCTTCTGTGTTTTAAAAGGAGGGGCTCTTCCGAAGGGATGGGCTTCACCTTAACCGGGATGGAACCAGGCTGCTGGCATTAACCTTTAAAAAGGAGATAGAGCAGCTTTTAAACTAGATAATAGGGGAAAGCCGACAGTCGCCCAAGAGCGCATGGTTCGGAAGAATGTATCCTTGAAGGATACTACAAAAAGCAGAGAGGTTCCAAAAAAGAGTAAAGTAGCCCAAATGCCCTCGAGTATGGAGCAGACAGAACTTAAAGATCCCAAATTACCCATGTCTACCAATAGCCAAATTAATATGAATAAAATACAGTCTCTAAAATGCTTGTATGCAAATGCTAGAAGTCTACAAAACAAGATGGGAGAGTTAGAATATATAGCACTAAACGAGAGGTTAGATATGATTGGAATATCAGAGACATGGTGGAAGGAGGACAACCAGTGGGACACTGTGATACCTGGGTACAAACTATATCGAAATGATAGAGCTGATCAAATTGGTGGAGGGGTTGCGCTCTATGTTAGAGAGGGCATTGAGTCAGAAAGGATTAAAGTTTTGCAAGAAACAAAATTTGCTGTAGAATCTCTATGGATTGAAATTCCATGTAAAAAGGGGAAGGCGATGGCAGTGGGGGTGTACTATCGTCCGCCTGGCCAGAATGAACAAATGGATGATGAAATGCTCAAAGAAATCAAGGAAGCTAGCAAAAGTTACAGTGCAGTAATAATAATGGGTGATTTCAATTACCCCGGCATCGACTGGGTCAGTGTCACAACAGGACATGCTAGGGAGATAAAGTTCCTAGATGAAATAAATGACTGCTTCTTGGAGCAGCTGGTTCATGAACCGACCAGAGGGGAAGCAATATTAGACCTAGTCCTTAGTGGAACACCAGATGTAGTGCAAGAGATAAGGGTGTTGGGGCCACTTGGCAATAGTGATCATAGCATGATCGCCTTTGATTTAATTAGTGGAGGAGGGATAGTAAGGAAATCCACAGTACTACCCTTTAACTTTCGAAAGGGAGACTATGATAGAATGAGGAAAACAGTTAAGAAAAAACTAAAAGGAGCAGTTGCAAAGGTTAAAGACGTACATCAAGCTTGGGTGTTGTTGAAAAATACTATCTTGGAAGCCCAGACCAGCTGTATTCCACGCTTTAAGAAAAGTGGAAGGAAGTCCAAAAAATTGCCAGCATGGTTTAAAGCTGAGGTCAGAGAGGCTGTTGTTGCCAAAAAAGCATCTTTCAAGAAATGGAAAAAAGAGCCAAATGATGAAACCTGGAAACAGCACAAGCACTGGCAAGTCAAATGCAAGGCATTGATAAGGCAGGCAAAGAGAGAATTTGAGAAGAAGCTTGCTGCGGAAGCAAAAACGCGAAATAAAGACCTTTTCAAGTACATTCGTAGCAAAAAACCCGTGAGAGAGTCAGTTGGTCCATTAGATGATAAAGGGGTTAAAGGAGCACTAAGAGGCGACAAGGCGATAGCGGAGAGACTGAATGAATTCTTTGCTTCGGTCTTTACTGAGGAAGATGTAGGGATGTTACCCACGACTGAAGTGGTATTTAAAGGTGTGGAAGAATTGAAGGAAATATCGATACATCGGGAAGATGTCCTACAACTATTAGATAAACTGAAGAGTAGCAAATCACCTGGGCCGGATGGTATACATCCAAGGGTGTTGAAAGAACTGAAATTTGAGATTGCAGACCTGCTATCAGTAATCTGTGAACTATCATTAAAATCATCTCTAATACCTGAGGATTGGAGGATCGCCAATGTAACACCAATTTTTAAAAAGGGTTCGAGGGGTGATCCGGGAAACTACAGACCGGTGAGCCTGACATCAGTACCGGGAAAAATGGTAGAAACCATCATAAAGAATAAAATTACTCAGCATATAGATAGTCATGACCTAATGGGAGACAGCCAACATGGCTTTAGACAAGGAAGATCTTGTCTTACTAATCTGTTATGTTTTTTTGAAGGAGTGAATAAACAGGTGGACAAAGGTGAGTCGGTTGATATTGTGTATCTGGACTTTCAGAAAGCCTTTGACAAGGTCCCTCATGAGAGACTTTTGGCAAAACTAAAGAGTCATGGGATAGGAGGCAGTGTACTACTGTGGATCAGGAACTGGTTAAAAGATAGAAAGCAGAGGGTAGGGCTAAATGGCCAATTTTCCCAATGGAGAAAGGTGAATAGTGGTGTACCCCAGGGATCTGTGCTGGGTCCGCTGCTTTTTGACATATTCATAAATGACCTGGAAAGTGGAATAACGAGTGAGGTTATCAAATTTGCTGATGACACAAAACTATTTAAAGTTGTTAAAACCCAGGAGGATTGTGGAAAATTGCAAGAGGATCTTGATAAATTGGAAGACTGGGCATCAAAATGGCAGATGAAATTTAATGTGGAGAAGTGCAAGGTTATGCACCTAGGGAAGAACAACCCAAACTATGGTTACACGATGCAAGGTTCCACATTAGGAACCACCACCCAAGAAAAAGATTTAGGCGTCCTTGTGGATACCATGTTAAAACCCTCGGCCCAGTGTGCAGCGGCGGCCAAGAGAGCAAATAGAATGCTAGGTATGATAAGGAAAGGAATGGAAAATAAAACAAAAGATATTATAATGCCTCTATATCGTTCCATGGTGAGACCGCACCTTGAATATTGTGTGCAATTCTGGTCGCCATATCTTAAAAAGGATATAGCAATTTTAGAAAAGGTTCAGAGAAGAGCCACCAAAATGGTAAAGGGGATGGAAGGCTACTCCTATGAAGAAAGGCTAAAAAGGTTGGGGCTCTTTAACCTGGAAAAGAGACGGCTGAGGGGAGATATGATAGAAGTCTATAAATTAATGAACGGAGTGGAACGGGTAAACGTAGATCGATTGTTTACCTTATCAGAATATAGAAAGACTAGGGGACATGCAATGAAGCTACAGGGTAAACTATTTAAGACTAATAAAAGAAAATATTTTTCACTCAACGTGTAATCAAACTCTGGAATTTGTTACCAGAGGATGTAGTAAAGGCTGTTAGTGTAGCTGGGTTTAAAAAAGGTTTGGACAAGTTCCTGGAGGAAAGGTCCATAAACCATTATTAAGAAGGGACCCAGGATATCAATGCTTGAACCAATACAAGCATTGTGGAACCTGTGTCCCTTGGGGAAACTGCTAGGTACGTATGACCTAGATTGGCCACTGTTGGAAACAGAATACTGGGCTTGATGGACCTTGGTCTGACCCAGTATGGCATATCTTATGTTCTTATGTTCTTAAACTAAAAGCACTTTGCTGCTACTAGGCCCTGAGTGAGTATTAAATTTAAACTACAAGCTCTCTGCTGGGTTCTAAATCTAACCAGAAAGCTCTCTTCTTTGTTTTAAATTTAAACTTAAACTGCTGCTACTTGGCCCTAACTGATTTAACAACACACTGGGTTCACAGATTAATTAGCTTTCATCCAAAGAATTCCCTTCAGAAAAATTCCCAGAAGTATATACTCACAATTGCAGATCTCTTTCCAGAAGTAGCAGTCCCCTTTTCTAGTCTTTCAAGACTAAAGATAGTGAGCTGGGGTTTTCTTTTGGGATAGAACCCCTGGATGCCATTAAAGTGGACTGGGCTTTTCCCTTAACGTGGATAGTGAAAGAACTGCTGTCCACAAACTGATGTAAATGCATATCTGAATACTGGAAAGGTTACAGAAACCAGTGGAACAACTGGACCCACAGGGGGAGCACTATTTGCCAAAACAGAGATTGAGGAATTTTTTGTGTGTGTTCCTAGAGTTGTTTTTGTATAGATGAAAATTCCCACAATTCTTGAATATCCTGGACTGGAGACCATAGGGTGAGGATCTGAAGAGGCATGCCATCCCTAAATCTTCCCTTGTTTTCACCTATATTTCAACCTCCTAAATGTTTATTTATCCATTTATAATCTTCCAATCGAACCTTCTAGATGGAGTATAGTATGGAAACATAGGGGCTTGTTTCAATGGGGCCGCGGCTCCGATAACGATCGCGAACCGCTACCGCGGCTTTGTAAACAAGCCCCATAGAAACAGGAAGGCAGAAAAAGACCACATGGCCTATCTAGTCTGTCCTTCCATATCAACTACTACAATAGTCCCCTTTTTTCTTTTTGAGATTTGAATTCAGATACTGTTCTCATCTCTACTGTATCACCTCCACTGGAAGACTATTCCATGCATCTACCACCACAAACAATTCTGCATATTACTCCCCTTTCACTCTCATCCCATGTCCCCTCGTAGCAGAGTTTGCTTCTAATTCTTTGTAACTAATTTATACATATGCTTATTTCACTGTACATAGTTATTACTTAAATCAGCTGTTGCTGAGCTAAGTTAATTCTTCCTTTTTCTCTTATCACTCCCTGTTAAAATGTTACATAGATTTTTTTGTTGTTTTTGTTTAATGTATTGTTCAATACTCTGAGTTCTCTGTAAAACGTTTTGATTCACAAAAAGCGGTAAATAAGCACAAATAAATAAATACATAAATCGAAAGAGGCTCTGGTCCTGTGCATTTATGCCATTGAGGTACTTAAACATCTCAGTCATATCACCTCTATACCGCCTTTCCTCTAAAGTATACCTATTTAGTTCCTTAAGTCTGTCCTCATATGCTTTATAACGAAGACCACTAACCATCTTAGTAGCCACCTTCTGCACTGACTCCATACCTGTTTATATTCTTTTGTAGGTGCGGTCTCCAGAGTTGCACACAATACTCCAAATGAGGTCGCACCAAGGACTTATACAGAGGAACTATCACCTGCTTTCTCCTAATGGCCATTCCTATCCCTATGCACCCAAGCATCCTTCTAGCTTTTGCTGTTGCCTTTTCTATCTGTTTAGCTACGTTAAGAATATTAGACACAATCATGCCTAGGTCCCGCTCTTCTTTTGTGGACAGAAGTACTTCACCCCCTATAGTGTATCACTCCCTTGTATTGCTGCAGACCAAATGCATAACCTTGAATTTTTTAACAGTAAATCTCAGCTGCCAAATTCTAGATCATTATTTGAGATTAGCTAGATCCCTCCTCATGTTATCTATACCTTCCTGGGTGTCTACTCTATTGCGGATTTTGGTATCATCCGCAAAGAACGCAAAGAAACAAACCTTACTGACAGTCCTTCTGCAATATCACTAACAAAGATGTAAAAGAATTGGATCAGGGACAGATCCCTGGGACACACCACTGGTAACCTCCTTCTCCTCAGAATGAGTGTCATTTACCTGTACCCTTTGTCACTTCCCACTCAACCAATTTCTTACTCAAGCAATAACTTTAGGGTCAATCCATAGGGTGCTCAGAAATATTTGTTAAGCAATTCCTCTTTATCCTCATCAGCTTCTACAAATTCCTCCTCTTTACCCTTGAGTCTGACAATACCACTTTTGCCCTTCCTCCTCTCACTAACATATCTGAAAAATGTCTTATCCCACCATTTTATTACATTGGCTATTTCCTCTTCTTTTTGAATCTTTGCTTTCTTGACTGCTTTGCCAGCCTCTCTAAGATTTTCCAAATATAGATGCCTGTCTTCCTCTCTCTGTGATCTCTTTTATTTCATGAAGACCTCCCTCTTTTCTTCACCTTTTCAGCTACTTCTTTTGAGAACCATAGTGTCCTCCTTTTCCTTTTACCTTTATTTACCATTCTAACAAAAAGGTTGATTGCCCTTAAAATATCCCCTTTCAGTGTTGCCCACTGTTTTTCTATATCCCCCAGCTGTTCCCATCCCGTTAATGACTCCTTGAGATATTGTTCCATCTTGGCAAAGTTAGTTTTCCGAAAGTCTAAGACCCTCACTTTTGAATGGATTTTATCAGCCCTAATTCTAAAACTGAACCACACCATCTGGTGATCACTGGATGCGAGATGATCTCCCACTATAACAACAAAAACACTTTCACCATTGGTAAGCACCAAGTCCAGTATGGCCCCTTCATGTTTGGGTTCTGTTACCTGTTGCCTGAATTATTCTTCCTGTAAAGAATCCAGGATCTCCTTACCTCTAGATGACACTGCAGAAGGGATGTGCCAATCAACATCCAACATATTGAAATCCCCTATCAGTAGCAATTCCTCTTTCCTGGCAATGCTTTGTATGTCTTCTATTAAACTTCCATCCACTTCTTCTCCCTGTGACAGAGGTCTGTGTATCATGCCAATGCAAATAGATTTCTCCACAGTGCCTTCTCTCTCCCTTTTTAAGCCCTGTATTTCCAAAGCTTTAATATGATTTTTTTTTTTACATATAGTGCCACTCCTCCCCTTCTTCCTACCCTGTTCTTTCTGAATAAAGCATAGCCTAGTATAGTTACATCCCAGTCATGGCTGTCCGTGAACCATGTCTCTGTAACCACCACTAAATCCAAATCAACCTCTCCCATTACAGCCTCAACATCTGGGATTTTATTTCCCATTCTACGGGCATTTATATACACTGCTTTCCATATGTTGCCCCTTTTGCCCATTTCCATAAAGGTATTTAATGTTTCACTTATGTGGGAGCTTTCGTTACCCATCTCCAATGAATCTAGTTTAAAGCCCTCTTCAGTAGGTTAGACAGTCTGCTACTGAAGACATGTTGGCCCTTCTTGGACATGTGGATGTCATCTCTGTTCTGTAGCCCTTACAACAGCATCCCATGATCAAGGAAACCAAAACTCTCATAATGACAGCACCCACACAGCTATGTATTTATCTCAAGGATGTGAGGCCTTTACCCTCAACAGGGAGAATTGAAGAGAACACCACCTGCGCATCTATCTGCTTCACCCTTTGTAAAAGAGCCTTGAAGTCACTTTTGATACTCTCAAGAGGGATACCTGGCAGTATCATTTGTGCCGATATGGATGAGCAACATCGGATAATAAGTGGATTTGATGATTCTCAGCAAACTCTCCGTAACATCTCAGATTTTGGTACCTGGCAAATAACACACCTCTCTGGACATCGAGTCTGGTCAGCAGATGGATACCTTAGTACCCCCAGAAGAGAGTCACCAGTCACCACTATCTTTTGCTTTCTTGTGGTCACTGATTCTGCGACTTTGGAGTGCTCGAGTTCTGGTTTTTCCCTTTCCTGGGATGCTTTCACCTCCTCCACTTCCAGGGTGCATAATGGTTCTTCAATTCAAGGGATGGAGGAGTTGGATTGGTGATTCTGCAGGTCATGGTTACTTATGTCCAACCTTCATCATTCTGTAGGTTCCCATCTTCAGCTCTGCTGGAGAGCTTGGATGTTTCAAGAAGCATCTCATCAATGTACTTCCCACTGTCTTGAATGCTCCTCAGCCTTGCCACCTCTTTTCTGAGCTCCTCCACTTGTTTTCTGAGAGCTTCAGTATGTAGGCATCCTGCACATGGAACCGGTCCTTCAACTGGCATTGGGCTCTCTGTGTGGACAGAGGCAGACACTGTAATGGGGCAACAGCTTTGGCAATACAATTTTTCCCAGCCATTTTTCAGTTGATGGAGTTTTGGTACCTGTTGAAGCAAAAGAGAGAGAGATCTACCAAAGTACCAGCCTATTTCTCAGCTGTCCTTTCAGAGAAAAAGCAGTTAAGCTCTTTTAATTGTGTTTTAAACATGCTGTTCTAATTCCCTGTATGTAGCTAATTGGGGAGTTACCCTATAAAGCAAGAAGGCTCACATTGGGTGGTTGGGAGCTGGGGTGGGTAGGGAGGGCAGAGAGCTAGTATTTAAAAGCCACACACTCTTACCTTTGCTTGAAATGCAGAGTTCCTGTTAGGAATGTATCAGAAACAATACAAAACACTAAGCATGTGCATTTCAGGTTCATTGGACATTTGTTTGGCCACCTAAAAATTATTAAAGCATGTAAGTTGCTTGTATGTGCATATACCTACAAATAAACATGCGCACAAACCATTTGTACTTTTAAAATGCTATAGCATGCACAGATGGTGTGTAATTATGATGAAAATTGTTTAAAAATTCAATTTGTTTTATTCAATAAAGTTTGGTTTTGGTCCTGTACATGCCTACAAAACAGACATAAAAACAACATATTCAACACAATATTGCACATTTAATTGAAATCCTCCCTAAATAAAATGTATGTCTTCAACCACGTTCTGTATATTCACACATCAAATTCGTTGCACAGGCAAATAATTCCACAACAGCAGGGCCAGAAATGTAGAGGTCTGAGATTGCACAGAACTGGTAGAACTGTCAGCAAAGCCTGCTGAGATCAGCCCAGTGAGCACAGGAACTCATACACCAAGAGGGTTGAAGCCACTCCACATAGCGATTTGACTGCCAAAAGAAGTTGTTTAAATTTAGCATGTTTGCAAATTGGTAGCCAATGTAATCAATTAAAATAGGTGTAATAAGTGTAATATGATTACATTTGCCATCCAGCAACAATCTAGCTATGACATTCTGTGCTTTCTGATGCAACTTAGTGGTCATTTATTTAGTTAAAATAGTTGATATCCTGCTATTTGAAATTGAACTATATAGCAGTTGACAATAAAAGAAACTGGATCTAAACATTTTCCATAGCAACATAACAATTACAAATTATAAATATTTCACAAGTGAAGGGGATGCATAGGACAACAATATTTCCTAAGACAGACACATAACTGAGATACTGTAAATTAGGAGAAGACTAAAGTTCAGATCGAAAATAGCATAAGGGCCCAAAATTAGGAACATCCAAATTAACTAAACGCTTCGGTGAAAAGACAGGTTTTAATGTCCTTCTTAAATTTCTTATTCAAGCTCTCCAATCTTAAATCCTGCGGTAAAGCATTCCAAAGCTGGGGTCCTGCTAACTAAAAGCACTGTTCTGGAAAAAACTATCCTCAGTCTAGTTTTTGTCAATGAGGTCAAATATTTGGCCTGGGAAGATCTTAGGGTCCTCTGTGGGGCATACAGGATCAGAAGACCGCCAAGACAGAGAGGAAACTCAGAATAATAGGCCCTAGGAGTCCAAAGCAGAACCCGACTAGACACGGGGAGCCAATGTTGCTCCTTATGAATGGGAGCGGCATAACCTCTTAGCCATCATGGCTAAACCCACAAATAGGGATTATTGTATCTGCAAAATGTTACAAAAATCATCTGGTTCTCACAAATACTTAAGTCGACATTGCCTATGGGGATGTCCACTGGTGTGGCAAACTGGAAATATGAGCCTCCATTCCCTGACAGAGCTTGTTGTCAATACGGGGTACATATGGGATAGGAGTTTATCTCTTTCTCCATGCCCTCTGGATGTTTGGCAGGCAAAACAAGCATTTTTCCACTGCCTATTCGTGCCTGGAGCAGATATAAACTTGGACACAGCATGGGACATACAGAGTGTTTCTACAATTGGATGAGGATGTCCAGGTTCTTTGTAACGCCCTAGCCATGCCCTGGTTTATATTTGGTTATCCTCACACTGGGAGCTTCTAAAATGGCTTCAGGGACTTCTCCATGCTTCGGATGTCTCTATGCCTGTTTTCAGGCATCCAAAGCATGACTAGGGCTTCTAAAATAACCCCCATATTGAAGATATTAGAAACATAGAAACATAGAAACATGATGACAGAAAAAGACCACATGGCCTATCTAGTCTGTCCTTCCATAACAACAACTACAACAGTCCACTTTTTACCTTTAGAGATCCTCTGTGTTGGTCCCATGCTTTTTTTAATTCAGTTACTGTCCTCATCTCTACCACCTCCACTGGGAGACTATTCCATGGATCCACTACTCTTTCCGTAAAGAAATATTTCCGCATATCACTCCTGAATCTATCTTCCTTCACCCTCATCCCATGTCCCCACGTAGCAGAACTTGCTTTCAATTGAAAGAGGTTCTCTCCCTGAACATTTATGCCACGGAGGTATTTAAACATCTCAATCATATCACCTCTATCCCGCCTTTCCTCTAAGGTGTACATATTAAGATCCTTAAGTCTGTCCTCATATGCTTTATAATGAAGCCCATTAATCATTTTAGTAGCCACCCTCTGCACCGACTCCATCCTGTTCACATCCTTTTGAAGGTGCGGCCTCCAGAATTGCACACCATACTCCAAATGAGGTCGCACCAAAGACTTATACAGAGGCATTATCACCTCCTTTTTTCTGCTAGCCATTTCTCTCCGTATGCACCCAAGCATCCTTCTAGCTTTTGCGGTAGCCTTTTCTATCTGTTTAGCTACTTTAAGATCATCAGACACAACCACGCCTAGGTCCCACTCTTCTTTAGTGGACAAAAGTACTTCACCTACTATACTGTATTGCTCCATTGGATTGCTGCAGCCCAAATGAATGACCTTACATTTTTTAACATTAAATCCCAGCTGCCAAATTCTAGACCATTCTTCAAGCTTAGCTAGATCCCTCCTCATGTTATCTACACCTTCCTGGGTGTCTACTCTATTGCAAATTTTGGTATCATCTGTAAAGAGGCAAACCTTACCCGACAGCCCTTCCGCTATATCACTAACAAAGATGTTAAAAAGAATCGGACCAAGGACAGATCCCTGGGGCACACCACTGGTAACATCCTTCTCCTCAGAGTGAGCTCCATTTACTTGTACTCTTTGTCGCCTCCCACCCAACCAATTTCTAACCCAAGCAGTAACTTTAGGGTCCATCCCTAGGGTGCTTAGTTTGTTTATAAGTCGCCTGTGAGGAACAGTGTCAAAGGCTTTACTGAAATCTAAATACACCACATCTAGAGCTCTCCCTCGGTCCAACTCCCTGGTCACCCAGTCAAAGAAATCAATCAGATTTGTCTGACAAGACCTGCCTCTGGTGAATCCATGCTGCCTCGGATCCTGTAATCCACTGGACTCCAGAAACCTCACTATTTTCTCTTTCAGCAGCGTTTCCAATAATTTACTCACCACCGAAGTTAAACTAACCGGCCTGTAGTTTTCAACCACATCCTTACTTCCGCTTTTGTGTAAAGGCACCACATGAGCCTCTCTCCAGTCCTTTGGCACCACTCCCGACTCCAACGAGGCATTAAAAAGGTCAGTCAGTGGAGCTGCTAGAACGTCCCCAAGTTCCCTCAGTATTCTAGGATGTATCCCATCCGGTCCCATCGCTTTGTCTACTTTAAGTTGAGCTAGTTTCTCACGAACACAGTCTTCTGAAAATTGTTCAAGATGTCCCTCACTTCTGTTCTTATTTGTGGGTGTTTTCTGAGGTCCTGCTCCTGGTTCTTCATCTGTGAACACAGAACAAAAATATTTGTTAAGCAATTCCGCTTTATCCTTATCAGCTTCTACATATTCCCCCCCTGCACCCTTGAGTCTGACAATACCACTTTTGCCCTTCCTCTTCTCACTAATATATCTGAAAAATGTCTTATCCCCCCATTTTATTGCATTGGCTATTTCCTCCTCCTTTTGAATCTTTGCCTTCTTGACTACTTTGCTAGCTTCTCTAAGTTTTTCCAAATACAGATGCCTGTCTTCCTCTCTCTGTGATCTCTTGTATTTCATGAAGGCCTCCCTCTTTTTCTTCACTTTTTCAGCTACTTCCTTCGAAAACCATAGCGGTCTCCTGTTCCTTTTGCTTTAATTTACCATTTTAACAAAAAGGTTGGTTGCCTTTAAAATACCCCCTTTCAGTTTTGCCCACTGTTTTTCTACATCCCCCAGCTGTTCCCATCCCACTAACGACTCCCTGAGGTATTGGCTCATCTTCGCAAAGTTAGTCTTCCTAAAGTCTAAGATCCTCACCTTGGAATGGATTCTAACAGCCCTAGTCCTAATACTGAACCACACCATCTGGTGATCACTGGATGCAAAATGATCTCCCACTACAACATCAGAAACACTTTCACCATTGGTAAGCACCAAGTCCAGTATGGCCCCTTCACGTGTGGGGTCTGTTACCAATTGCCTGAATAGTTCTCCCTGTAGAGAATCCAGGATCTCCTTACTTCTAGATGATACTGCAGCAGGAATGTGCCAATCAACATCTGGCATATTGAAATCTCCTATCAGTAGCACTTCCCCTTTCCTAGCAATGCTGCGTATGTCTTCAATTAACTCTCTGTCCACCTCTTCCTCTTGTGAGGGAGGTCTGTATATCACACCAATGCAAATAGATTTCTCTTTCCCTCTTTCTAGTTTAACCCACAGTGCCTCCTCTCTCCCTTTTAAACTCTGTAATTCCAAAGCTTTAATAGTAGTTTTTACATATAGTGCCACTCCTCCTCCTCCCCTTCTTCCTACCCTGTCCTTTCTGAATAAAGTATAGCCAGGTATAGTTACATCCCAGTCATGGTTTTCTGTGAACCATGTTTCTGTAACTGCCACTAAATCCAAGTCAGCCACTCCCACCAAAGCTTCAACTTCAGGGATCTTATTTCCCATGCTACGGGCATTAATACACACTGCTTTCCATATGTTACCCCTGTTACCCATTTCCATAAAGGTATTTAATGTATCACCTACCTGGGGGCTTTTTTCACCCATCCCCAATGAATCTAGTTTAAAGCCCTCTTCAGTAGATTAGCCAGTCTACTACCGAAGATGCGTTGACCTTTCTTGGACAATTTCTTGGATAATTTAGCTAATCATATTTTAAGATAAATAGAATATTTTGACACTGAGCAAATCAATTAACTGAAAACAGAGCATTACAGGACAAGAAAAACCTTGGGGTATGTTTACTAAGGTGTGCTAACTGTTAACACGTGCTTTAGTGAGCACTAAACAGTTACCACAGGTCTGCTCTAATGTTCCAACAAACAAAAGCAATCAGAGCATTAAGACTCCCACGGTAACTGTTTAGCATGTGATGGGGTGGGGTAGGGGCGGAGAGGGAGTGACTGCACATTGCAGAGTAATATATATGTGCTAATTGTCAATGTTGCAGTTAGCGTGAGCACACTTAACACCGTCATAATGGGTGACATTAAGTGCACCCACATCAATTGCAAATGCCGCTGCCGTCTATTAGGGCACTGCTCAGTGTAGTAACTGCTGGGAAGTTGCTGGGCATGCTCCCAACAATTAGTGTGGAGCCATGTCGTTTATCCCACATTAGTTTTTTCCCCAAACGCTCAAACCCTTAGCGCACTATAGTACACATACCCCTTGTTTCACAAACTCAGGTATACGGTATATTTGAATCAGCTGATTCATTTTGAAATGCAGCATGGATCAAGTAAACATCTCCCCTAAACAGATGCATTTAATAGCAGTAAACACATCATAGATACGAAGAGGCCAATTCTATTTAGGTCGTTCAGCCCTTGTGCATCTCCTCAGAATCGGGGTGTACAGCAGTAGCACCCAGTTCTGATCGTGCGGGGGCTAGACATACCTGTGGGATCAGAATCGGCTCTACCAGTCTGGATGTGCAGGCCAGGCCCCGATTCTGATGGGCCACATGCCCAGCAGATCCCTGGCTAACTCAGCCAGGCTCCTGAATGGAACTGCAGTGCCATGACATCCTGTTGCCATGGCACCACGGCTCCATACAGGAGTCATGATCACCCACCGCAAGACCCAACATTCTTTACCCACAGCCCGATTCCTGATCTGGCCTCCCATGGCCAGGGTTGGGCTGTGGGGATCCCCCTGCGTCCCCTCACCTCGTTGTCACCCCCTGGCTCCGGCATCCCCCGTCTACATGACCAACCCCAGGACATACAGGGCCGACCTCAGAATCGTCCCTGTACATCAGGGGTCACAGCCCACCCATGCTGCACCCTCACTCCACCTCCAGACCGCCCCCATCAAAGATTCCCCATGCAACAGTGCTGTTTGTACAGGGAGCCTTTGCACTGGGAGCGGTAGGGGGATGAATAGCAGGGATGTACATCCAGGCAGGATGTGCATCCCTGCTATTCATGGCGCAGAATGACTCCCAAAGCAGGCCATTAACCTCCAGGGTGGTACCCATCTGTTAGAGGTTATTGCATCTATATTGAAACACACTGATTTGGACACACACAACTTCTATCTACCCCCACTCCAGCTCCCTTTGAAATTCTACCACTTATTTCTGAATATGCAATTAAGGGCACTAAGGCTTTGGCGCACAATTGAAAATTGCTTGAATGTTCACCAGTCTCATAAGAGGCATTTGATGTTCAACATTACTGTAGGTACCCTAAAACAGGAAAAAAGACTTTGGAATTTTGTCCAAGGGTATTAGTTTCAGAAACAATGCTTCAGCAGATCCCACATATGAGCATCTTTCTCAACACAATGTGTAATGACAATGTAATATTTTAAATGCATAATCACTGAAGTGGCCATATGGCTCCTATCAGTTAGAAGATCAATAATACCAGTGTTACTCATGGAAATTTACAGCACTTGGTAATTCTCAATAGTTTTCTGTTTCTCTTCACATCCATAATCCCCAAGATAGATGTGGCAGAAGATTTGAGCATAGGAGCTGTGATTGCCAATTTTCAAAGAGTTGTGATTACCAATTTTCGAACAAAGAGCTTGCATAACTGCAAAATATGTTCCTATGTACTCACAGACCTGTTAAGTAGCTAATTTTCAAAATTGCTTATAAGGTCTATTAGGTCTAGTAATATCCAGGTTGGGATGTTCATAACTGCTTGAAGTATTTAAGAAAGGTCAGCGCATATGTTTAATAGAGCAGATGTGGTCAACTTTCAGCCAAATAAATGATTTTAAGAAGTGCCCCACCCCACCCAACCCCTTTCTCCATTGTAATCAGTACTACTAATTTAGGGGGCAATTCTTTAACTGCACATATGTGAAAAAGTAAGCACGTACTTTTCTCGGGTAGATGTGGATGGATTTTCAAAGCAAAATTACGTGAATCCTTCTGCATTAAAAATTACTCAAAGGAAACCTTGCAGGCACTTTTATCTGCTGTTTCACATACATACACATGTTCATAGATCATATAATCGCATAAAAGAACACAACCTTTCTCATCCCCCTTCTCCAGGAATGCTTTCACTCAGTGTGGGTAAACCTACAGGCTGAACATGCATGTCTGTCCATACATTAGGCTTTTTAAAAATTGCTTACCCATTTCCATGGGCAAAACACTGTTCAACCCACAAAAATGCTTTTAAAAATTAAGCTCTTTGGTCAAATTCTTAGAAAGCTATGAATAATAATGAAACTTTCCATAAATCAAACAGATATATTTTTCTGCAGCCTGCAAGATTTCTTAACAGATTATAAAATTTGAAGACTGATGAGCCTTGATCAAAGACCAAAGAAAATGTATTTATAAAATATTTTTAAGCTGCGATCCATTTCCTTTATTCAATAAAGTGTTGACAGCCTGAACCTGATTTCTCATCAGAGTTCTGACTAAATATTCATTAAAATTGTCTTCAACATTAATGTCCATTCAAGCTGCAGCTTAATCATTTAAAAAAGCTTACAAAAGAACTACAATTGCATTGAACACCTTTTTCTGAAAAAAGTGAGGAAGAAACAAAATATGTGATCATCTCTTGATGGCTGATTTCCTTGTTTCACCACCACTGGTAAGCAAAGGCACGACAGTTTTCAAAATGCTCAACTTCATCACAATGTGCTTTGACCTCTCTGATTTCAAATGAACCTAAATTAAATTAGCCAGTTTCCCCTACAGGAAAGTAAGAGGCAGGCCTGTTAAATGTTATGGGTATCAAAGTATATGGATACTTCTCAGGAGTGGCCTGATAGTGTTGCGGGGCCTTGTGCAGAGACTAATTGCGGGAACTCATTTGCATAAATATTTACATTTCCCCTGGGTCTCATTTTTATAAATCAAATTTATTTTATTTTAAAATGTATATGCTGCCCATCTAGAATTTTAAGCAGCTTTCAAAAGAGTCCTTCACAAGCCTCTATTTTGTCCTAAAAATTACTTAGGGGCATGATTACTAAACATTAATGTGTGTTAAGTGCAATTGTACCCATAGACATAAATGGATGTTGCTGCACTTAGCACATATTCAAATTTGTGAAAGTACATTAACGTTTAGTAAACATGCCTCTTAAAGAGTGTCTGAAAACATTTGTATGTACAGTGAGGATAAAAGATTACCATATTTCTGCATTACTAACTGCCAGGTGCATTACTGCAAACCCTGCTCATTTAGAACCCATAGCAAACCTGCCATATCATAACAGCACTACCAGAACTCACACAGCACCTAACCCTATTTATCAAAATATAGCACTACAAATATTAAACCAATACATCTCTTACTGGGGAAAAGAGAACAAGTGGATCTACTAAACAGATACTAGATGAACAGAATAGCACAGTTCTGTCATACACACAAAACAGACAGACCATCACCAAATACAGAACAAGGAGTCACGATTTAGAAATATGAAGAAAATAATTGAACTGGGAACCCCAAAAGCTAAACTTTGAATGCACCACAACACTGGAAAAAAATAAACTATGAAATTAATTTCCTCTTGTACTGAACAAAGGGCAAAAGCTACTGTATATAGTTGAGAAGAAAATGTTCCCTGTAACTGAATATCTATTTGTTCTCTAATATTCAAATTTTTGTTCGCTATAAACCGCTTTTGATCCACCAGAAAAATGTGGTATAGAAATTTACAATAAATTACAATTACAATAAAAACATCAGCACACCTTTCCCAGAGCTTCCATAGTCCAGTTATTAAATTCAAAATAAAATACTTTTTTTCCTAACTTTTATTGTTTGGGCATTTTATTTTTCAGCCGCAATTGCCTTAGTCTCTCTCTTTTGCGTTTTTTGTGTCTTCTGCTAACTCTCCATTGTCTGCTGTCCATTTGTCCTTCTTTCTTTATTCTATTTTTTTCCATTTTGTCTACATCCACCTCTGACATATTGATCTTTTGCTTTTTGTTCTTTTCTCCATTTCTTTCCTTACTCATTCATCCACTCAATTTCAACTCTCTGTCCTCAATCCCCTTTTCACTTTTCACCTAGCAACTTTCGATTTGCTCTTTGTTATCAAAACAGATTGGGTTCTTACTTGCTATTCATCGGTTACCCAAACCGATGCTATGAATTTTGTTTTGTCTCCCTGGATCCTGCTTCTTAGTACAAGAGCTTGGGAACAACCAATAACCACACGGTAGGTATGATACAAGTTGTTCGCTTTATTTAGGATATAGCCTTACTTATATAGCATAAAAGATGTATAATATACGTTATAGAAAATAATATTTGCAGAGCACCCAGAAAAGGGGATATAGGAAAGGGGAACTAGCCTACCATACTTGGTCTTTCTCATCTATTTCCTCATACAGTATGTGCACATTCTTTGTAAGATTTAGCTATTGCTACTGAAAGTTCTGCAAGCTACCTTTCCTCCTTACAATCCCTCCTTTTATCCCGAAGGGGATAAGCTTCAAGCAAGAATAAAGGAAGTGGAGACAGATTCAGCAGAAGGTGAGGTAGGGGAGGGTGGAACACGGGAATAGTGGTAATGAAAGGCACCCTGGGGCAGAGGAGAGCGGCGGCAGGAAGAGCAAATAAGGGAGAAGGAGCAGCAGGCAATGAGAGCAACGAGCAAAAAGCCAATAGCAAACGTCAGCCAGCTCTAGACACCAGCCCCTAAACTGGAAAACCAAGAAGTGAAAGAGGACCACCAATTGTCAGCAGAGGAAACAGTAATATGGGAAACAAAGTTATGGAGGTCCTGAATAGAGCGCTTAATTGGGCCACTCTGATCAGTAAGATTAAAACAACACATGCCCTCAAACAGTGTTCCCTCTAATTTTCTGTAGGCTGTGTGCGCATAAAATATCAGCTGTGTGCAGCTTTTGAAGGAAAGTTAAATTTTTGTGCACCACATAACGACACTCGGAGTTATATACGTTAAAATTTGACTACACGTCAGAATACAGTATGTACACCACATTGATTTTAATCAAATTAGATGAAAATAGACGATTACTAAATGAAGCGGGAAATTTCTAGTAATTACAATCATAACTTTTAAATTTTAACACGTCTGTGTTGTTTTCTATCAGAATCAGAGCTATAAGTTTTGTGCGCTCTGTTGTAAAGTATGTGCGCTCGCTCGGCGAGGTGTGTGCGTGCGCACATGCACACAGCTTAGAGGGAACAGTGCCCTCAAACTCCTCACAGCCATGATTTAATTGGAGTAGCAAAAAGTCAATGGTGAGGCAGTTTTGCAATATGGCAGTACGTAAGCTAGACTTTTCATGATTTATAGAAGCTAGTATAGAAGAGGTGATATTAATAGACTCAGCCATAGAGCAAGCAAGGCGGCTAATTTCCATGGAGTTATATATGGCTAATCCAGGGGTACCAACAGTAGATACACCCAGGCCTAGGGCTGTTTCATCACTGTAAGGTTCAACATTAGAGTTACAGGTGGATGGCATAGGCTGTGATCGAGGATACTGTAGTTGAGAAGGGGCAGAGCTAAAGTTAAAGGGAATATGGGAGAAAGCAGCGGTGGTCAGCCTGGCAAAGGTACAAGGTCTGCCGGTAGCATTAATGGGGACATAGGTGTAGGCCATGCGGCCACATAATAAAAAGTAGCGTGAGGGAGATACATCTTTGAATATGCATAAGATATAATTCGTAGTTCGATTCAAATCATAACATTATTAGAAAGGTTAAAAACACAAATGGCAGCATTTACAAAAATAAAACAATCAGTAGCATTGAGACTTGTAATAACAATTAATAAAAAGGGGATTTGGTTATGGTATTGGGACAGGCGGGTAACACCAAGATGGTAAAATAAAGTTGAAAAGGCAAAATGTGGCTGGGAGCACAAATAAGCAAGTAAAGTAAAATTCAGCATTTCATACAGCAATAAGACATGTTGATAGAAAAGATCCAGCTTGGAGCGAGCTGCGCATACAAATGTCAGAGACATTCAGAGCAGTTTGGGTAAGTAATATCGCCGTATTAACCATTCCAGAGGTGGGCTGAGGGAGGCATCAACGAGTGCTAGGAGGAGAGTCAACGCAACCTCGCGCATGATGGTCAGGAGGCTAGAGGGCAGTCTGGAAATGAAGAAGATGTCAGTGGAGGAGGTGCACACTTGATTCTTGATGCGTGGATCCACAAAGGGGAGGAGTCACACAGGATGGCTGTCTGGGTGATGGCGATCACTGTTGTTGGAGGACCATAGGGCGGGTCCAAGGTACCGTGTTTGTGAAGTGCTCTGACCAGAACCTGGTTGCCAACCTTGAAGGAATGTGTTGGTTCAGTACCTGGAAGAGGAAAAGAGAGAGAAACATCACCAGAAGTACTGTTCAATAAACTAAGTAAATGTGTAAAGTATTCCTCCTGAATTTGCTGCAGGGTTGCCAAGTCCATAAGTGGTAGTGGACCATGAGTCCAGGGGTGTTGGGAATGGGCAGTCCATAAATATTTCAAACGGTGACATTTTGGTAAGCACATGTGGGGTCATGCGGATCTCAGCCAGTATGGCAGGCAGGAAGGTTGGCCAATTTTAAAGGAGCCATTTGTGGCTTTATGAATCTTGTCTTTGATAGTCCAATTGCATCATTCCACTACCCTGGAGGATTGTGGGTGATATTGTATGTGAAATTTGCAAATGATTCTCATAAGGTGAGAAATCTTTTGCAGTACTGATTGCGTAAAGGCAGGGCCATTATCGCTGTCAATCGTTAGGGGGCAGCCGAAGCGGGGAATAATCTCTTTGCACAATATTTTAGCAACAGTCTTAGCTTTTTCATTACAGGTAGGGAAAGCCTCAACCCACCGGCTGAAGCGATCAACAATCATGAGGAGATATTTGAAGCCTCCCCGTGCTACTGGCATGTTAGTGTAATCAATTTGGAGAGCTTGAAATGGTTGCGAAGGGGGGACAAGATGGTCTAGCTTGCTATGTTGCCCTTGTTGTATATTATTTTGGGTGCAAACTAAGTATCTTGAGAGCTGTGATTCTACAAGGTAAGGCAGGTCCTGACAACAAAAGTGTTTCGTTATTTCTGACAATGTCGTTTTCTTCCCGACATGTCCAATATTATGAAATTGGGCAATAAAGAGAGAGGCACTAGAGTGAGGAAGGTCGATCAATCCCTCTTTACACCAGAGGCCATCAGGGTCACAATTTAAACCTTGGGAGGACCAAAAGCAGAGGTCATCTGCACAAGCAGTGTGTTGGAGTGCCCCAAGGAGGGACGAAGAGGTGTCAAAGGTGGGGGTAGGGGAGTAAGACAGAAGCAGCGAAATAGGAGAGGGAGGCGGGTCGGGGAAGGCAGAGGGGGATGGGAGAGCTGCCAGGCGGGCCATCTTGTTCACTAGGGAATTACACTGAGTGACAAAAGAAAGGGCCTGAGTGTGTGCACGGCATTTGATAATGGACAAGCGGGAGGGAAGCAATAAGGCAGCTAGCAAGTCAGCAATAAGGATAGAATGTGCAATAGGCTTCCCATTGACTGTGCAGAAGCCTCGGTGGTGCCAGAAGACTCCAAAGTCACGGACCACACCGAAAGCATAGTGTGAGTCAGTATAGATATTTACAGACAAACTGGAAAAGAGTTGACATGCAACAATCAGAGCTACTAACACAGCAGCCTGAGCCGAGGGCACAGAAAGGGGCGCAGCAGCCAAGACAAGGTCGGGCAGTTGCACCACAGCATAACTAGAATAGAAAGTAGAGTCAGAGGGACAGAAGCAGGAACCATCCATAAAGACGTGGGGAACATCAGGGATCGGGGTGTCAAGCAGGTCTTGGCACACAAAGGTCTCGCTATGGATGTTAGCTAAACAGTCATGGGATGGGAAAGGAGGCTTGTCGTTATCAGTAGGTGACAGGTCAGGATCAGGTAACAAAGTGAGGGCAGCCGTGGGCCTGGAGGTGAGGCCTGTGTGAGAAACGTTGTTAGCTGTGGAAGTCAGAACAACCTCATAGCCTGAAAGGTGTTGGGCAGACATGTGCTGCGTGTGTAAATTATTAAGAACATGGGTGACATGGCGGGGGGGGGGGTGCAAAACGGTGAGAGAAGAAATTGAACAGTAAGTGGAAGGAGATGGGAAAAGAAAGCCACTGGTCACATTGCCCCACCGTGGTCCTGTGCTAGAACCACCGCCATGGTGCACTCTGATTCTCTGCAGTAGAGATGGAAGACCTTAGTATAATCAGACAGTCCCAGAGCAGGTTTGATGGTGAATGCTGATTTCAGTGCCTGGAAAGCAGTGTCCATGATATCCATCCAAATAATAGTGGCAGGAGCAGCGTCCAAAGTTGCAAGGAGTAAGAGTGAGTCATAGTAGGAGCAGTCAAGGATTCATGCCCGGCAGGAGGTAGTCATACCAAGGAAATTGAGAAGTTGCTTCTTAGTGGTGGTCTTGCAGAGAGAGGTAATTGCAGCAACATGGGCAGCAGATAATATTTGTGAGCCCTTTGTGAGGGTAAAACCCAGATAATGTACCGTAGGAGAGCAGAATTGCAACTTAGAGAGTGAGGTGTAGTGTCTTTCTGCAGCCAGAAAACACAGCAGGGACTGGGAGTCAGTTTGACAGTCCTCCAGCGTGGAAGAACAAAGTAATAGGTTATCCATATACTGGAGGAGAACAGATGCACCAGACAGATGCCAGCCTTTCAAGGTCTCATGGCAGGCAATGGAATAAGCAGCAGGAGAGTCCACAAATCCCTGGGGTAATCAGGCCCAAGTACGAGGGTCATTTTTTAAGTAAGAACCGATTGCGCATCGTGTCTGCGCAATCTGTCAAGTGACGGCAGTTCAAGGTCAGCCACTCTTGGCCAGTCTCTCACTACACCGCCATTACGTTTCACGTTTCTGCCGATGTTGGTTGTATTGTTATACTGCTTCGTTTGTCGCCATGTCAATCAGTAATCCCGCCGATTGTGAAGTGCGCTCGGTTATTCGTTTTTTAAATGCAAAACAAGTTCGTCCTGCTGAAATTCACCGGCAGCTTGTTGAAGTTTATGGTGAAGGTGTAATGAATGATGGAAATGTGCGTAAATGGTGTAGGCTGTTTAATGAAGGAAGGACAAATGTTCATGATGTAGAACGATCTGGACGGCCTACTGTCATGAATGAAGACTTGACAGAAAAAGTTGATGAGGAAATTCGCCAAAACAGGCACTTCACTATTGACGAGCTTCATCAGAAATTTCCACAAGTTTCAAGATCAGTAGTTTATCACATTGTTACTGACAAACTTCACTACAAAAAAATGTGTGCGAGATGGGTGCCGAAAATGTTGACAGAAGAACACAAAACAAAGCGAATGGCACATTCTTTGTCCTTTTTGGAGCGCTATCACAAGGATGGTGACGAGTTCTTGAGTCACATTGTGACCGGTGATGAAACGTGGATTGCATACTACACTCCAGAGAATAAACGTCAATCCAGTGAGTGGCATCATTCACACTCCCCGACGAAACCACGAAAATTCAAACAAGAACCTTCAACAAGGAAAATCATGGCCACGGTTTTTTGGGACCGGAAAGGCATTCTTCTGTTAGACTTTTTGCCAAGAGGAATGACAATAACTGCTGAGAGGTACTGTGAAACATTATTAAAGCTTAGGCGCGCTATTCAAAATCGCCAGCGGGGACTGCTCTCTAGCAGCATCGTTCTGCTTCACGACAATGCTCGGCCTCACGTTGCAGCAAGAACAAAGACGCAACTGGACAAGTTTCATTGGGAATTACTGGATCATCCACCATACAGCCCTGACTTAGCACCATCAGACTTTCCAAAACTTAAGGAGTTTCTTGGTGGAAAGCGCTTGGAAAATGATGACATGTTGAAAGACACTGCTACTAACTGGTTTCATGGTCAGGCGGCAGAGTTCTTTGATGCTGGGATCCAAAAGCTGGTGCCACGACTTGACAAATGTTTAAATGTTAATGGTGACTATGTTGAAAAGTGAAAAAATGTGCACATTGTAGTTTGTGATACAATTTACGTTCATAAATAAAGTTTCTCTTACTCCATTACAAAACGGTTCTTACTTAAAAAATGACCCTCGTATATTGGGTACCCATAAAGGAGAAAGGAAATAAACATTGTGTAGTGGCAGAGACGGGGACAGAGAAAAGGGCATTGGCTAAATCTATGACACTAAAGAAGGCAGCAAAAGCGGGAATGGAGGTGAGAATGGAATTAATGTCGAGGACAAGAAGAGGTAGGGGAATAACCGTAGAGTTAATTTCTCTAAGGTCTTATGTAAAGTGAAAGCCAGTGGACTTGGGTACTGGGTTAATTGTAGTATTGTAGGGGGAGACAGTAGCACCACTAGACTCCCGGTCAGACACATGTATATAGTCACCTAACCTTATTTATTTAGCTGTATTTATATTCTGCTTTTCACCGGGTCAAAGCGGTCAATTGGGGGATACATTTAACACGAGGGGATATGACACACATACGTTAATACTTACAGGGAACATGGGCAATGGAGGGTTAAGTGGCTTGCCCAAGACCACAAGGAGTGCCTATAGGACTAGAAATCCCAGTCCCTCCGGCCTGAGATTGCTGTCCCCAGGTGGGACTTGAACCCCCGGCCCTCCGGCCTGAAGTACCTTGTCCTAACCACTAGACCACTCCTCCCTCATAGTTACCTTGTAAATAGTAGCTAGGCAGCACGGTTGCTACTGTACTGCCATCGACCCTACTGCCTAGCCTCTATTATAACTACCTAAACAAGTAGCCAAGCTACAGAGTAACATGTACATAGTTACCCCAGTTAATCCAAGTTGCAAAACCCTGCTTTTTGTAAGTCCAGTATGTGAGCCACCTGTACTGTACAAACCTGCTGTTAATTGTAAACCAAGCTGACTTTAAAACGTGCGGTATAGAAAAGACGTTAAATAAATAAAAATAAATAAATCATACCAGAAGAAAGTAGATATGATATGAGGGGTTCGATACTCTTCGCCTTCTCTGGGGAAAGAGGGTACTGCTTTATAAAGACAGGAGTAGAGGAACAAAGTCTTGCAAAGTACGGGATGCAAGGAATGCAGCCGAAATCATAGGGGGAAGAGGTCCAAAAAGAGGGAGGTACGAGAGGGAAATCAGCAGGGGTATGGGAGCCCACCTCAGCCGTGGTCGGCGGATGTCATATAGAAGAGAAGAAAAGTGGTGAGAAGATTTCCAAGCCTCCCATGGAGGAGATTAGTATCGAGGTTTGCAGTTTTCCGAGCAGGTCCCTGCTCATAAGACTGACGGGGCTTCCAGGGATGACCGTAAAAGCATGGCTAGCCAGGGGTTTACCTGACAGGGTGGCAACAGAAAGGGAAGACGTGCACTTGGTGGGGGTATCAACTCCATTAATACCCACAGAAAGTTCTCCCTCAGTAGTTGGTCCATCATACAGGTAAAAGAGGAGGAACAAGCGTGTAGCACCAGTGTCAATAATAAAGTCGACTGTCTGATTGTCAATGAGTAGGGAACAGATGGGGAGGTCCTTCCATGATTTAGAAAGATGGACTATGGAGAAGGAGTTGCCTTCTGGGCAGCCCTATTGGGACAGGTGAGGATGCCAATCAATTGGATACTTGATCACTGGCTGGGCTTGTGATACGGAAATGGGTGACTGGGATGCATAGATATGAGGGGCATTTGCGGACATAAGAAGGGGAAATTGTCAAAAGCGATGACCCAGTTGCTTACAATGGAAGCAGATCTCTGAATGTGGTGTGAAGGGGGTGGAAGACTATGGCCAGGGATGCCTATCATGCGGAGTCGGTTGGAAAACATTTGGTCTATAGCCAAAAGAGTGTCGTCCCCTTCCTCTACTCCTACCTCTAAAGTCATTGTGATAAGCTTGCAGCATTTGGGGTCCCGCTAGTGAAGAGGAAAAGCAATCTTCCACGTCCTTAGTTAAAAGAATGTTGTCTAATTCCTTGGGTGCTTTGGAATGCCATGAATCAACCAGCTGTCTAATCAACAAATCATTCCCAGGTTTCAGACCCACGATGAGGGTCTGACAATACACTGCACCCATGTCCCCATCTCTATGTAAACCACCCTCTTCTTTCCAGGTTTTCTAAAAACGCCTAACATAGTTGGTGACAGATTCTTTGTTTTCTTGCTTACATGATATGGCAGCAGCCATATTCCTTCTATACCCAAAGACCCTTGTAAATTAGTTTGTTACCTCATTCCACATTGTTTGAATCTCGTTTTCTTTACAAAACAGGTAATCAGCAACCTTCTCATATTGTGTCTGATCCTGTAATAACTGAATTGTATTCCAATCAAAATCACCCACCTTCCAAAAGCAATTTTATATCATCTCGGGTACAGTTCAATCCTTTGGTTGATCATTTAGGGTAGGCTGCAGCAGCAGCGGGGCACCAAAGGGGGTCTGGACAATGTTGGACCACTTGATTTAAGGTGGCCATGTCCATAGGTTTGAAAATGAGCTGCTGACCAACTGTCATAAAGGGGTAAGGCCCTTTTTGATCAGGGACACCTCCGGACGACGTATACCTTCCCTTGTCATCTCTGGGTATGGGCTTCAGGGACAATTTAGGAGCTGATTTGGATTTTATATCAACTACTACAGTCTTAACCGGAATTTCAATAGGGTAGGGCTTAGCCGCCTGAGCGGCGTTGGCGCCATCTGACTCTACCTCCCGTTCCTCGTCTCTTTCCTGGGGACGTATCTTGGGAGCACCCTGATGTGGGATCTCCTTGGGAGCCCCCTGAGGGGGGACAGAGGAAGGAGGCACTGGCAGGGCTCTAGGTCTAGGGGATATCCCAGCAGCAGCAGCAATCATCGTCCTCCTTGTATGGAGGGAGTGAGAAAGCGGATTTTGGAAGGGATGGGAATAAGGATGCTTTAGGTGGTATGTATCCTGGTGCTAATTGAACCCATGTTATTCCACATTCTTTCATGTATTTTTTATTCCATTTAGGGTCACCTTTATAAAAGGGGAATTCTTTCTCCTGGCCTAAGCAAAGACCCTTGATCATCTATGTATGGAAGGAAGAAAAGGATACCTCTCTGGGAAAGGATCTAGAACTATGCAGACCCTCTGTCCATCCCGCCATGTTATCTACAAATAGGTCAACATAATAATCTCCCCATATGTGGGCTACATATTGTTTCAGGGTTTCCCCAGGGCAAGGTCTTAAGTTCACAATTAATGGGTGAGCTTGCTGCAGCAGACCCTGGGAGATGTTTTGTGATCTTAAATTTGATAGTTGGTTTGGTGGGACGGTCCCCCTTTCCAAGGGACCCTCCCCGACCTATACTAGACAGTAAAGTTTGAAAGGATAGAAAAACAAACAAACAGACTCTGCCTGTCACTTGCATTCTAGGGACCCTGGGTCAATGGTGTTACCCTCGCCAGAGACTTGGGGCATCTTACAGGCACATAGATACACTAATACACAGGATACCGGGAGACAAATACTTCCTCAGTACAGGGAGTTCAAATTTATAGAGGGCTACCTCAGCCATCCTTATAATGAGGATTTGAGGAGTGGGGCAAGACAAACAACAAGGTGTTACTTACCCATGCTGTTGAATCCCACTTCTGACACCAAAACTGTTACCAAAACTGTTACCCAAACTGATGCTATGAATTTTGGTTTTGTTTCCCTGGATCCTGCTTCTTAGTACAAGCACTTGGGAACAACCAATAACCCCACAGTAGATATGATACAAGTTGTTTGCTTTATTTAGGATATAGCCTTACTTATATAGCATAAAAGATGTACAATATACGTCATGGAAAATAACATTTGCAGAGCACCCAGAAAAGTGGATATAGCAAAGGGGACCTAGCCTGTCTTACCACACTTGGTCTTTCTCATCTATTTCCTCATACAGTGTGTGTACATTCTTTGCAAGATTTAGCTATTGCTACTGAAAGTTCTGCAAGCTTGCCTGCACCTGTCTCTTGTCATGTACACAGATAAAAAGATACTGTGCCATTCCTCCTTACACTCTTCTAACCTCCAGTCCAGCTCCCCCATTTCTCATCTTACTCCTTTGCTAGTCTCTTAATCTCCTCTGTCTTTCACTCATTCCCCATTACCATATTGCAAACCTCTGTAATCATTATTCTCCTCTCACGCATCTTCTTGCCAGGTTTCCATGGCCTCTCTCACATAGTTCCATCATGCCCACCATTTCTCCTCTCTCTTTCTCACCACCCCAATTCAGCATCTCCCACTCCCCTCACCCTTCTGCTTTACCCTCAAAGTCCAGGATCTCATGCTTTCTCTTCCACCTCCCCAGCCTTTTCCCCCACCATAAACCACCCTCCATAGACCATCAGCTTTCTACCCCCTTTCCCTTCTCCATCCTACCCCGCTGCAGTGGTCCAGCATCTCTTCTATCTTCCTTCCCAGCCCAGAATCTTCTCTCACTCCCCTGTTCTTCTTCATTCCAGACCAATATATCCCTTCTCAACTTAAAACTTAAAAGCCACCTCTCTCTCTTGAGATACATATATATATATACATATATATATATATATACATATATATATATATATATATATATATATATATATATTGTTGTTCTTAAGTGCGGTCAAGTCAGTGTCTACTCATGGCAATTCTCTGGATAGTTTATCCTAAACTGCATTTGGTGATAAGTCAGGCGGCTCATTGTTGACAGAGTGGCACCGATAACTGCTGTTATTGTATCGATCCATCTCATTGTTGGACTTCCTCTTTTGCATTAACCCTCTACCTTGCTAAGCATAATGTCTTTCTCTAATGATTTCTCTCATCACTTGATGTGTCCAAAGTTTCAAAGTCAAATTCTTGTCATCTGAGCTTCTAAAGAAAGCTTAGGTTTGATCACCTCTAGTACTGACTGGCTTGTTCTTCGGGCAGTCCATTGTATACACAGTATTCTTCACCAACACCATAATTCAGTCATCAATTAAGGTATCAATTATCTTCCTGTCTATCTTTTTCACTGTCCAATGTTTGCATCCATGTGACGTTATTAAAAATGCCATGGCTTGAACAAGTTGAATCTTTGTATGGAGAGAGACACCTCTGGTCTTTTCTAGGTCCTTCATAGCCATTCTGCCAAGAGCAAAGAATTGTCAGATTTCTTGGATGCTTGTTGTTTCTTTATTGATAGTTGATCCAAGTAGATTAAAGTTCTCCAATATTTCAATTTCTTCTCCATCAACAATGAACTTATTGATTTGCCTGTCTTCTTTACATTAAGGTGCAGGCCCATTTTAAGACTATGTTCCTTGATCTTGAGAAGCAAATGTTTCAGATCATCTTCATTTTCAGCCAGTAATGTGGTATCATCAGCATATCGAAGGCTGTTGATGAGTCTTCCACCAATCTTCACACTCAGTTGTCTTCATACAGTCCTGCTTCTCTGATGATTTTATCTGCATATAAATTAAAAAAGTAGGGGGAAAGTATGCAGCCTTGTCATACACCTTTGCTGATTTTAAACCATTCTGTTTCTCCTTGTTCCGTTCGAACTGTTTCTTGATCAATGTACAGATTGTGCAAGAGAACAATCAGGTGTTCTGGTATACCCATGCTTCTTAATGCGAACCAGAGTTTCTCATGGTTTATACAGTCAAAAGCCTTGCTGTAATCAATAAAACACATATTGATATCCTTTTGATATTCTTTTGTCTTTTCAAGGATCCAGCTGACATCTGCAATGCTGTCTCTTGTTCCTTGCCCTCTCCTGAACCTTACTTGCATTTCAGGCAATTCTCGTTCCAGGTATGGTTGTAGTCTCTGCTGAATAATCTTGAGTAAAATCTTTCTGGCATGTGGGATCAAAGCAATTGTGCGATAATTTCCATAGTCAGTTGGATCACCATTTTTTAGTATTGGTATAAATACAGATCTTTTCCAGTCAGTTGGCCATGATGTTGTCTTCCAAATTTCCTGGCAGAGCCTTGTAAGTATGGTAACAGTTACATCAGGTTGATATAATGGTGTTTGTTCTTTGATAAGGCTTTCAATGCTGCTTTGACTTCTTCTTTCATCACAAATGGTTCCTGATCCTAAGGTACAGGTTGAAACGGCTATTGGTCCACTTGATCTTTATTTATAATGACTCTGTATATTCTTTCCACTTTCAATTGATCTTCTCAGCATCATTCAACATTTATTTTATTTATTTACATTCTCTTATATGGATCCTTGAGCATCTTGCAGCATTCCAATTCCAGGCTGGAATTTTTTCCTTAACTCTCATAGCATTAGGAAAGCTGATCTTGTTCTTCCTCTAATAATTTCTGCTTCTATTTTCTTGCATGTGTCATTGTAGTACTTCTCCTTGTCTTGTCTTGCTGCACTTTGGAAATCTCTGTTGAGTTCTGCGCTTGCCTCTCTTTCTCCTCTGGCTTTAGCTTCTCTGTGTTTCTGGGCAATTTTCTTTGGTCATCCATTTTGGCCTTTTTTTCTATTTCACCTTTTGTAGAGGCTTTCTTCCAACACAATCTTCTTGATTTCATCCCATAACTTTCAGAGCTCTGTCACTTGTATCTAAAGCAGCAAATTGATTTTGCAGACAGTCTTTGAATTCCGGTGGTATATTCTCAAGGTCATATTTTGCTACATTCATGAGTGGTTTGCTCTTTTTCAACTTTAGCTTGAGTTTGCATACTAGTAGTTGGTGATCAGTACCACAATCAGCTCCACGTTTTGTCTTTGTTGTTGTTATAGAGCTTTTCCATCGTTGACTTCCACAGATGTAGTCAATTTGATTTTTGTACAGTCCACTGAGTGAAGTCCATGTGTACAGTCCTTGTGATGTTGCTGAAAGAAGGTGTTTGAGATGAAAAGATCATTGGTCTTGCAGAATTCTATCACTTTCTCCAACCTAATTTCTGTTGCCAAGTCCATATTTTCCAACCACTTTGCCTACTTCTTTGTTGCCAATTTTTGTGTTCCAGTCACACATGACTATCAGGATGTCCTATTTGTATGTTCTGTCAATTTCAGCTAGCACTTGTTCATAGAACTCATCAACGACAGCCTCTTCTGCAGCTGTTGTTGGGGCATATACTTGAATTATACTTGTGTTGATGGGCATTCCTCGTATATTAATAGAAATTAAGCGTTCACTGATTGCATTGTATTTCATTACAGTTCTTGCAAGTTTCTTCTTAATTATAAATGCAGCACCATTTCTTCTTTATCTTTCATTTCCAGCATAGTAGACCATGTGTTCAACAGATGCAAAGTACCTGATGCCAGTCAATTTCAGTTCACTGACACCCAACAGATCGAGTTGTACATGTTCCATTTCATTCTTGATGACCTCCAACTTCCCTTGGTTAAGAACATAAGATATGCCATACTGGGTCAGACCAAGGTCCATCAAGCCCAGTATCCTGTTTCCAACAGTGGAATATCTAGGTCATACGTACATAGCAGTTTCACAAAAAGACACGGGTTCCACAATGCTTGTATTGGGTCAAGCAGTGATATCCTGGGTCCCTTTTAATAATGGTTTATGGACCTTTCCTCCAGGAACTTGTCCAAATGTTTTATAAACCCAGCTACACTAACAGCTTTTACTACATCCTCCATAACAAATTCCAGAGTTTGATTACATGTTGAGTGAAAAAATATTTTTTCTTATTAGTCTTAATGTTTACCCTGTAGCTTCATTGCATGTCCCCTAGTTTTTCTATATTCTGATGACGTAAACAATCAATCTACATTTACCCATTCCACTCCATTCTTTAATTTATAGACCTCTATCATATCTCCCCTCAGCCATCTCTTTTCCAGGTTCATCCTTTGTATGTTCCATGTCTCAGTATATAAGACATCTTTGCAGCTTCTGACTCTCATTTTATGCACAGCTACATCAGCAGTCAGACGTCCACAGACTTTGATCCAACCACATCAGAAATCCTCACTTTACTCTAAAAAATCTTCAGCTCCTCCCCAGTAGCCAGTTGAGTGCCTTCCAACTCGAGGGTCTCATCTCCTAGCACTATAGTGCAATTTGTTTTGTTGTGACAATCCACTGGGTTTTCATGGCAAGTAATGGAAGTAGATTGCCCAGCCTTTCTTCTGTGCAGTTAATTCTAGTGTTGTTGACATTGTCACAGAAATATGATCCTCAGCTGCCAACACCGTCCCATTCTGCTGCTGCACAGATGGGTGATTTGTCTTGGTCTGGCACCTCAGATGGGAGACCCTGCCAGTAGTTAATCTACTGATAGCTTAGCTTTCATCATCATTGATGCACACAAGCCCTCACAGCATGGCAAACTGCAAATCAAGTGAGGGATATATATATATACAGGGTAGCCCAAAAAAAGTGAGAATATCTTCTAAATTAAAAGCTTAAATAGTTTACATATTTACCTTTTTTAGCTATATAACATCTTTATTTCAACAATTTCTGGTCGCCATCTTTTTTTTTTTAATTTGTCAATCGTTTACATCTGTCTTTTTGAATTTTTAAATAACTTATATGCTATGAGATGTTCTCACTTTTTTGGCCACCCTGCATATATATATATATATATATATATATACACACACACACACATATATATATATACATGTATATATATATATATATATATATACACACACACACACATATATATATATACACACACACACACACATATATATATATATATATACAGCTCCTGCACCGATGCATTGCTTGTAGGTGGAGCACGTAATGCATGGCAAACCCATTTGGATCCCACTGCTACAACACTACCACCTCCTCTACTGCATCACTGCTTGCGAGTCTGCATCTCCCACCTAACCTATGGACTACTCTGCTGCCTCATTGCTTGCTGCACAACCTATAGACTGTAGATTCACTAATACCCTTAGTATAACCTGCAATAGATGTTTGTACATGTAAACAACTTGGATTGCAGCTTGTCGTGCTGTGAGGGCTTGCATGCATCAGTGATGCTGAGAGCTAAACTATCGGTAGTTTAACTACTGGCAGGGTCTCCCAAGATGGAAAGGTCTCAGCTGAGGTGCCAGACCAAGACAAACCACCCATCTGGGCAGCAGCAGAATGGGATAATGTTGACGGCGGAGGATCACATTTTTGTGACAACGGCAACAGCACCAAACTTAAACTGCGCGGAAGAAAGGCCCGGCAATCTACTTCTGTATCTTGCCATGAAAACCCAATGGATAGTTACAACAAAACAAATTGTGTTATGGTGCTGGAAGATGAGACCCCCAGGTCGGAAGGCACTCAACTAGCTACTGGGGAAGAGCTGAAGACTTTTCAGAGTAAAGCCAGCATTTATGATGTGGTTGGATCAAAGCCTTCGGGAAGTCTGACTGCTGATGTAGCTGCACATGAAATGAGAGTCAGAAGCTGTAAAGATGTTTTACACATTGGAACATGGAACGTACGAAGCATGAACGAAGGGAATTTGGAGGTGGTCAAGAATGAAATGAAACGTGTACAACTTGATCTGTTGGGTGTCTGCGAACTGAAATGGACTGGCATCGGGCACTTTGCATCAGATGATCACATGGTCTACTATGCTGGAAATGAAAGACAAAGAAGAAATGGTGTTGCATTTATAATAAAGAAGAAACTTGCATGAACTGTAATGAAATACAATGCAGTCAGCGAACGCTTAATCTCTATTCGTCTACGAGGATTGCCTATCAACACAACTATAATTCAAGTATATGCCCCAACAACAGCTGCAGAAGAGAATGAAATTGAAGAGTTCTATGAACAAGTACAAGCTGAAATTGACAGAACATGCAAACAGGATATCCTGATAGTCATGGGAGATTGGAATGCAAAAGTTGGCAACAAAGAAGAAGGCAAAGTAGTTGGAAAATATGGACCTGGCAACAGAAATGAAGCTGGAGAAAGACTGATAGAATTCTGCAAGACCAATGATCTATTCATCTCAAACACCTTCTTCCAGCAACACAAGCAGTGACTGTACACATGGACTTCACCCAATGGATTGTATAAAAATCAAATTGACTATATCTGTGGAAGTCAACGATGGAAAAGCTCTATAACATCAATAAAGACAAAACCTGGAGCTGACTGTGGTACAGATCATCAACTACTAGTATGCAAACTCAAGCTAAAGTTAAAAAAGAGCAAACCACTCATGAATGCAGCAAAATATGACCTTGAGAATATACCACTGGAATTTAAAGACTGCCTGCAAAATCGATTTGCTGCTTTAGATACAAATGCCAGAGCTCCGGAAGAGTTATGGAATGACATCAAGAAGGTTGTGTTGGAAGACAGCGAGAAGTCTCTACAAAAGGTGAAAAAGCAAAAACGGCCAAAATGGATGACGGAAGAAACTCTGAAAATTGCCCAGAAACGCAGAGAAGCTAAAGCCAGAGGAGAAAGAGAGACAATCGCAGAACTCAACAGAGTTTTCCAACGTGCAGCAAGACAGGACAAGGAAAAGTACTACAACGACGTATGCAAGGAAATAAAAGCAGAAACTATTAGAGGAAGAACAAGATCGGCTTTCCTAAAGCTACGAGAATTAAAGAAAAAGATCCAGCCTCGAATTGGAATGTTACAAGATACTCAAGGTTCTATGTTGAATGATGCTGAGAAGATCAAGAAAAGGTGGAAGGAATATACAGCGTTTTTATATGATAAAGATCAAGTGGACCAACAGCCGTTTCAACCTGTACCTTATGATCGGGAACCATTGGTGATGAAGGAAGAAGTTGAAGCAGCATTGAAAGCCTTATCAAAGAACAAAGCACCAAGCATTGATGGCATTCCTATAGAAGTATTGCAACAATCTGATGCAGCTGTTACCATACTTACAAGGTTCTGCCAAGAAATATGGAAGACAACATCATGGCCAACTGACTGGAAAAGATCTGTGTTTATACCAATACTAAAGAAAGGTGATTCAACTGACTGTGGAAATTATCGATCAATCGCTCTGATCCCACATGCCAGCAAGATTCTACTGAAGATTATTCAAAAGAGACTACAACCATACCTGGAACAAGAACTACCTGAAGTGCAAGCAGGGTTCAGGAAAGGGCGAGGAACGAGAGACATCATTGCAGATGTGAGATGGATCCTTGAAAAGACTAAAGAATACCAAAAGGATATCTATTTGTGCTTTATCGACTATAGCAAGGCTTTTGACTGTGTAAACCATGAGAAATTCTGGGCCACATTAAGAAGCATGGGTATACCAAAACACCTGATCGTTCTCTTGCCCATTCTGTACATTGATCAAGAAGCAACAGTTCAAATGGAACAAGGAGAAACAGAATTGTTTAAAATAAGCAAAGGTGTAAGACAAGGCTGCATACTTTCCCCCTACCTGTTTAATTTAAATGCAGAACAAATCATCAGAGAAGCAGGATTGTATGAAGACAACAGAGGTGTAAAGATTGGTGGAAGACTCATCAACAACCTTCGCTATGCTGATGATACTACATTACTGGCTGAAAGTGAAGATGATCTGAAACATTTGCTTCTCACAATCAAAGAACATAGTCTCAAAATGGGCCTGCACCTTAATGTAAAGAAGACAAAGATCATGACTACTGGCATAATCAACAGGTTCATCATTGAAGGAGAAGAAATTGAAATTGTGAACAACTTTAACCTACTTGGATCAACTATCAATAAAGAAGCAACAAGCAGTCAAGAAATCAAACGATGCATTGCTCTTGGCAGAATGGCTATGAAAGACCTAGATAAGATTCTCAAGAGCAGAGATGTCTCTCTCCATACAAAGATTCGACTTGTTCAAGCCATGGTATTTTCAATAACATCATATGGATGTGAAAGCTGGACAGTGAAAAAGACAGACAGGAAGAAAATTGATGCCTTTGAATTATGGTGCTGGCGGCGAATACTGTGTATACCATGGACTGCCCGAAGAACAAACCAGTCGGTACTAGAGGAGATCAAACCTAAGCTTTCTTTAGAAGCTTAGATGACACGACTTCGACTTTCATACTTTGGACACATCATGCGAAGAGAGAGAGATCATTAGAGAAAGACATCATGCTTGGCAAGATAGAAGGTCAACACAAAAGAGGAAGGCCAGCAATGAGATGGATCAATAACAGCAGCTACGGGTACCAGCAGCTACGGGTACCAGTCTGTCAACAATGAGCCGCTTGACTGAAGACCGAACACAATTTAGGATAGCTATCCAGAGGGTCGCCATGAGTCGACTCCGACTCGACGGCACTTAACAACAACAACAACAACATGTAAACAACATATACTGCTTAACCTGCTGTAGATTTGCGCTGTAAATAACATATGTTATAGATAACAAATACCGCTCAAACGCTGTAGATTATATATACTGCTTAGAGTGTGTACCCCAATTACACATCTTTGACACCTCACTAATAACTCACCACTCTGTGTATAACATATGCTGCATAGCCTATTGACTCCATTGCTGCAGTATCCCTTTGCCTTGCTTGGTACCTCACTGCTTATAAAATAACATACTGCACAGTGTACAGAATCTATTACCAGTCTAGATCCACAAGAGAGGAGAAGACACCGACCAAAGAGAACAGGCAAGTATAAAGATACAAGAGAAAGATCAAACAACTACCACAGCTGACATACAATTCAATCAAACACCATATTAGTAATATACAAAAAAAAATGCACACACTACTACCTCACTGCCTACCTTACACTCCTCCATGCATTTGCACCCTGTTAAGCTGGCATCGGTCCCAACCAACAAATCCCCTTACCCCACCTACTTACCATCCTACCGGTAAGGACACCAGCCTCATCCTTCCCTAAAGAACACAATCATAATAAGCCTACAATGCACAAATCACAGAACACCACACATAATACACCCACTAATCCCACAAATAGTGTGCATACCAACCCAATCATAACAACCAAAATTAGGTGTGCTTTAATAAATGCAAGATCAATCAGGAACAAACCAAACACTATCCTAGACCTCATCCTTGATAAAAAAAACTGGATATAATCTGCATCACTGAAACTTGACTAGATGACTCAGACCAGGTAATATTAAAGCAAGTAACTCCTATAGACTATTCAGCATGTAATTGCATCAGAGAACAAAAGAGAGGAGGAGGTGTGCTAATACTGGCTAGAAAGGAGTACAGATTTAAAACAATCTCCACCACTAATACGATTGAATCCAACACAATTACAATATCCAACAAGTATTTAAGCATCTCCCTCACATACAGACCTCCTGGAGCCACAACTGAACATCTCTCCACAGTACTTGAAGCAATATGTGCACATAGCACAAAGCATAAACCCCTCATTGTATTAGGAGACTACAACCTGACCTCCGTATCTACCAAGGAAGCTACAACATTCTTAAAAGCCATGGAGTCACTAAAATATAGCTAGACAATCAATGCCCCAACGCACCAGCATGACAGAACTCTGGATATGGTCTTTATGCCAATACACTTGGTGGTCCTAAACTAAAGAAGAGTGACAATCAGCAAATTAATGAACTAACGCAAAAAAAAAATTTTAACAAACATACTTTTTTTGTCGGAAGATCGGCCATGAGGTTAAAAGCCATAAGGTTAGAAGCCTCTCGAAGCCGTTACTTCCATTTTAATCAGTTTTATTATAGTCCAATAAAATAAGCCCACTCAAGAGCCAAAATAAGGTGGTAAAAAAAACACAACTTGGTGCCACCTTTAAAACATCAATGTACATAGAGAAAGCAATTATTTGGAGACACTTTGACTTATCTGAACCGCCATTGATTGTTGATTAAAGTCCGTTTAAAACAACGCACAGTTCCAGACGTTCCAACAGCTTTCTCAAACTCCGAAAAAAGACGAAGTAGGAATGATGACTTCCAAAAAAATGAAAATTGCAAAAGCAGTTATCCAAAAGTACACAGCACTGTGTTTCAGGCAAATTTACATTCCATGCCCTGTGTCAACGCTTAGTTGAACTGCCAAAAAAGAAAGCAACCAAACAGCACCTCCACCACTCCGAGACGCCGGTGCATGCTCATTACAGATCCGAGACTTGCAGGAAGGTTCAATCATTAAATAACAAGCTAAGCCAATAGGCAAAAAACTGAAAGCCATAACTAGCTTGTACAGGCTGACAAAAAATACTGAGGCTCACCAAAAACATACTGTGGCAAACTTTTAAAGAATACTAAACCAATCCAGCTCTCTGTTAAGTCCCAATGGTTCAGCAGTAGACCAAGTAAAAATCCATCTCTGTTCCAAAACTTGAAGTGATTGCTCACGGTCACCTCCCCTCGGATTCTCAGGTACTTTATCAAGCACTCGCCAGGCCAAATCCTCAAAAGAATGATGATGATCTAATACACTTGATGGAACAGGGCATGGTCACAACACCTACAATCACACCAGTCCCATGGTCAGATCATCATGTGATAGAATTCGCCCTGACCCTGAAAAACTCCACCCAGCACATGAAAGAAGAAAATATAACTAGGAGATATAGAGCCTTCAACAAAGACTCATTCATAGAAGAAATCAACCCACAATTACAGCAAGAATGTGACACCCTTGACTTAAGTATAGAGAGATGGAACTCCATAATATCCAATGCAGCATCAGCCCCTACGAGTTCAAAACCACAAGCATGAAGGAGAACCAATGGCCCCTGGTACTCAAACGATATCAGAAATGCAAAGTGCACTCTACGAAGACTGGAGAGAAAATGGAGGTGCAACAAGTCGCATAACTCCCTGAATCCATCCAGAGCCAAGCTTCTGGAATATAACAATCTGATAAATGAGTGCAAACAGCATCACCACACCAATCTAATCATGAATTCAGTCAACAAACCAAGAGAACTCTTTAGCATTGTCCAAAAGCTCACTGGGGATACCACACGGCACTGTACCCACCACCTTGACCCGCAGGAATTTGCGGACTATATAAGAATAAAAAATATCACTCAGACATGCTCCATCACATTACAAACAGATGACCATGAAATGATAGAGCATCTTCAAACCTGGGAAGACTTCAGCATACCATCAAAACAGCAAATAGAGGACATAATACATGGACTCAACACAACAACTTCACCATCAGATCCTTAATCAGTGGCTTGGATCAAAGTCACAAGAAACCATCTCTCCCAGCACATTCACAAAATCGTCAAAGATTCACTTCAACAAGGACATATGCCGCAATCCCTCAAGCATGCCATGATACGACCAATACTTAAAGGCAACAATCTAAGTCCATCTGAACCAAAATCATACCGTCCTATCTCCAGCTTACCATGCCTTGCAAAAATCATTGAAAAAACAGTGCAAAGACAACTTCAAGACCATATTGACTTGAATGCTCCTCTGGACATCCATCAGCATGGCTTTAAACCCCAGCATGGTATGGAAACGCTACTAACTTCCCTCTTTGACAACCTCATAAGAGGTATAGATAATATAAAAAAATGGATTCCTGGGTGGCAGAGTTTGTGTGAGCAATATGCCTAAGTATAAAGGCAAACCTCGGGCCATACATACAGAGTCCTTACCTGCCGTTTCTGGACCTATGGATTATTTTGTGAGGCTCTCCGAGGAACAGATTGGGGAGATTCGGCAGGGCTTGGTCGCGTCGGCTGAGGAGGCTTCGGCGCTGCCCGCCTTAGAGATCTCTCTCTCCCCAGATGAACGTACTCCTCCTGCAGTTCCAGGTGTATCAGACATCGCCTCAGCGTGTGGGCTGATGGCATTGCCTGCTCAGGATGTCGCTGCCAGTTTGGAGTGGGGCGGGCTGATGCCTGATGCCGATAGTGAGCGGCCCAGGATTGGGGCAGCGACCCCCGGAGATATGCATCGTGCAGAGGTTGTTGGTGCCGCTTGTTTGGTGAAAGAGGCTGGGGTGGAGAAGCCTGCCCCTGGATTATCTAAACCTGTTGGGCCACTATTGATTGTGCTTTCTCGGCCTACTAAGGTGACTCTGGAGAACATTTGGGAGGCTATAAATCAACTTTCCCAGGTTGTAAACCAGCAATTAACTTTATCCTTTTCTATTGTTTCTAAAAATGAGAGCACTCTTAGCGAGTTGTCTAAAGATATGCTAGAAATGAAAGAGAGAGTAGAGGTTTCTGACCAGGAACTTTTACAGGTTTCTGGTTTATCTGAATCCTTAATGAAAGATAATATCACAATGAAAGCAAAGTTGGAGACATTAGAGAATGCTACCAGAGCTTCAAATATTCGGTTATTAAATTTTCTGGTTGTTCCGGTGGTAGCTCCTGTGGAACTTTTCAAGAAATATCTTCAAGAGTCTCTAATGATATCTTCTGATTTGATACCTCTGATTTCTAAAGTATACTATTTACCTGCTGGGAGGAAAGAAGGGAAGCGAGTAGTTGGTTCCTTAGAGATGGACTCTCTGAATGTTTCAGCATTACTTCAGTCTCCTCAAGAAGAAGATTTAGTGGTCTCTACATTATTGGTGACTTTTGTGTTGTCTTCTGATAGAGACTGGCTTCTTAAAGTATATTATAAAAAGAGAGCTAATTTGTTTAAGGGAAAAAAAAATTCGTTTTTCCCGGATGTTGCTAGGGACACCCAGAGAAGGCATAAAGCCTTTCTTTTATTAAGACCTGGGGCCCTTCAGTTAGGTGCTTCTTTCCTATTGAGATTTCCATGCAAATGTATTGTGGTTCATAATTCTCAGGAATATGTTTTTTTTCAACCAGGGGATTTGTCTACCTATCTCAGTACTCAATTAATTACATCTTCACTGTATAAGGGGATTTCATTTTTGTTCATTTTTAATTAAGTTCCTCGTTCTCTGCCATCATGTCTTAATTCTTGTTAAAAGATAAATTTGCCTTTTTTTTTTTTTTACGCTGTCGGTGGCTTCTAACTTCAGTGTTTATTTCCTGTGCTTCTCCTCAAGCTTTGAGGGTTACTGATGCTTCTGTTTGAATTTCAGGTAGATGTTTTTCCTTTTTAAAGATTGTGTAAGTATGCATCTTTTATGTACAAGCTGTTGCTTGGTTTTTCTTTGTTTGAAAATTCATAAATAAATAATTTAAAAAAAATGGATTCCTGCTAGTGTTCATGGACATCTCAGCAGCCTTTGACTCAGTGTCCCACACCAGATTATTGCAGCGCCTGCAACATATAGGACTACGCAAGAATACTCTGAAATGGTTCACTTCATACCTGGAGGATCGAACGCAACAAGTCAAATGCGCCCAAAAGAAACCATTGCAGTTCCCCGTCATGCAGGGAATAGCTCAGGGATCAGCCCTGTCATCAATGCTCTTCAATATTTACATCCAACCCATATGCAACATCATCAAACAACACAAACTCTACTATTATATCTATGCTAACGACATTATAGTGTATGTTCCAATCAACTCACTAGCACCTAACACCACAACCACTAACCAATTGCCTTGAAGACATGAATGCCTGGCTCACAGCCAATAACCTGACGGTCAACTACGATAAAACCGAGGCAATGTTCATCACTCAAAATCCTTCCTTCATTCCACCACAGACTATCAGCATTCTAAACAAACACATAGCAGTCAAAGATGAAGTTAAGTACCTGGGCATTACAATAGACAGAGCCCTGAATCTGAAATCCCATATCACCAAAACTGTAAACAAGGCATAGCAACGTTTGAGGACCATAAGAAAGATCAAACCACTACTCTGCCAAGACCACTTCTGCACTGTGTGCCAAGCACTCATCACACCTCTGCATGATTATGGAAACTTGTTATATCAAGGCCTCCCCCAGCATACCCTACACCCACTCCAAATGGTGCAAAACACTACAGCACACATCATTACTGACACTCCAAGATCTTAGCACATCACCCCAGTCTTACAACAACTACATTGGCTCCCAGTGGTGGCCAGAGCAAAATTTAAAACCATCTTGATTATCTTCAAAATCATCCACCATCTATCGGCAGATGCACTACAAGAGATCATAATGAGAGATATCAGCAATAGACCAAGAAGGTACAATAATCACAACATGATCGGCACACCTGCAGGATACCACAAGACTAAACAAAATACTTCAAGAGGAGCTCCATCATTACTGGCATCCACACTATGGAACTCCCTACCAATGAGCCTCAGGGAATTAGAAGACATCACAGACTTCCGCAAGAACCTGAAAACTTTGCTCTTCACAGAAACCTATGAGCAGATAGACAACAGTACCCACCTGAGCAGTATTTCAACTACCCCTGCCAACTCAATGCCCAATCAGCCCATCTAGACTCACAAAGGTACCCTCATGCTAAATGTAACCCTCCAATTGTGCTGTCTAAATGTTGTTAAACACCCTCATGTTAAATGTTGTAAACCACCCTCATGTCAAATGTAACCCCAAATGTGATGTCACGTAACCACTTTGATTGTAGCATAAGGTGGTATACAAATCTGTCTAAATAAATAAATAAATAGGAGATCAAACCTAAGCTTTCCTTAAATGTTCAGGTGACAAGACTTTGACTTTCATACTTTGGACACATCATGCGAAGAGAGAGAGAGAGAGATCATTGGAGAATGACATAGGGCCCGATATTCAAAGGCCCTTACACAGATAACTTCCTTAGTTACCCGAGTAAGGGCCTTATCCGGGATATTCGAAGGGTTCCTACAGAGATAGTGCCCTTCGAATATCCCGGCTAAGTCCCTAACGCACCCAGATGCTATCTGCATAGCATAGGGGCGTGTTAGGGACGTTCCTGGGCAGGGCGGGGTGAAGGATGGGGCTACATGGGTAGCAGTGATTTTTATTGCTACCCACGTAGCCCTCTGTGCCTTAAAGATAGGTGAGAAAAAACCTTGCCTATCTTTAAGACGCAGAGGCTATGCAGGTAGCAACAAAAATTGCCGCACAGAAGTGAATATCCGGGTAAGGGGGGTTGGCAGGCAAGCTTTGCGCCACCGTGGTGCTTAGACTGCCCACCTCATATTGAGCCCATAATAGTTGGCAAGGTAGAAGGTCACTGTAAAAGAGGAAGGCCGGTATTGAGATGGATTGATACAATAGCAGCAACTATGGATACCACTCTATCAACAATGAGCCGCTTGGCTGAAGACCGTTTAAATCAACTATCCAGAGGCTCGCCAGGATTTGACACTGACTTGATGGCACAAAACCATGAAAAGAGCAGACCTAAGTTGAATGAGTTTTTGCTATCTGGATAGCAGTTGAATATCATCGCTATGGTTTATTAAAATATTTGATATAGCGCCTTTCACACATCAAAGTGGTTTACAATAAAAACATATTTAACTATGAGAGATAAAAGAATGCCAAATAAAATAAATAGGATGGGAAAGTAGGGTATGGAAGCAGATTATAATAAGGAGGGAAGGGGCAGAGATTCCACATACATCATGGGGGTCATTCTTTTCTGCGAATAGTGGAGATAGACGTCCTGTTGGGATGTCCATCCCCGCTAGTCGCCCCCCTGCTGTCCCCATAACTAACCTCTCTGTATGAACAGTGGGTTTGTTCTGAGAGGCCTAGACTGGAGGGGCATTCTGGAGGCAGAGCAAGGGCGTGACATGGGTGGCCCTTGACCATGGATGTACAGGGCCGATTCCAGTGCCTTCAGGCAAGATGGGGGACATGGGCAGGCAGGTGAGGGGGCTCAGGGGGTTCCCTTCAGCACAACCCAGGCCTTGGAAGGCCAGATTGGGGTTAGGGCTACAGGGAACAGGAGTCGCTCCATGGGACACCATGGCACTGTGGCTCCATTCACAAGCCCAGCTGAGTTATCCGGGTAGTCACTGGGACATACAGCTGGGCAGAATTGGGTCCAGGCGCTAGACCAGATTCTGATCCCGTGGGGGCCACAGGATCAGAATCTGGTCTACCTTTGCATGGCCCGATTCTGCCTGGCTATACAGGGGGTTGAGCATCCTCTTGTGAATAGGCCTCTATGCAGAGGGATAACATGTGTGTACAGTAGTCCAGAGGAACAGAAGAATGCCAGAGTTCTAAGGTGATTCAGTAGTAATATTGAATGCACATTGAAATAAGTGAGTCTTTACAGTAGTTTTGAATTTGGGTGAATATCTGGTGGGAGAGAGTTCCAAAGGGAAGGGGCTAGAATGAAAAATGTGGAATTCCAGGTGCTTTCAAGATGGGCTTGTGACGGAGGTGGCAATTGAAGGCAGTTTGCATGTTGTCATGAGGTAGACAGCACTGAGCCTGGGATAATAAAAGGAAAAGGAAAAGAAGAGCTTACCTCACAGCCACATGAGCAGTTAAGGCATTCAGATTGCAGGGAAGCAAGGAATGGAGAAACAAACTTTCCTCATAGCATAGAAACTCAGAGTCCTAATCATGCTCACCTGAGGAAAGAATCACGTACAACGTACAACAAGCAGGGAGATAAAACCAGGTGGGAAATCCCACAGAGAGGGCAGAGAGAGGAGCAGAGAGAGGAGGAGACAAAGAATCTGAAAGGGAGTCAGATTCAGAAGCAGACACAGAGAGAGACACTGTCACCGAGAGAGAGGGCAGAGTGGAAGCAAGCTGTTGAACCAGAGAGTGCTGGGAAAAGCAGTGCCAGAGACTTCCAAGCCAGAGGGGTCCTCGTACCGGGGAGGGCAACCAAGCAGGTAGAGAGCAAACGTCACACCCAGGAAGGCTCACTGAAGCCAAGAAGTGATTACAGCTCAGCTAAGCCTAATGCTTGGAACTCCCAGAGAAAGGCAGCTTACACTCCAGAGAAGAAGCCCTGGTTAACAGAGGAAGGGCTGGAAACTCTCTATACCAGAAAGAAAGAAAAGTACCCTGTTTTCTCCAGAGGGAAGGAAGTGGGTCCTTTTATAAAGAGCCAAGCTTACAGGGGGTCAGAAAACCCTTATTGGAATGGGAATTGGAAAGAAACCCCAAGCACAGCTCCTCATGTCCATCTCTGCACAGAACAGTCTCCACCCATAGAAGCTGAGGTCTCCCCAGGGCAAGGGTGTGAAACCAGCAATGCTGAAGTATGGTGCCCGTTTACAGGACCAGGTCCTGATTTAATGCATTGGGAAAGTTCAAACCCAGAGATTGGTCCAGAACCCATGGATTGTGCTCTTTGTTTTTCTGATGAGATAGACTCTTTATGTTAAAAAGCAAGAAGAAGCATTGTTATAGTTTGAAAAACTTTTATTTTTCCTGTGAAGCAACAGTTTATTTTTGTTACCGTTATCTACTGTATCTGGAAGGCAATCCTCAAGGGAAGGGGAATAAAGCCCAGCTTTAATTACACTTGGACACACGACTACAGATTTATTCTTTTAAGAAATAGAGCTATACCCCATAGCTAGGCGGGTGCCTAAAGAGGATATAGTCTCACAATGTCTAGAATGGAGCGAACAAGTGGGTGCGTGTGGGATGAGGTATAAAGAGATATGCAGAAATACCAGAGTTAAGGGTCTTGTGCTCAATGGTCAGTAGTTTATACTGTACATGGAAGGGTAAAGGGAGCTAGTGGGATTTAATTAAGAGTTGCATTACATGATCACAATGGGAGGAATGGTGAAGCAGACGTATAGCAGTATTTTGGATAGCTTGCAGACGTATGAGTTGATATTGGGGTAGTCCAGAGTAAATTATATTGCAGTAATCCAACAGAAGAAGACAGAAGAAGAGTCATGTTGGTTGAAACCGAAAGGAAAGAGCGAATAGAGCGAATTTGACTTAGAGAATAAAAACACTGGCGGACAACGTGGTTGATGTGTGCATGGAAGGAAAGTGATGAGCTGAGCATTATTCCTAAGTATTTTAATGTCTGTACTGTAGAGATGGTAAGACCATTAATGGATGGGGATATAGATGGTGGTTTTAGGGGGCCGGCAAGCCATAGAGTAGAGGTCTTTGAAAGATTGTGTTTTAAATAGTTGGATTCAATCCAGGAAGCAACTAAAGTGAGAGAGCAGTTAATAGGGGAGAGATCTGAAGTAACAGAATGTGTGTGGAAAAGCAGCAGGATGTCATCCTTGTAGAAATACACAGAGATACCCTGCTGATGAACGAGTGTAGCGAGAGGGGCAAGAAAGATGTTAAAGAGCAAAGGGGCCAATACAGACCTCTCTGGGACCCCACAGAGGAGGGGGAAATGAGAAGAGGAAACTGATTGAGAGGAAACATAGTAAGACCAGGCAGAGAGAAAGGAGTGGAACCAGTGCAATATGGTGGACCATACAATAGGCCTACAGAGGCAAGATGAGACAGAAGAAGGGAATGATTGACCAGATCAAAGGCACAAGAAAGATCTAAAGAAACTACCAGAGATAGTGCCCTTTTACCAAGAGACCCATGTTTCATTAAGAACCAAAGAAGAATAGTTTCAGTGCTGTGAACCGATCTAAAGCCCGATTGTCATGGATGACAAGAATTTGTGTGCTCAAGATGATGTAGAAGCTGTGAAAAGACTATTTTTCCAGGACTTTCGACAGGAAGGGGGGATTAGAAATGGGGCAAAAACTGGCAGGGTTGGTGGGTTCAAGAGAAGGATTCTTTAAGAAGAGGCGAATGATAGCAGTTTTCCAGGATGAGAGGAACATAATATCTGGATAGTGCTGGTGTCCAGCACTGAAATTAGATATTCAGCTCCGACCACTACACAGATTGCAGTGTTGAATATCTGGTTTCATATTTAAACACCACAGCTGGCACTTAAAAAACTACAACTATGGAGTTTAAATATTAACCCATTTATATTTTCACAAAACAGCGGGAGAAGAGGAAAAGAACAACTAGCAGTGGCATAAGGTGCAAAGGTCAGAAAGTGGCTACCTGCTAGCTGTTTCCTCTAGAGATAGATTTTGTCTTTCTCCTTAGTAGTGCATAATCCTAGCCAATAAAACATGCCCATCCCCCTTGAAGGTACCCTCTTTTCACTTTCTTCAGATGCCTACCATTTGTTTCCAAAGTCTTAACCTTTATAGCTTCTTACCTTCCAAAAGTAAGATTTGTATCAGTGTGCCAAGAGGGCTCATGCCTGGCTTAGTGACTACAGGCTCCTGTGCACTCCTAAACTGGAAACAAATTCAGGATACTCTGCCTCAAAAACTGTGATGTTGGGCCCACAAAGCCATTTTGCTTATGTTCCTGGACATTCATATTGGTGAGCATATGCCTAGTGGTTAGATCAACAGCCCAAAAGATCAGGGTTTGATTCCACTGGCACTCCTTGTGACCTTGAGCAAGTCACTTTAACCTCCATTGCCTCAGAAGAAAAGGCCTGGCAATCTATTTCCAGTCATACCTTGCCAAGAAAACCATAGGGGCTGCTAGGTTGCCAGGAGTCAGCATTGACTTGATGGCACTTTAAAAACAAAAATTGTACAAAAAAAGACACATGCATAGATTTGTATGCATATAAATTCTATTTGCATACATTCTCTAGTATATATCGAGGGGCATACTGCAGTAAGAGGATGTATTTGTGAATGCACATTTGGTTGATTTGAGCACTTAAAAATTTTAAGTATGTGCAAATTGCTTCTATATGCTTATACCTACAAATTATCATATATACAGTGCATTCTGTGAATTTTTAAGTCCTTGTGAATATACAGTATTCTCCTAAAAAAAACAAATAGATTAAAAGAACATGAAAAAATGCAGAAAATTGGGAACGATGGGAGGTATTCAGTGGCGGTGGTTTGCATTTGTAAAGTGGCTAGCTGTCGACACTGAATTCTAACCCCAGATATTCAATATCTGGGTTGAATATCTGGGTTGCTGTGGAACCCAGAAGCTAACTGGGCAGTGGCGATATTGAGCTGCTGCCCGGTTAGCTTCAAGAGGTAACGTTAGGACAGAATTTGCCGCACTTTACTTTGCCCACGTGTTGCTAACCAGGCAGCGGTTCAATATCACCGATGCCTGGTTAGTGCCAGGTATCACCTCCGCTCTGCCCTGTAATGCCCCTGACACACCTCATGCTAATTGCTTAGCACTGGGGCATGTAGCAGCACCTGTGGCCATCTCTTGGCACTAATTGTGTTAGTGTCAATGAATATGCAGCTCAGTAGCATTTACATGGGTTGCAGATCTGCAAAGAATGTAAATGCTTCTGAATACCCCCCCCCCTCCAATTAGACATGCTTGTTTTTAAACTGTGCCCCTCTCAATGCCCATTTTGTGAAATACAGGGGCTGCCTTCCTTTTGGGAGTATTTACTTTTACTGGACTATTCCAAAATTACCCCCCCCCCCCAAAAGGTCATTTTCACAAGTGAAGCACTGCTTTGCCGACAGAAATGCCTTGTAAAACTCCCTTCTCCATTTCCAAGACACTACCCCTTTTTAGGCTAGCATGTTGGATATATGCATGCAGCCACCTCACGGATAAACTGCCTGCCCCAAATTTCCAAAGAGAAGGGGAAGAAAAGCAATAACCTTATTATACTTATTAACAAATTGTAATTAGATAAAATGATGCAGGAGGTGTTAAAGTGGCTTTTCAAGGGGGTACACAGAAGTCGTGGGCAGAAGAGAGTAGATTTTCCTAATCTGTACATACATGCCCCCCCCCCCCATTACTAGTTTACAGTCCCCTATGGCATAATGCACATTATGAATGTCAAAAAAAAACAATACACGAGGAGGAAGGTTTCTAAATTCAAGAAAAACTCACTGTATTTATGAAGTTTTCTATGTGAGGTGACCGATCTAGTCCTGAAGGAGCTGTACAGCAGAATGCTGATGTAGGACGCATGCCTAGCAAAGAGTATTACCGCACTACTTTCATTACTGTCTTTTAGCTCTGTGCAGACTAATGTCAAGAGTTTAGTCTTTGTAGTATTATTGATATTTTTCATCATATTCATGAAGTGCCGGTCAATTTTCTTCAAAAGGCATACTCCACCAACTTGCCATGAAGAGAGACAGTAATAAATTCTACTAGTGCACTGTGAAGGCTTCGTAGCTGCAAGCAACAATAAAAAGCAATGAGCTGCGTGTCACTAAGTAACTCCAGATTATACTGCAGTTCTTCTTTTATTGAAAACTCAGAATATGAATTTATTAATAAATACATAGATCCACTTTGAAGGAGAGAGCAAGTGCATGTATTTGGTATTCGCATTGTGTGTGCTACATTGCATTGTTTCAACCTTTTATGGCCAAGTCTAGCTTGTTAGGCTGTGGCCCCTCCGAAAAAAGCTGGCTCATATAGCAACACCTTGACGTAGATGTACATCTGCTCTCACTGTGGCTGTCTCACCTTTAGCCCCGTCTGTCTACTGCCGGCTTTCATTTTCCGCATTCATACATCACTAAGCATTGCATCCTGACACCTAATTTTGCAGGCTACTTTGGTTACAGAGGCTGTGTTTTGCATATCACTACCCACCCCCTTCTGACAACCCCTGTGTCAAAGAAGAGAGGATAGAGCAGGAAAAAGGATTCCTTTTTTTTGCTTGACCGAATAAGAGACTTTTTTTTTCTTCTTGCCAAAATCAGATCTGCCCAATCATCTTTAATTTTCACATGGTTTTCATGTATGATATTTGAAAGACTGTTTTCACTCCCAAACAATGTGTTTTAAATCTGAAAGTTCACGTTCGTTCTAATTAAATGTGAGGTTTTTCAGATATTTGAAAGGGTATCTGTGTCTGTATCCATCTATATATACATACATACACAAACAGACACACATAGATAGCTATATGTATATATATATATATATATATATATAGAGAGAGAGAGAGAGAGAGAGAGAGAGAGAGAGAGAAATGCTTTCCATGCATTTGCATGTGCATATCATAATTATGTAGTTTATGTTGAGGTAAACTATTGTGCATTGGGCCAAATAATGCATTGTTTGGCCTTTTCGTGCACTTTGGCTAAAATCATGTGTTGTTCCCAGTAACTAATCACTGTCTGTCTCTCATTATCTCCCCCTCTCTCTCCACACATATATAACTTTTTATAGGGCTATAGTGATATCTTCCTCCATAGATAGATAGATAGATAGATAGATAGATAGATAGATAGATATGGAAGAATAGCCTACTGTCTTAGTAACAACAGACTAATATCTGATTCCCACTAGCACTCCTTGTGATCTTGGACAAGTAACTTAACCCTTCATTGCCTCTGGAAAAAGGTTTGGCAATCTATGTCCACTCACACTACTAAGAAAAGCCTGGAGCTGCTGGGTCACCAGGCGTCAGCATTGACTTACAGGCACACATTGCATTTGCATATCCATCCATCTAGATCTCTTTCTATATGTATATTTGTATAAAGAGAGAGAACAAAGAAAATATATCAATCACTCTCTCTATGTCTATATCTGGATTCATAGATATAAATATATTTAGATCTATTTATGAGGGGTAGTTCCTCATATACATTAAAGGAATAATGCATGATGTTGGCTAAATAATGTGTGCTAAATAGCAAAACCATGCATTAGTTTCCTCGAAAGAATGATAATTTACTGCAACACAAGCTACATAATAACAACATGCAAAGCATGCAAATAGATGCAAAGCACTTCATTATTACACAGCTTGAATATAAAAGCTTTTGTTTAACTTCACAAGCTGTATTATTCTTGGAAAAATAATCCCACATGTAAGATGGCATTATCGTTCCTCCCCAGGAGCATCAAAATGATGGATGGAAAGAACCTCTTAAAGGGGCTTGCAACATTCACAAACATCACACCACTCCCCAACACCACTCACAAACACCACACCCCCTAAACCCACCTGATAAGATGGATCTAAATCCTAAACCCACCTATCATTAAAGGGCTCCCACCAACACTGACATTAACGAGCAACCCCTCCGCCCCCTCCCAATCACCTCCTCCTCCCACTGGCACCTAATGGGAGTCTCCATGGTGGCTAGTGCTCAGGCAGAAGTGATCCCCAGTCACTCCTGCCCATTCTAGTGACTGGTTTCAAAATGGAACTGGTCAACTTCTAGCAGCAATTTTGCTGAACTACCACTAGGGGCCATGCAGCCCAATAAGAGGAAGAAGTTGTCAGTAAAATTGAAATTTGTTTTTCTCACAGACAATTTACAAAATACTTCTAAGCTATGCAAAGAGACTTATGCTGTCTGCCTCCTGCCAAAATCCAAGATGTTATGGAGAGTTTGCAGAGACTCATCAAGCCCACTGACTATTACTCAATTTTGCTAATCCATGTTGGAACAAATGATACTGCCAGGTATACCTCGGAACGTATCAAAATTGACTTCAAGGCTCTAGGACAGAGGGTGAAGCAGTTAGGTGCACAGGTGGTTTTCTCTTCAATCCTCCCTGTTGAGGGTAAAGGCCAAGGCAGAGAGGCTCGCATCCTGGAGCTGAATGCATGGCTGTGTGGATGGTGTCATCGAGAGTGTTTTGGTTTCCTAGACCATGGGATGCTCTTCCAAGGGTTGCAGAGCAGAGATGGCATCCATCTGTCCAAGAAAGGTCAAAGCATCTTCGGTAGTAGACTGGCTAATCTACTGAAGGGGGCTTTAAACTAGATTCGTCAGGGATGGGTGAAGAAAGCCCCCAGGTAGGTGATACATTAAATACCTTTATGGAAATGGGTAACAGGGGTAACATATGGAAAGCAGTGTGTATAAATGCCTGTAGCATGGGAAATAAGATCCCTGATGTTGAAGCTTTGGTGGGAGTGGCTAACTTGGATTTAGTGGCAGTTACAGAAACATGGTTCACAGAAAACCATGATTGGGATGTAACTATACCTGACTATACTTTATTCAGAAAGGACAGGGTAGGAAGAAGGGGAGGAGGAGTGGCACTATATGTAAAACTACTATTAAAGCTTTGGAATTACAGAGCTTAAAAGGGAGAGAGGAGGCATTGTGGGTTAAACTAGAAAAAGGGAAAGAGAAATCTATTTGCATTGGTGTGATATACAGACCTCCCTCACAAGAGGAAGAGGTGGACAGAGAGTTAATTGAAGAAATACACAGCATTGCTAGGAAAGGGGAAGTGCTACTGATAGGAGATTTCAATATGCCAGATGTTGATTGGCACATTCCTGTTGCAGTATCATCTAGAAGGAAGGAGGTCCTGGATTCTCTACAGGGAGAACTATTCAGGCAATTGGAAACAGACCCCACACGTGAAGGGGCCATATTGGACTTGGTGCTTATCAATGGTGAAAGTGTTTCTGATGTTGTAGTGGGAGATCATTTTGCATCCAGTGATCACCAGATGGTGTGCTTCAGTATTAGGACTAAGGCTGTTGGAATCCATTCAAAGGTGAGGATCTTAGACTTTAGGAAGACTAACTTTGCGAAGATGGGCCAATACCTCAGGGAGTCGTTAGTGGGATGGGAACAGCTGGAGGATGTAGAAAAATAGTGGGCAAAACTGAAAGGGGATATTTTAAGGGCAACCAACCTTTTTGTTAAAATGGTAAATAAAGGTAAAAGGAAAAGGAGACCGCTATGGTTTTCGAAAGAAGTAGCTGAAAAAGTGAAGAAAAAGAGGGAGGCCTTCATAAAATACAAGAGAGACAGGCATCTGTATTCGGAAAAACTTAGAGAAGCTAGCAAAGTAGTCAGGAAGGCAAAGATTCAAAAGGAGGAGGAAATAGCCAATGCAATAAAATGGGGGGATAAGACATTTTTCAGATATATTAGTGAGAAGAGGAAGGGCAAAAGTGGTATTGTCAGACTCAAGGGTGCAGGGAGGAATATGTAGAAGCTGATAAGGATAAAGCGGAATTGCTTAACAAATATTTCTGTTCTGTGTTCACAGATGAAGAACCAGGAGCAGGACCTCAGAAAACACCCACAAACAGGAACAGAAGCGAGGGACATCTTGAACAATTTTCAGAAGACTGTGTTCATGAGAAACTAGCTCAACTTAAAGTAGACAAAGCGATGGGACCGGATGGGATACACCCTTAAATACTGAGGGAACTTGGGGACATTCTAGCAGCTCCACTGACTGACCTTTTCAATGCCTCGTTGGAGTCAGGAGTGGTACCAAAGGACTGGAGAGAGGCTCATGTGATGCCTTTACACAAAAGCAGAAGTAAGGATGTGGTTGAAAACTACAGGCCAGTTAGTTTAACTTCGGAGGTGAGTAAATTATTGGAAACACTGCTGAAAGAGAAAATAGTGAGGTTTCTAGAGTCCAGCGGTTTACAGGATCCGAGGCAGCATGGATTCACCAGAGGCAGGTCTTGTCTGATTGATTTCTATGACTGGGTGACCAGGGAGTTGGACCGAGGGAGAGCCCTACATGTGGTGTATTTAGATTTCAGTAAAGCCTTTGACACTGTTCATCACAGGCGACTTATAAAAAAACTGAGCACCCTAGGGATGGACCCTAAAGTTACTGCTTGGGTTAGAAATTGGTTGGGTGGGAGGCGACAAAGAGTACAAGTAAATGGAGCTCACTCTGAAGAGAAGGATGTTACCAGTGGTGTGCCCCAGGGATCTGTCCTCGGTCCGATTCTTTTTAACATCTTTGTTAGTGATATAACAGAAGGGCTGTCGGGTAAGGTTTGCCTCTTTGCAGATGATTCCAAAATCTGCAATAGAGTAGACACCCAGGAAGGTGTAGATAACATGAGGAGGGATCTAGCTAAGTTTGAAGAATGGTCTAGAATTTGGCAGCTGCAATTTAATGTTAAAAAATGTATGGTCATGCATTTTGGCTGCAGCAATCCAAGGGAGGAATATAGTATAGGGGGTGAAGTACTTTTGTCCACTAAAGAAGAGCGGGACCTAGGCATGGTTGTGTCTGATGTTCTTAAAGTATCTAAACAGGTAGAAAAGGCGACGGCAAAAGCTAGAAGGATGCTTGGGTGCATACGGAGAGGAATGGCAAGCAGAAAAAAAGGAGGTGATAATGCCTCTGTATAAGTCTTTGGTGCGACCTCATTTGGAGTATAGTGTGCAATTCTGGAGACCGCACCTTCAAAAGGATGTGAACAGGATGGAGTCGGTGCAGAGGGTGGCTACTAAAATGATTAGTGGTCTTCATTATAAAGCATATGAGGACAGACTGAAAGATCTTAATATATACACCTTAGAGGAAAGGCGAGATAGAGGTGATATGATTGAGATGTTTAAATACCTCCATGGCAAAAATGTTCAGGGAGAGAGCCTCTTTCAATTGAAAGCAAGTTCTGCTATGAGGGGACATGGGATGATGGTGAAGGGAGTTAGATTCAGGAGTGATATGCGGAAATATTTCTTTATGGAAAGAGTAGTGGATCCGTGGAATAGTCTAACAGTGGAGGTGGTAGAGATGAGGACAGTAACTGAATTCAAAAAAGCATGGGACTAGGGTTGCCAACCGGCCGGTTTTCAGCCGGCCTGGCTGGTTTTTCCATGGCCAGGCCGGCTGCCGGCGCAGAGGTAAAACCGGCCCTTGAAAAGCCGGTTTTTTGCTCTGGCCGCAAGATCGGAACAGCCAGAGCAAAAAAACGGCTTTTCTTCCGATCCAAAGAAGTCCGCGGAGTTAAAAAAAAAACAGCCCGCACACCGGAAGGCTTCAGAGGGAGCCAGGGAAGCCCGCGCGAGGCCCCGGCTCCCTCTGTACAACTGCCAGTGTGAAGATCCTTTTCCTTCACGCTGGCGGCTGTTTCTGTGAAGCCGCGATTGCTGGGAAAGGTTAAAGGCAAGAAAGAGGCTGTGATGGGGAACTTGGACTGGAAATGGGCTGTGATTGGGGGGGGGGGGCTAGGACTGGAAATGGCCTGTGATGTGAGGGCTAGCACTGGAAATGGGCTGATGAAGAGCTGGAATAGGACTGGAAATGGGCTGATGGGGGCTACAATAGGACTGGAAATGGGCTGATGTGGGGCATGGGAGAATGGGACTAGAAGGGAGTGGATGCTGGGTGGGTCTAGAACTATAAGGGAACTGATTTTGGGGGAGGACTAGAATGGATGGGGAATGAGAATGGAAGGGGAAAAGATATTTTGTGTGGAAGAAAAGTCTATGATGGGCCGGGTATTGGGAGAGTAAGAGGGGCTTGAGAATGGAAGGGTGAAATTTAAATGGATGATAAAGGAATAAGGAAAGAATTGGGGGAAAGAGCAAAAGGGAAACAATCAGTATGTTAAAGCAGAACTAGAGAGAGAATGGAAAACATCTAAAAGAGAAGAAAGGACAAATGGATAGCTCGCAGAAGACACGAAGAAACCAGAAGAAAGTGACTGGTGCAATTGCAACTGAAAAATAAAATGCCCAAACAGAAGGTAGAAAAATACTTTTTATTTTGAATTTATTTAACTGGAATATGTCTGGTCTGGGAAGTGTGTATTGCTAACATCTTTGCGTTTTTGTTTAGTGCAAGAGGAAATTACTTTATAGATTTATTTCTCCAGTGTTGTACATTTCATGTTTGGCTTTTGGAGTTCCCAGTTTATTATCTGACCAAGGAAGTTAGCCTACACGTATCCTCGGTAATTTTTGTGGGTGGTGCTAGGGGCGGGGCGGGGCAGGGGTGGGACTAGGGGCGGAGAATGGGTGGAGCATGGCAAGCCACAGGTGTCAGGTTTTTCTCGGTGAAAAAGTTGGCAACCCTACATGGAACAAACACAGAGGATATCTAAATGTAAAAAGGGGACTGTTGTAGTTGTTGATATGGAAGGACAGACTAGATAGGCCATGTAGTCTTTTGCTTTCATCATATTTCCATGTTTCTATGTTTCTAAAAACATCTTTTGTTTCTTCTTTTTTCCTTTTTTTAAGAACATCCAGTAGAAACAGCCATTTTACAAAAAGGCACAGTCAAAAATGAAGCAGTATTAGTCTGCTTTGAACATGTAAGTGCTATTATAGTTTTAGTGTCTCTATTTACACACATAAATACTGTATTTTACAAAACTCGAACCAAATTACAAAGTCTTAATTTTGTATTTTTGAGGTGATTGTTAATGCCAGAAAAGTAAGCTCAACTAGGCCTCACCACTCCCCAAACCCCATGTTCAAACGAATATCTCGCTGACAAGTGTGCCAGGGAGCTGGTATAAATGCTGACATAAGAACATGAGATATGCCATACTGGGTCAGATCAAGGTCCATCAAGCCCAGTATCCTGTTTCCAACAGTGGCCAATCTAGGTCATACGTACCTAGCAGTATCCCCAAAAGACTCAGGTTCCACAATGCTCGTAATGGGTCAAGCAATGATATCCTGGGTCCCTTTTTAATAATGGTTTATGGACCTTTCCTCCAGGAACTTGTCCAAACCTTTCTTAAACCCAGCTAAACTGACAGCTCTTACTACATCCTCCGGTAACAAATTCCAGAGTTTGATTACACATTGAGTGAAAAAATATTTTCTCTTATTTGTCTTAAATAGTTTAACCTGTAGCTTCATTACATGTCCCCTAGTCTTTCTATATTCTGATAGCGTAAACAATCGATCTACGTTTACCCGTTCCACTCCATTCATTAATTTATAGACCTCTATCATATCTCCCCTCAGCCATCACTTTTCCAGGTTGAAGAGCCCTAACCTTTGTAGCCTCTCTTCATAGGAGTAGCCTTCCATCCCCTTTACCACTTTGGTGGCTCTTCTCTGTACCTTTTCTAATAACACTATATCCTTTTTAAGATACAGCGACCAGAATTGCACACAATATTCAAGGTGCGGTCGTACCATGGAACGATACAGAGGCATTATAATATCCTTTGTTTTATTTTCCATTCCTTTCCTTATGATACCTAGCATTCTATTTGCTTTCTTGGCCGCCGCTGCACACTGGGCGGAGGGTTTTAACATGTTAACCATGATGACTCCTAAATGTTTTTCCTGGGTGGTAGTTCCCAATGTGGAACCTTGCATCGTGTAACCATAGTTTGGGTTGTTCTTTCCTAGGTGCATAACTTTGCCCTTGTCCACATTAAATTTCATCTGCCATTTGGATGACCAGTCTTCCAATTTATCCAGATCCTCCTGCAGTTTTCCACAGTCCTCTTGGGTTTTTATAACTTTAAACAGTTTTGTGTCATCTCCAAATTTGATAACCTCATTAGTTATTCCCTTTTCCTGGTCATTTATGAATATGTCAAAAAGTAGCGGACCCTGCAGAGATCCCTGGGGTACTCCACTATTTACCTTTTTCCATTGGGAAAACTGGCCATTTAGCCCTACCCTCTGCTTACTCTCTTTTAACCAGTTCCCGATCCACAATAGTACACTGCCTCCTATCCCATGACTTTTTAGTTTTACCAAAAGTCCCTGATGAGGGACCATGTCAAAGGCTTTCTGAAAGTCCAGATACACTATATCAACCAACTCACCTTTGTCCACCTGTTTATTCACACTTTCAAAAAAAACATAACAGATTAGTAAGACAAGATCTTCCTTGTCTAAAGCCATGTTGGCTGTCTCCCATTAGGCCATGACTATCTACATGCTGAGTAATTTTATTCTTTATGATGGTTTCTACCATTTTTCCCAGTACTGACGTGAGGTCTGTAGTTTCCCGGATCACTCCTGGAACCCTTTTTAAAAATTGGTGTTACATTGGTGATCCTCCAATCTTCAGGTATTAGAGATGATTTTAATGATAGTTCACAGATTACTAATAGCAGGTCTGCAATCTCATATTTCAGTTTTTTCAACACTCTTGGATGTATACCATCCGTCCTGGGTGATTTACTACTCTTCAGTTTATCTAACAGTTGTAATACATCTTCCCGATGTATCGATATTTCCTTCAATTCTTCCACACCTTTAAATACCACTTCAGTCATGGGTAAAATCCCTACATCTTCCTCAGTAAAGACCGAAGCAAAGAATTCATTCAGTCTCTCCGCTATCGCCTTGTCGCCTCTTAGTGTCCCTTTAACTCCTCTATCATCTAATGGACCAACTGACCCTCTCACAGATTTTTTGCTACGAATGTACTTGAAAAAATATTTATTTCACGTTTTTGCTTCCGCAGCAAGCTTCTTCTCAAATTCTTTCTTTGCCTGCTTTATCAATGCCTTGCATTTGACTTGCCAGTGCTTGTGCTGTTTCCAGGTTTTGTCGTTTGGCTCTTTTTTCCATTTCCTGAAAGATGCTTTTTGGCAAGAACAGCCTCTCTGACCTCACCTTTAAACCATGCTGGCAGTTTTTTGGACTTCCTTCCACTTTTCTTAAAGCATGGAATACAGCTGGTCTGGGCTTCCAAGATAGTATTTTTCAACAACACTCAAGCTTGATGTAAGTCTTTAACCTTTGCAACTGCTCCTTTTAATTTTTTCTTAACTATTTTCCTCATTTTATCATAGTCTCCAATTGGAAATTTAAACGGTAGTATTGTAGATTTCCTTACTATCCCTCCTCCACTAATTAAATCAAAGGCGATCATGCTATGATCACTATTGCCAAGTAGCCCCAACACCCTTATCTCTTACACTAGACTTGGTGTTCCAGTAAGGACTAGGTCTAATATGGCTTCCCCTCTGGTCGGTTCATGAACCAGCTGCTCCAAGAAGCAGTCATTTATGTCATCTAGGAACTTTATCTCCCTAGCATGTCCTGCCGTGACACTGACCCAGTCGATACTGGGGTAATTGAAATCACCCATTATTATTACTGTGCTGTAACTTTTGTTAGCTTCCTTGATTTCTTTGAGCATTTCATCATCCATTTGTTCATTCTGGCCAGGCGGTCGATAGTACACCCCCATTGCCATTGCCTTCCCCTTTTTACATGGAATTTCAATCCATAGAGATTCTACAGAAAATTTTGTTTCCTGCAAAACTTTAATCCTTTCTGACTCAATGCCCTCTCTAACATAGAGCGCAACCCCTCCACCAATTTGATCAGCTCTATCATTATGATATAGTTTGTACCCAGGTATCACAGTGTCCCACTGGTTGTCCTCCTTCCACCATGTCTCTGATATTCCAATCATATCTAACCTCTCATTTAGTGCTATATATTCTAACCCTCCCATCTTATTTTTTAGACTTCTAGCATTTGCATACAAGCATTTTAGAGACTGTATTTTATTCATATTAATTTGGCTATTGGTAGACATGGGTAATTTGTGATCTTTAAGCTATGTCTGCTGCATACTCGAGGGCATTTGGGCTACTTTACTCTTTTTGGAACCTCTCTGCTTTTGGTAATATCCTTCAAGAATACATTCTTCCGAAACCATCCGCTCTTGGGCGACTGTCGGCTTTCCCCTATTATCTAGTTTAAAAGCTGCTCTATCTCCTTTTTAAAGGTTAATGCCAGCAGCCTGGTTCCATCCAGGTTAAGGTGAAGCCCATCCCTTCGGAAGAGCCCCTCCTTTCCCCAGAATGTTCCCCAGTTCCTAACAAATCCAAAACCCTCATCTCTGCACCATTGTCTCATCCACGCATTGAGACTCCAGAGCTCTGCCTGCCTTTTGGGCCCTGCACGTGGAACGGGAAGCATTTCGGAGAACGCTACCCTGGAAGTTCTGGATTTCAACTTCAGTTATTTTTTACTCCCGTGCTTTGCATTAATTGAAACAAAATTGCACCATAAGTACTAAGTAGCCCCAACAATTAGCTTGTTTTATGAGCAGGGAAAAATCCAAAGAAAAATTACTCACACAGATTTGAACATGCAATCTGTGCAGGTTCTATCCTCCACTGACTATCATCTGATCATGCAGGTAAAAAGATCCACATTGTCACTGACATAAATTGACTTTTTGAAGATTCTTGCTCCTAATATGGGTTCATATGTCTACCTGATCATTGCAGAACAAATGTGCACACTTCTAGCTATATCGTGGTTGGGCTATCTTCCCAAAGAGTTTAACTTTATAACAAGATGCTTATGTGCTGTCCAGGTAGGCACCTACTTTGAGGCTATTTAATAAAAACATATGTGCCTTTATAAAATACTATAGCAAAGAGGCAGAAATCACTCCTCCATTGAAGCCACAAACATTTTACACCTGCTTTGGAGCAGGTATAAATGCACACAGCTGAAATACATGCAAACTCTAGAATTTGTCACTGGAGGATATAATAAATGCTGTTAGTGTAGCTGGGTTTAAAAGAAGTTTGGACAGCGAAATCTAATTATGAAAAAAAGCTTGCTGTGGAAGAAAAAAACTCATAATAAAAAAATGTATAAGTACATTCATAGCAAAAAAAGCAGTGAGAGAGTTAGTTGTTCCTTTAGATCTGGGGTCACCAACCTCCAGAGGGCCGCGGGCCGCACAGCCGACTACCGGGAGCCTCGCGGGCCGCACCCCCCTTCTCCACCCCCCGCGAACAAAAACAACAAACGCAAAATTATGAAAACAATGGCTGATCACCTTTATTGAATTTAATGAGATGGCTGATGATTCATGCTAGCAGACAAACACTTAAAGTCCGGCTTCACAGATGACACTGCACTGCTCTTGGGAAACCGGTCACGTGCCGTTGAACCCGCCGAGCATGCCGCAGATACAATGGCGGGAATCCTTGGCAGGCCGCATGTAATGTTAACCGGGGTAGAGCCTCGCGGGCCGCACGAAGGGACCTCGTGGGCCGCAGGTTGGTGACCCCTGCTTTAGATGATATAGGGGTAAATGGAGCACTAAGAGGGGACAAGGCCATAGTGGAGAAAATGAATGAATTCTTTACTTTGATCTTTATGGAAGAAGATGTAGAGAAGTTACCCATGACTGAAATGTTATTTAAAGGTGATGCATTGAAAGAATTGAAAGAAATATTGATAAACTGGGAAGATGTAGTACAACTATTTCATAAAAAAGAGTAGCAAAGGACCTGGACCAGATGGTATACATCTGAGGGTGTTGAAAGAACTGAAATATGAGATTGCAGACCTACTATTAGTAAACTGTGAACTATCATTAAAATCATCTGTAATACCTGAAGATTGGAGGATGGCCAATGCAATGCCAATTTTTATAAAGAGTTCCAGGGGTGAACCAGGAAACTACAGACAGGTGATCCTGACGTCAGTATCTAGCAAAATGGTAGAAAGCATTATCAAGAACAAAATTACTGAACATGTTGATAGTCATGGTTTAATGGTAGAAAGTCAACATGGCTTAAGCCAAGGAAGGTCTTACTAATATGTTACATTTTGATTTGAAGGTGTGAATAAACTGACAGACAAATGTGAGCCGGTCAATATTGTGTATCTGGATTTTCAGAAAGTCTTGACAAGGGCCCTAATGAGAAACTCTTGGCAAAATTAAAAAATCATGGGAAGGAAGGAATGTGTACTATTTTGGATCAGGAACTGGTTAAAAGATAGAAAGCAGAGGGTAGAGCTAAATAGCCAATTTTTCCAATGGAGAAAGGTGAATAGTGGAGTACCCCAGGGATCTGTGCTGGGTCTGCTCCTTTTTAACATATTCATAAATGACCTGGAAATGGGAATAATGAGGGGACATGCAATGAAGCTACAGTATAACCTGTTTAAGACTAATAAGAGAAAATATTGTTTCACTCAATGCATAAACTTTGGAATTTGTTACCGGAGGATGCAGTAGAAGCTTTAGTGTAGCTGGTTTTAAAAACGTTTTGGACATGTTCCTGGAGGAAAGGTCCATAAAGTATTATTAAAGGGGACCTGGGAAATCCACTGCTTGCTCCAGTACAAGCATTGTGGAACGTATATGTTTTTTGGGGGAAACTGCTAGCTACGTTTGACCTGGATTGGCCACTGCTGGAAAGAGGATACTGGACTTGATGGACCTTGGTCTGATCCATTATGGCAGTTCCTATGTTCTTACATGCCTTCTTGTCGCCTTGTGTAGTTTAACTACTGTATTTGTATTTAGTCCATGCCTTTCCAGTAGTAGCTCAAGGCAAGTTACATTCAGGTACAGTAGGAAACTTCGTGTCCCTAGAAAATTTACAATCTAAGAGGTGCATGAAAACGAATAAACAGTAAATGCAAGTCTCTGTGGAGAATTGCCAGGGGTGTCACCAGCATGTTCCTGGCAGTTATTGCACAGACGGTGTAATTAATGTGAGTGCAGCTAACGCCATCCATAGAGGTATCATCATCTATACCAACACTAATTAACAGCACATGATGTGTACGTACATGCTAACTACAATATGCTCTCCACACGCACACTCCATCCGGTGATAAATGCATGTTTTAATATCCAGTATCTATCATGGCTACATGGTAAGTTGCTGTGAGCCATTACCGCACACTAAAACACGTTAACCATTTAGCAGGGCATAGAAAAAGAATACCTAAATTTGTGCTTAAGAGAATAGAGGGTTATGTGACTTGCCAAAGGAACATCAGTGGACCTCAAAGTTTTAACTTTAGCTTTCCTGGGTCCCACCTGCTGTTCTGACCAATAGGCTACTCCTCCAACTTTTCAAGCACAACACCTGTGGTAACTTTATAAAAGCCTTTTTTTTGTGCCATCAAGTCAGTGCTGACTCCTGGTGACCCAGCTACCTCTAAGTTTTCTTAGCAATGTATCACTAGAAGCAGATTGGCAGGCCTTTTTTTCTGAGGCAATGCAGGGTAAAGTGACTTGCCCAAGGTCACAAGGAGTGCCAGTGGGAATTTAACTTTTGGTCTTTTAGGTATTAGACAGTTGCTCTAACCACTAGACTACTCCTTTATATGTGCTTAAAAATCCATATAATAGTGTATCCTTGTCTATTGTGCAGTTAGCACGTAGTCATGTATCCTTGTCCATTGTGCAGTTAGCACGTAGTCATGTATCCTTGTCCATTGTGCAGTTAGCGTGTGTAGTTGTGTATCCTTGTCCACTGAGCAGTTAACGTATAGTAGTGTATCCTTGTCCATTGTGCAGTTAGCACGTAGTCGTGTATCCTTGTCCATTGTGCAGTAAGCACGTAGTTGTGTATCCTTGTCCATTGTGCAGTTAGCACGTAGTCGTGTATCCTTGTCCATTGTGCAGTTAGCACGTAGTCGTGTATCCTTGTCCATTGTGCAGTTAGCATGTGTAGTTGTGTATCCTTGTCCATTGTGCAGTTAGCACATGTAGTTGTGTATCCTTGTCCATTGTGCAGTTAGCACGTGTAGTCATGTATCCTTGTCCATTGTGCAGTTAGCACATGTAGTTGTGTATCCTTGTCCATTGTGCAGTTAATGCGTAGTCGTGTATCCTTGTCCATTGTGCAGTTAGCACTGGTTCACTTACTGCCCCCAAAATGAGGGACAGCAAGTGCACCCACGGTATTAGTAGCTACCTGTTTTGTACAGCAGGGTTCTCTGACCTGTGCTAACTGCATGGGGATATACCAGGAAAGCCCCCATCAGTCAGTGCAGGTCTAGCCCAGCCCCCATGCTCATTTTTGTCTACTACTGCATGCTAAGAGATGATCCCTTAGCGCACTTAGTAAACATACACTTAAGACAATGTACATAGTAAACCATTTGCAAATGACAGGTCATACTTTATAAAGTGAATGCAAATGTATGTATAAAGGAACATAAAAATAAGCTCCTTTCTATATGCTATATAGGAAATGCTCAATAAATCCAAATATTTAACATCATCCTTGAACCAAATGGTAAGGTTTTGGCATCACACCATTGAAAGGGCTCAGTTACCCAGATGCATTGTGGCTACCCATGGAGCAGACACATAAGAGACCACACTGTAAAAGTTACTTGAGAAGTCCTTGAGCTTTGATATAGCTTCCCACACTTCACTTTGAAAAAGAAAATGACCCGAATACACACTATTGTTTGTTAATCACGTCCACATTTATTCACAGCGTGAAATCCTTCTTTTCAACAAAAGGTAACCAAGATAATCAGTATTCAAGTGTTCTTCATAAGGTATAAGGCGCAGCGGTTTTGCTGTATCTAATAACGAGATATTCTACAAGTTGATGTATTAATTCTTGGCTGATCAAAGCTCTATTTTTAACCACATTTCTTCCTCTCGCTGCTATTATCCTGACCCAACACCACAGGGTGCTGAGGGGGGGGGGGGGGAGGGAGTGGAGTCAGGGATGCCAGTGTAATCTGTTGTCAGGGTTGACAGATTTCCTTCCCTGTTGTCAATGGGATGAATGTTCCAGACCTGGCTGAAGCCACCTCTGATAGCTCTATTTCTCCTCCTTGACTAGAGGAGTTAGCAACAAACTGAGACCACACTGGGACAAAGAGACATTACCATAGACTTATTATTTCAAAAAAAATCCACGTCTGTTTACACCATGGTGACATATTTTTCAATTTTTCCAACACTTCACATAAGGCAGCATGTTATTACTATTGCATTTAAACTGCCATCTCTCTCATCCCACAGGTTCTTTTCCAACTCTTTGAAAGAGCAGAAACATTGCATTGCATATGTTCTATGCCCTGCATTTATTTATTTATATATGTAACCACTTTTTTTTTTATACTGCTTTAGCCTATGGTCAAAGCGGTTTACATCAGACAGAAATTAATACATTGTAACAGGTTAATGAACTTGGAGAGAACTTTGGCATGATGAAGAAAAGCCAAATAAAGTCCTAACCCATATAAGACTAATAAGAGAAAATATTTTTTCATTCAACACGTAATCAAACTCTGGAATTTGTTACCGGAGGATGTAGTAAAAGCTGTTAGTGTAGCTGGGCTTAAAAATGGTTTGGACAAGTTCCTGGAGGAAAGGTCCATAAATCATTATTAAAGGGAATCTGGGAAATCCACTGCTTGTCCCAATACAAGAATTGTAAAACCTGTTTCTTCTGGAGAAATTGCTAGGTACTTGTGACCTAGATTGGCCACTGTTGGAAACAGGATATTGGGCTTGATGGACCTCATTCTGACCCAGTATGGCATGTCTTATGTTCTTCTGTTCTTAAGCGATTATGGATCTAGGGGGGGGGGAGGAAGGGGGGTTGACAGTGAAATCAGGAAGGGGTAGGGGGTAGGGGCAAGGGGACAGGGGTTCATGTGCAGTGGGATCACGTCTTGTCTTCAGTGAAGTAGGCTTTAAATAGGTGAGTCTTAAGGCCTTTTCTGAATGATAATAGATCCTTTGTGGCCCATAGTTTGCATGGGATTAAGTTCCAAAGGGTAGGTGTATAAAGAGAGAAGGCTCTTCTGGATGAGGTAGTGCTGGATCTGGTGAAGAGCACTGGGGTGCTTAGGCTGTCCTGTATAGTATCAGATGGTTTCTACTATCTACAAATATCCTCGACAAGGGTCTTATCTACAGTCAAAATGTAATGGAATGCTATTGATTGCCTTTACCTATTCAAAACAATCTTCATACACCATAATTTTAAAGCAAATTTAAAAATAGAGTGGATCAGTTTAAATCATATACCAAATTAACCCTTTCCAGGCCGAGCCCAAAACTCTCGGGATCCAAAATTCTGACTAAATATTCCTATCAAATGGTATATAATACATGACCATAGCAGAAGGAAAATCACTATTAGAACATATTGAATAAGACGGGTACAATTTTCCTGAAATATGCAAAAATTAACCCGGCTGCAGAATGTGGATTAAAAATTTGAAGTAGGCCTTCAAAGGGTTAAAAAGAACTTTCATATATTATGCCCATGCTTGCATACATGCAAACAATACAATTTTTTTCTTAAAAACATACATCAATATGCACTGTACACCAATTAATGTCAAAGGTTTGTTCTATGCAAATCATCTATGAAGTCATGGTTCACAAAGTAAGAGAAACTACCTTTCTGTACCTGTTTTTCAATCATTACAAGTTTTTCGTATGTCAAGATCATTTTAACATGTCACAACTGATACAATTTTTCTGTGATGAAATCTGATGTGGTCAGAATAATGGCCTCTTTTCAACTAAAAATCAAACTCATCAATTGCAGTTTCGGAAATGTTATGCCTACTTCAAGGGAGGTTCAACAACACAAATTCCATGACTGTTATGTCGGAAAACCTACTGTGCAGAAAATCTTTTCAATGTCATAGAAGCATAAAATATTTCCAGCAGTCCATTAGTGAGTGTCAAGAACAACAACAATAATCATATCCCAACATTTCTAATCTTGGTCTCTATATACCAGATCTCAGATTTCCAAACTGTGATTCTATCAGTGCTGAGAGATATCTCAAAGCCCTGGCACACGCCGGCCACTGATAGCTGTGCAGCAGGAGGTGCTCCTTACATGTGACCCAACTACTGCAATACTTCCAGATGACGCTATATGTATGGCCCTGAGAGGCATCTTACATTCCCCTTGTCCAGTTTTTGTACCACTGTCCCTTGCATGGTGGGTATTCATTTGTATCTGAGTGCTGGCAATTCTTGCATAACTTCTTGGCACTGGGCAGTGGAAGCATGGCCATGGAGATTGAGCTGGAATGTGTCCCCACAGCTGCCTTGACTGGATGAACCATTAGTCAGAATAGGTGTTCACCTAGGGCATCAGCTTCTAGGAGGAAAGCAACGTGAAACAGTATTCAGAACATTACTGTAAATTCTGTTGGCCACAAAACTTCAAGGAGTCATCAGCATATTCTTTTAACTGCAGAAAGAGCAGGCATGCACATACATGCAAAGAAAAGTTTAATACTTACAAGTATGTAAACAAGTCTTTAGGTTGTTTTTCTAAAAATGTTGTGATTTAGCTTATACAGTAATGTATTCCACTCCTGTGACCCCAACCCTTGCATTGTATGATAGTGGATGACCTTCAGTCTTCCTAATCTTCAGTCTTCCTAATCTTCTGATCACAGAGACATGGTTAACAAATGAAGACCCCGTACTCATTAACCACCTTCTACCCCCCAACTTTACAGTCCACAGCTGCCACAAAAGCAACAAAAGGGGAGGAGGAGTTCTCATACTCTCTAAAACAGATCTCAATTTCCAACTCTTCAATAGCACCAACTCAACCAACCTTGACATTGTTATAACTAATAATCTCTGCTCCATCAATCTAATATACAGAGCCCCAACATCATCCTCTGACGACCTAGCCACGATAATTGAACTAGCCTGCAATTCTCCACACTTGCGCACCCCAAACTGGATACTAGGAGACCTCAACCTGCCAACGCTACACAACTCCCAAGCCTCTGCATTTCTAGAAGCACTCAAAGACCTAGGTTATCAGCAGTTAATCAACGAACCAACCCACACAAAAGGAAACATATTAGACGTGATTTTTGCCCCACTAGCTACCTGCAACTCTGCCAACTTCTCCTCACCAATCTACACCGAAGTACCGTGGTCAGACCATAAGTTAATCCTGTTCCATATTCCATTGGATAACAAGCCAATGAAACCCCCTGAGAGTAAGACAAACCCCACAAGACCACCCTCATGAAGTTTCCAACCATTCGACAAGGAATCCATCATAAACCACACACAACCCCTACTAGGCCTGACAACGACGGACCCCGACAGACTGGTCTCCAACTGGAACGATAGTCTCAGTACTATCGCGCAACGTACATGACACAACAAAAACCCAAGGAAAAGACCCACAGCATCTTGGTTCTCCAATGACCTGAGGACCTCGCTTCTCAAACTTAGGAAACTCGAAAGGCGATGGAGATGCTCACGCTCAACCGAAGATCTGGAAGCCTACAACCTACAACTCGCAACCCACCGATCCGCGATATCCGAGAAAATGAAACAAGCTCACACTAACACGCTAATGAGATCATTAAATAAACCACATGACCTCTTTACCCTCGTCAAAATCCTAACGAAGGAACCAGGACCGGAGAAAACAACAGAGATTCTCGCCCAAGACTATGCAGACTTCCTTCAATCAAAGTTATTCCAAACCAGCAAGACCATTCTTACCAGCACTAAGGAACCAGCATGCATAGCGACGTTAACAACCTTCACCACCCCCTCCGCTAAGCAAATCGCAGACTTAATCTCTGCAATCAATACAACCACGGCCCAGACCGATCCATGTCCGGCTTTTTGGATAAAGGAACTAAGGACAGAGTTCAGCCCCTTCATCGCTAAACTCTTTAACACATCATTCTCTTCAGGATTATTCCCCCTAAGTCTCAAACACACATCCATTAGACCTCTGCTAAAAAACTCCAAGCTCAACCCCCAGAAAGTTGAATCATACAGGCCGATTGCCAGTATTCCACTGCTGGCAAAGATAATCGAAAAGGAGGTCCAAGATCAGCTCCAGCATCACATTGACAATACCGCTCCTCTTGACCACTGCCAACATGGCTTTAGAGAGGCTCATGGTGTGGAGACCCTACTCACCACCCTCTTCAATAACATACTCACCACAATTGATAACATCCAGTGCAGCGTGGCCCTTATATTCCTAGACATAGCCGCAGCATTTGACTCAGTATGTCACCACACTCTCCTGAAACGGCTCGAAGAGAAGGGCATCGGTGGTTTAGCACTAACTTGGTGCAAGTCATACCTAACCGACAGATGGCAACATGTGCGAACCGATACCTCTACATCCAAACCATTCCATCAGAAACAAGGTGTCCCACAAGGATCCTCCCTTTCAGCACTAATGTTCAATATCTACATGCAGCCAGTCTGCGACATCATTCATTCATTCGGCATTGAATGCATGATATATGCAGACGACATCCTGCTCTACACGCCGTTCAAAGCTGACCAAACTGACCTCTCACCCCTTACGGATTGTTTCAGTGCAGTAGAAAGATGGATGGAATCTTCGCATCCAACACAAAAAGACTGAAGTGCTATTCATCACCAGAAACTCTAACTTCTCCCCACCAACCCACCTAAAAGTCGGCGATATAGAGCTTTAAACCAAGCCCACAATCCGTTACCTGGGTGTTACTCTAGACCAGAGCCTTAACATGAAAACACACATTGGCAACATGGTCAAATCAACTTATCACAAAATTAGGACGTCAAACATCTACGTCCTCTTTTACAACTAGACGACTTCAGAACTATATTCCAGGCTCTAACCATTCCACACCTTGACTATGCCAACGCGATCTTCCAAGGGCTCCCTAAATCCACCCTGAGCCCGCTCCAGCTTGCCATGAACACCGCAGCCAGAGTTCTGAATGGGGCCTCGAGGCGGGACCATATAACACCCATCCTCAAAAGTCTCCACTGGCTCCCTATCCACTGTAGGATCGTATTCAAAACATTACTGCTAACATTCAAGAACATAAATGGGCTCTCCCCCCCCCCTGTCACTCGCTTGTCTCACTCACATTACCCCCCCCCCCCCAATAGAGCCAGAAGAACTACAGCAATAAACACCCTGGCAATCCCCAAAACAATGACCCAGTGTACACAGGCTACAGCAAGCAGGGCCTTCAGTATCAGTGCTCCCAGATACTGGAATGCCCTACCTCCCAACATACGAGCAATCCCGGAGCTGACTAAATTCAGAAGGGCATTGAAACACCACCTTTTCCTCGAATGTTACCCAAATGAAAGTGCACCATCTCGACCTTCCCACAAATAAACCCCATGTTCACTGTAACATCCCTCAAAATGTTGTATAATATGTAAATACTACTATGTATCAAGTATGTGTAAATAGTTAATTTTGACTATCCAAGTTGAGTTATCTGTTATCTGTATTTTTACGGTTAACCCCACCGTAAAACCTAAATGTTCCATGTAAACCGCACTGATGTTGAAGAGCACGGTATATAAGAGAAATAAATAAATGATTTGTGTTTCCGACAACGACTCATTGGGTGATGCAGTGAGCACTGTGAAGAATATACCATCAAATATTTACTTATATATCCTGCATGTCCCAAATTATCTTATGGGCAAGATACAGTATTTTAAACCTTACCCTCAGTTGCACCAGTGAAGCTCAATTAACAGGATAGTGGCTCTATCCAATTTTTTATGGTGTTCAGAATAAGCTGCATTGGTTTGTATCAATTGAAGTCTTGCACATTGCATTCCGTTTAAGCCAAAATAAACCATATTACAGTAATATGGATTTGAGCTTAACTACATACTTGATGGGGGTTATTTCAGAAGCCATTTTAATGGAGCTAACATATTAAACTGAGAACATAATAAAGACTTAGTAATTGGCCATTTGGTCAGCTTCCATGGGTTGCAAATTACAAAATTTGGATTCAGTAATGCTTACAAATCCCTCTGTATCAATTCTTCCCCTCACAGTTTTTTTTTAAATCATAAAAATTCCTTAATACAGACTGAACATAATAATTATTTGTCCAAATTGAAGCCAAAGATAGGCATTTAGTAGACTCTACTAGTTTCAATTCTTGATCAGGTATTACAATTATTTTTAATAAATGATCTGCTTGGTGAGTCAGACCAGAATTTATCAATTTTAGTCCTACCATTGCATTACTGATAATAAATTAACTGCTTCAGTATCCAACCCATCCTTCTAGCACAACGTTTGCAGAACTCATGGCTCCAATGAACCCAGGTATATTTATACCAACTTGAGAGCAGGTGTAAATGTACATATGTACAACAGGTATAACTATGCATATTTAAAAAGACATATACAGACCAGTGCCTGGAGAAATAGAGCCCATCTAAACACTATTTCATAAAAAGCTCTAGGTATATTTATTAAGTATTAAATTAAATATTATTTTGGACTATCAAACCAAAGCAATTAATAGTGAGTCACTACTCATTTCTCATCAGCCCATTTCAAAAAATTCTATTGTGGGGGGCGGAGCCCGATGTCCAGCGGGATGGTCGCATAACGCTGAGGCTCCCGAGAGGCCTACTCAGAATCCTGAATTAACACCGGACAAACTTGAATTTCTGCTCTGATCTTGCCGGGGCATATTGGTGAGATGGCAGGGACCAAACCTACGCGTCTGGAATTTGGATCTCCAGCGGCTTCTCACGGTAAACGCTCCAAAACTGAACCCCCGTCCCCGCAGAAGGGGCCGGCTTTCCGCAAGGGCCCCGAAATGCAGCAGGAAATCCTCGCAGAAATTAGAGGGGTTAAGGACCTCGTGCAGTCAAACGGTGAAGCACTTCGAGCGCTGAGGGAAGATCTTGGTGTATTGCAAGGCAGGCTGGAGGGGCTCTCTTCGCGTCAGGACAAAATGGAGAGTATATTAGACTCCCATGCGGTCCGGCTGTCCAAACTCGACAAAGTTGAACGTCAGGTGCGGGCCTTGCAGAAAGAAGTGGAAGATGGCAATAATAGAGCGCGCCGCAACAACCTACGACTCGTGGGCATACCGGAGGGAGCTGAATTGGGAGATATGAAGGAATTTTTAAGTAAAATCCACCCTTCCCTGCTCCAAATCACCTTTACCAAAGAATTGGAGATTGATCGCGCTCATCGCGTTCCCACAAACATAACGCTCAACAGGAAGACCCCGCGGCCTATCATCTTTCGACTTTTGAGATATCAACATGTGGAACAAATTCTCAGTGCCTCCCGAGCAAAGGGCCATATGGAGTATGAGAGCCACAAGATCTCCTTCTATCCTGACTTGGCTAAACCCACGGTCGACCGCCGAAAGCGCTTTCTGGAATTTCGGCCGAGGCTTCAACAACTACAAGCACGCTATGGCCTGATGTACCCGGCCAAGCTCCGAGTCACGCTTCACAATCAGACAAGAACATTTGAGGACCCTGCTCTACTAGCGGAGTTCTTAGACTCTAAAGAAGCCGACTTGATGCGCTGACTTCCAGCATATTTCGGCCAGTACCCTCACATCCGCTGTACCTGCCATATTGGATTTACCGCAGCACAGTGAAGAGTCTGTCGAGGGCGGTTTGTTGCCTTATTTTGAAGATATATGGGACCTGACTCCATCTGCCCATAGCAGCCTCGACGAGTATCAGAGACAGTGTTTCTTATGGATTCTGGTGTTTCTTTTCTTTTATTATGTCAATATCTTCCTCTCTAGGGCCTCCTCCCGCAGACATCTGGTCGCCATATTCATTGGGGGTTTTGCTTCTTCTCTAGGTTACTTTGGTACATATTTTTCAGTATGGGTGTATTGGCTAGCATACTTGGTGTTTATGTCATTATCGTACAGATTCTGATTATGATGTAAGTTTTCAAGAGCTCTTACCTAAAATGTCTATTATTGATTGATGGCACCATGTCAGATTTTCTCATTGAACGTACAAGGAATCAATAATCCGATAAACGGAGGAAACTCCTAAGCTTTCTAAGTCATGAAGCTGCGGACCTGATTTTCCTCCAAGAAACACATCTTAATTCGAAGGACACTTTCCACCTCAATATTAACTCTTACATGGTGGCCACCTATTCCCCAGCCGTTTCTGGGAAATGTGGGGTTGCCATGTTGGATAGGAAATCTCGGTATGCTACTATTGTTGCGACCTGCTTAGATACAGCGGGTAGATGGCCCAGAGTTTACTTTAAGATAGGTAACTTTTAAGTTACATGTATATGCCTTCATGCTCCTAATGTGGATGACCCTGCCCTTTTGCTATTCTTGCTCAGGTTACGCAGGCCTTTGCTAATACTTCCTTGATATTGGGGGGGATTTCAATTCAGTTCTGGATCCCCTGATAGACAAATAGCCGCCTAGGACAAGTGGTCCCCCCAAGAGTCACATCACGCTTACCTCAGTGATCAACGATATTGTTCTAGTCGATCCATGGAGGTTACTACACCCCAATGAGCTTGACTTTACCTTCTTCTCTTCCCCTTACAAATCCCAGTTTCGCATAGACTCCTTTCTAATCTCAATACTGTTAGTTCCTCAGGTGGACGCTGTAAAGATTCACTCTCAGCATATTTCAGTTTATGCTGCTGTTTCTTTTCAATACCACACTACTGCACTTCATGGGAATCCGGGGGCCTGGTTCTCTGATAGAGCCCTATCAATTCAGCCAGAGTTCTGGTTAGAAATTCGAGCAGCCACACATGATTACTTCCAGGCCCTGGTACTCCAGGGAGATCTGGACACCTCAACAGCTCTTCCCTACAGCTCGTTGGAAAATCTTTCCTGATTTATATAGGGAATTTGCGCTACTAGCGCAACATTACTCTCAATCGATGTAGCTTCCATGCTGCCTCAAAAGTGTTCTAATCATGCCGCCTTCTATCTTTATTAAGGATGGGCTAATAGAACTATTTCACTCTATTAGTTGTACACATGGGATAGCCTCTAACCTTTACAAACTATTATGTCAGGGTACAGATACTGCCACTTGTAGCGTGCAACAAGCCTGGGATCGCTAACTGTAAATCACTTTAATCCCTGTGCGTTGGAGCGTTTCCTGGAGCAAATTAGTGCGGGTCTCCCGCTTTGCTTCAGTTACCCTAACTTAACTCTCGTCTTTTGCACATAGCTGTTCTTATATTCCAGGAAAATAACCAAATGAACATAACTGCTAGGGACCAGTGTAGGTCTTGCCATACTGATGTGGGAACCCTTACTCATGCTCATTATGAATGTTCTTAATTACAGGTTTCTGGGGGCGGGTCTGGGGTCGTATTTCACTTATCTTACACCTTCATGAGCCTCTTTCTTGGAAGACTGTGGGACTCCGCTTAGTGGCGGAGGTCCCCTCTCTTCCTAAGAGGGGTTGTTCTTTCCTGATGTCATGCCGGGTATAGCCATATGTTTAATCCCGAGGACTTGGAAGGATAGCTCTCGATTATCGTCAATGAATAGTGAACCTTGTCTGCTTATAAAGCATATATGAGCAGATATTTCGGAGAGCTATTTTCCATGCCCACTTCATTATCGCTTGTCTAAATGGCAGATACTCAATGATCATGTATAATCTGTTTATTGCTTGCCATGTCTGTTTAATGTACAATCATCATGTTTCAGATCGCCATTAGGTTTTGTAACTCAATAATGTCAGTATACGCCCGCTTTGAGAATGATTCCGTTTTCTAGAGAAGAAGCAGGGGGGAGGGGGGTGGCAGGGGTTTACTTTGGTGTATGTATCACATTCCATGTATGTATTGTCTTTTAGTTGTATGTCTTCCTTCCTTTGTTGTTTGTAAAATGAAAATAAAGCATTTAAAAAAAAAAAAAATTCTATTGTATTGTTTCAAACTCTAATATTCATAAATTTAAACATATTTCTTTCAAAATGCTGTCTTAATCATATTTCTTTCAAAGTGGGATCATGTGATCAAAATGTCATAGCTTTTAAATCAGCATCTGCCATGCAATCTCCAGGTTCAGACCTGCAGGGGTCACTGTATTCAAATAAAATATCCTGTACTGTTCTTATAATTAAGCAATAATTCTGATCCCTCACCCCAGCCAGTGCTCAAAAACCGGATCAGTCATTGTCCATTTAATTTGACTGATGGAATGATCCTTGTCCAACCAATGTTACATTAAATCCTTTTTAAAATATATGGCTCACTTTCTTCACTTTTTGCTGTCTATTGAATATGAAATGGCACATTTACTTTTAGTAACATTTGATATTACTTAATTATATACCCAAATTTCCCAGAATGAAGCATTAGCTCTATTAAATTCTGTTTGGCTGGACTGTAGACCCGCTCATATTCCTACATCGTTTTTGATAAAGTTGTCAATTGCAGTACTCAACAAAAATTATTTCATACTTAAGAATGAATTTTATTGCAAACTCAGGGAATGGCAATGGGAGCAACTGTGGCTCCATCTGTAGCTACACTGTATATGGAGCAATTTGAAGATCAGTGGCTGTACCTCTCTATGCATTTTTATCATGTTAAGTTATGGAAGAGATTTTTGGATGACATATTTCTTCTAAGAAGTGGTACTGCACAGGGGTGGCCCAAAGGTTCTTGCTGGCCTAGGCAGGCCCAATGTGCCGCCCCCACCACACCGCTTAGCTGCCCCCGACATTCAACATCTCAGTGGGGGTTGATGGGTGGCACGGCAATCACCTCTTTGAAGCCACGGCAGGCTTTAAAGCACATGTGTGAACTCATGGCTTGCCACTCCTGCCCTTTCTGACTTCCTGTCAGAGGGAGCAGGAGCGGCAGAACACAAGTGTATGCAGACATGTGCTTTAAAGACTGCCGTGGCTTCAAAGAGGTGATCGTTGTGCTGCCCATCAATCCCCAGTGAGAGGCTGGATATTGGGGTGCAGTGGGGGTGGAACATTGGGACTGTCTAGTTTACGTAATAGACAGACCGGTCCTGGTACTGCTGAAGAGTTGGACTCTTATGTTCAAAGGGTGTATTCAGTCAGTCCTAATCTACAATTTATGGTTAACTTCAGTGAGTATGAGATAGAATTTCTAGATGTATTTGTTAAGAAAGATCAGTCTCAACTGACCACCATTCTATATCGGAAACTGGTGGAATGGAATAATTGTCTTCGCTACCACAGTTTCCATCCTAAGACATTGAAGAATAGCTTCCCTGTCAGCCATTTCTTGCAGATAAAGCATGCTTGTTCCACCACAGAGAAGTTTCTGGATGCTGCTAAGGACCTTAGGTTATAATATGCCAAAAGAGGCTATCCTAAAAAGGTTGTTGAAAGAGCTTTTAAAAGAGCCAGAAACATGCATAGAGATCATCTGCTGATTAAACAATCTCAACAAATGGAAGGGATGATAGAAATGATTCTATTGTATGTATCTCGCCATACTCATCTTTGACTTCTAAGATTGCTTCTTGCAACTTCTAATGTATTATTTTTATTCATTAATTAGTATTTAGCTCATGCCTTTCCAATGGTAGTTCAAGATGAGTTACATTCAAGTATTTCCCTGTCCCCAGAAGGCTTACAATCTGTTTGTACCTGAGGCAATGGGGGGGAGGGGGGGGTTAAGTGACTTGCCCAAGGTCACAAGGAGCACCAGTGGGAATCAAACCCATATATCTTTGGTACTAATGTTACCAAAACAGATCGGATTCTTACTTATTATACATTAGTTACCCAAACCAATGTCATGTAATTTGTCTTTGTCTCCCTGGATCCTGCTTCTTAGTACAAGCACTTGGGAACAACCAGCAAACACACAATGAGTATGGTACAAGTTGTTCACTTTATTCAGGGTATCACTGGTCTTATTTAGCATATAGAGCATACAGCTTGCGTCATGGAAAGTAACAAATACAAGTTCTGCACAAGGAAAGCTGGCCTTAGGAAACGAGAACTGTTTGGTTTCGCCATCCTTGTTCCTTTTTGTCTGTCTCACCATTGGGGGTGTGCATTCTTTTGCAAAGTTGAGCTAGAGCTTTTGCAAGTTCTGCAAGCGAGCCTGCACCTGCATCCTGTCACGTACACTTACAGCAAGCTGAATGTTATTCCATACTTATAGTTACTTCTGATATACATGATATCTCCCCTTACAATCCCTCCTTTTATCCTGAAAGGGATAACCCTTAGACCAAAATAAAAGAGGTAGAGGTAGAATCAACTGAAGCGGGGGTGACTGAGGAGGGGACATGGGAGTAGTGGCAATGGAAGGCGCTTTGGTGGAGGAGGTGCAACTGTCTTAGCCTTTTTGTATAATAAATATGGTTTAGTGTTTTTTCCAGGGTCTCCCCCTTTATTTAATTATTTTTGTGACTGACATTATTTTGTTTTTACTATTTCCTTTGTACTGTTCCTTTTCTATTTTCAAGTATATATTTGCTTGATGTATCATTTGTTAAAATTCATAAATAAAAAGTAAAAAAAAAAGAAAAAGCTCATTGATATGTGCCAATCACCTCCATGCCCCAAAAGCCATTTTATAAAGCTCCAAATTTATGTGTCCAATGAGATCATGTCTCAGTTGCATGGGGGCATGGCAGAGGTGTATGTTTGATTTTAGAATGGTGCCCACCCATTTATGACTGCTGGTGGACATGCCTAGGTCTATAGCTGCTTCTGAGTTAAAAAGAGCCATTTGAAAAAAGTTTGAGGCCGCAGGGCTGGGTCCCGAGGCCGCCAGTAACCAGGTTCCCAGGGCCCGGTCCTCAGCCTCGTGCTTGTTGTGGGGGGGGGAGGAGTACAGAGTGAGGGCTCAGATGCATCATTTGAAATCACCCCACGTCAGAAGGGTGGGGCGATTTCATTGGCGTAGGGGGGCGGGGTGAGCAGAGCCAGAGGTAGACTGCAGTGAGTGACTCCCCTTCTGGCTTTTGGTAGCGGCGGCGTGTGTGGAGAGAGGTGCAGGGCCTTGCGGTGAGGCAAATCGGTTCCGTGGTGGCGAGGAGAGCTGTGCAGGGCCTTGTGGGGGTGAATTCTTTTGGCGGCAGCGGGAAGGAGTGAGGTGCGGGGCCTTGCGGGGCCAATCTTGTAGCAGCGGTTACAGAGGTAAGCTGCAGAGGCAGAGCAAGTCCAGGCAAGTGCTGGGGCCTCATGGGGGGTGAATTTTTTGGCGGTGAAAGAGCAGCATTGGTCGTGCCAGCTGGTAACAGGAGAGCCAGTGATTAATTTTATTATTAAGCTGCGTTGAGGCAGCAGGGGTACGGTAAATGGTGGTGAGGGGAAGGGGGGGCAGTTTGCTGGGGTTGTGAGGTGTTGTGTGTGGTAAGTTTGTGGGTGGGGAAAGGGTGGTGTAACCTTAGAAACATAGAAATATGACGACAGAAAAAGACCACATGGCCTATCTAGTCTGTATTGCCATAACAACTACAACAGTCCCCTTGGTTGCTTGGGTTGCAGTAGGGCATGAGGGGGGGGGGGGGGTCCCTCTGGCACTATGTATGGTCTTTGGCAAGCCACTTTTTCTTCCTAGTCCAGGCACAGACTGGTTGGCCAATACTGGCAATACTGGTGGTCAGTGCTCGCTTCGCTTTGTGCTAGGCGGGGTCTCCAGTAAGACATGGTGCTTCCCATAGCCGCAGGCGTACCACTTAGGGGCAAACGGGGGATCGGTCAGGGCGCACATGGATGCGGGTGGTCATGGTGCAAACTCAGAAGGGGCAAGGAGGGAGGGGCACCGGGGGGGGTTCAGGATCGCAGTCTGGGGGGGGAAGGGGGTAGGATGCAGGGTGCTGGGCTGCCTGGCCGCTGTGGAGCAGTGGTGCCTGTGGCTTGTTATACTAGGGGTGCGGCTGCGGCGGGGTCCCACAAGGGAGGAGTGAGGAGGTGGCGTAATGGGACTGGGAGGGGAGCAAGGATTAGGGAAGTGGCAAGGGGCTCCTCGGTGGAGAATCCAGGAGGGCAGGAGGTGGGCCCTGTTCAGCTGGGTGAGATGGTTGCAGGCAGGGCGGTCCTTGAGGCAATGGGTGATGCCAGACAGGTGTTGGGAGTGGGAACGTCGGGTTTTGAACACGGAGGGATGGGCGAATCATTTGACGCTATGGCAGGCTACAGCGGGGTCTGAGGATGATGGGATCCTGTACCCTGCAGCTCTCCTGGGGAGCTATACCCCATGGCGCCCTGGTGGGTGCTTTATGCATCAAGTGTATACTGGTGTCCCTGGACATTGGTCTTTTGGGGTAGGGCAGCGGGAGGGAGCGGGGCCATGGGGTTATGGTTGGGGAGACTGGTCTGGAGCAGGGTTTAGTGGTGTGGGGCCATCGCCTGTGAGGGGGAGGCTGGATGGGTGGTTGGGGTATGGGTTTTTCAGTGTGGAGTTGGGGAGGTGGGGAAGAAAGGGGGCTAGCACGTCTAGGGCGGCTGCTGCTGGTGTTTGTACATCTCTTCCTATGCAGGTGCCGGTGAGTGAGAGTGTGAGGACCAGTATGTCCGACCTTAATCAGACTGGAGGAGCAGGTTCGACACTCTGGATGCTGGAACATTCCAGCCCTGCTTTGAAATTGCAGACCACAGGCGAGCGAGCTGCGGTCAATTTGGCGGATGGTGAGTATGCAGGTGAAAGTGGTAGCCTAGGTGGTCTGGCTCCGCAGCTGGGGCTGAGGTTGTGTTGGGTTGCAAGGCCAAGGCAAAGCATAGGCACGGGCGTCGTTGTCGTGATTCGTCTTCGTCTTCCACGTCGACATCCTCAGGGAGTTCATCGGCAGGCTTGACGGGGGCAACCGTAGATAAAGGAGAATGCGCTGCCCCTACCGTGGTTCGTTGCGCCAAACTGTGGGAGGGTGTTCCACGGAAATTGAAGCACTGGATCATAAGGCGTCGATATATTGATATTTTTCACCTTTTAGAGGGTAGAAAGCGGTCTGGCGAGTGCAGGAAGAAGTGTAAAGAGGATGAGAAGGCGGACAGGGTGTGCAAGGTCTCTCGCAATACCCTGAATTGGACGTGAGCTTTTTTAAGATTGGCAAATGTATGGGGACATTATGACCAAGGGCAATATGGTGCTTTGTTGGCATAAGTGGACGCTATATTAGCGGCGTCTCAGGCTCACGACGGCTGGGCATGGTTAAACTATGATGAGGAGTTTCGGGATATGATGGAGGAAAATATGCAGTTATCTTGGGGGACAAAGGACATTAACCTGTGGCTGACGCAAATGTCTGCCAAGAGGGGAACTGGGTGTGTGTGGGAGGTACGTCTCGGGTACCATCTCAAGTAGCAATGGCGGGCCCTAGGTCCTTTCGTGCGCCAGCAGGTCTTCCCGTGCCATCAAAAGGAGGGCCAACAAGGGGGGACCTGTGTTGGCATTTCAACAAATCCTCCTGTCCTTTCCCGAACTGTAAGTTTTGACACTCCTGTTTGCTCTGTGAGGGCGGATATCCAGCCATGAAGTGTAGTCGGAAAGGGGTGGCGGGGGCTCCGGTTGGGGTTAAGTGAAGAGCAGAGTTCAGCCTTGGCGCCTACTCCTATCAAGGTGGAGGCACTGCACCCTTGGCTGATTCGATTTGGGGGGGAGTCGGCAGGGTAAGGCCTGGAGGGTGTTGTTGTTGGGTTTCCTGCAGGGTTTTCATATACCTTTTCTTGGTGAGGTGATAGATGTAGTGGCCAAAAATGCCAGCTCGGTGCGTATGTTGGGCGATGTGGTCCCTTTAGCAGGCCGCCATTTTCGCCTTTCATTGTCTCGCCTCTGGGTGTGGTCCCTAAGAAGAAGCCGGGGCGTTTTAGGTTAATTCATAATCTGTCATTCCCGCCAGGGCAATCAGTTAATGACCATATCCCTCAAGAATTGTGCATGGTGTGTTATGCATCGTTCAATGCGGCAGTTGATTTGGTGCGTCATTGTGGCAAGGGTGCGCTGATGGCGAAGGTGGATATTGAATCTGCTTTCTGTTTATTGCCGGTTCACCCGTCAGCATTCCGGTTGTTGGGTTTTCAGTTTGATTCTGAGTTTTATTTCGATAAGTGTTTGCCAATGGGTTGTGCTATTTCGTGTGCTTATTTCGAGGCCTTTAGTTCCTTTTTGCATTGGGTTTTGGGACAGCGGACGAGGTGTTTTTCCATTGTTCATTACTTGGATGATTTTTTGTTTGTTGGTCCCAGACAGGTTCAGACTTCTGCCACCTTGCTGGCATCCTTTCAAAGGATGGCCAGTGACTTCAGCATCCCGTTAGCGGAAGAGAAGATGGTGGGGCCAGTGACGTGCCTCTATTTTTTGGGCATGGAGATAGACTCGGTGGAGATGTTAGTGCGCTTGCCGGCAGAAAAAGTTAACGGCTTAAAGCGTTGGTTGCGGCGGTGGGGTCTTCATCCAAGGTCACACTTCGGGACTTACAGTCATCTTAATTTTGCCTGTCGGGTTATCCTAATGAGACGCCCCTACGCACGGTGACTGTCTTTGGCAATGGCGGGGTTCGGCGTCCTTATCATCACATTTGGGTATCTGTTGGGATGCGAGAGGATTTGCAGGTCTGGGATTCGTTTTTATATGAATTCAACAGTTGCACGGTTGTGCAGTTGCCCGAGGTGTCAAATGCAGATTTGCAGCTGTTTTCTGATGCAGCGGGTAGCTCCGGATTCAGCATATATTGTCAGTGGTCCTGGTGTGCTGAGGCTTGGCCGTCTGCATGGAGAGTTTCCGGGTTGACACGTAACATAACGTTTTTGGAATTGTTTCCATTGTCGTTGCTTTATGGGTTTGGCCCGAGCGGTTGCGGAATAGGAGGGTCGTGTTTTGGTGTGACAATGTGGCGGTGGTTGAGATTATCAATAGGCACTCGCCCAAGTGATTGAGGGTGGCGGCTCTGATGAGAGTCTTTGTATTAGCTTGTTTGCATCTCAATGTTACTGCCAGGGCGCATCATGTGCCGGGCATACAGAATTCAATTGCTGATGTTTTGTCCTGTTTTCAGTGGCCACAATTTTGTATGTTGGCCTCAGGGGCAGAAAAGGCAGCGTTGGCAGTCCCAGATCATCTTTTGCAGATTGGGACCCTGGAATAATGGAGTTGTTGCGTTCATCAGTCACGCAGGGGGCATGGTCATCGTATCTGCGAGGATACTCCAAGGTGCGTGAGTTTCTGATGGGGAAGGGTTGGGGGGGGGGTGGGAGGGTGGCCTATCGGATGCTGGGCTTGTTTGTAGTATGGGCAAAAGGGGAAGGCTGATCCAGGTCGGCGGTTCTGGAGGCGTCAGCTGGGTTTTCCTTTCTCTGTAAGGCTGCAGGATGGGACAATCCTAGTTTCCTTTTTAGTGCACCGCCTGTTGGCAGGGTAGGCAAGAGGGCTCTCGAAGTTGCCAGATTGGCATCACCCAGTGTCGCATGAGTTGCTCTTGCGTATATGGGAGGTGATGCCTGTAGTGGCGGTCTCTGATTTTGAGTCTGTCTTATTTAGGTCTCTGTTTGTCACTGCCTTTTTTGGTGCATTTCGCTTTTGTGAGCTTTTGCCAGGGTCTAAGAAACGGGGGGCATTTGGGGAGTTGGATGTCAAGCATGTTATCCTGACAGCCACGCAAGTGCACACTTTTCTCCCACGCTTGAAAACTGACCAGTTGGGGAAAGGGGGTGGGTATTGCTAAATGCAATTCTGGTGTTGTGCTCCTGCCCGGTACAGAATTTGTTGCTGTGTTTCCGCTGCCGGCCGAAGGTATCGGGCTACTTGTTTGTGCATGAAGACAGTAAACCTGCCATTCACTTTCAGTTTACTGCAGTGTTTTGTTTGGCATTGCGGCAGCTTGGCTGTGATGAGAAGTTATTTGTGTCGCATTCTTTCCAGAATGGGGCTGCTACTAGTGCAGCGGCAGCTGGGCTTGAGAGGAAGATGATTCAGCGGATTGGTAGGTGGCGTTCGGATGCTTATATAGGTTATGTTCGCCCGGAGAAGTTGTGAGTTAGCTCGTCGGGGTTTTTGTGTGTTAGGTCTGCCGGGGTTGGGGGTGGTGCGGGAGAATGGGGGGAGGGAGCATTAATATAATTGTATTTGTTTTGCAGGATCTTTGGCTGGTTGCAGTTTTCTGGGTGTTATGGTAGATGGCATCCATGCTGGTGAGTGGTGGATCATAGGTCACTCCTATGTGTACTGTGTGGAGAGCAGGGCCATCTCGCGCCCCCTCGGAGTGCATTTGGGCCTGGTGATCTGTGGCATGTGGCTGATATGGATGGGCGAGCACAGCATGCGCCGGTGGCAGCTGTTACTGTGTGTGCAGCGGTGGGTCAGACAGTGGCAGCGGCCAGTTGGATTGGTTATTCATCTGGGCGACAATGACCTTTCCAGCTGGTCTTGTCGACAGCTTATTCATGTGGTCCAGCGAGACGTTGGTTGGCTGCGAGAATTGTTGCCTGGTGTAGTGATCGTCTGGTCGGACATCATTCCACGCCCTGTTTCCCAATCTCAGCGTTGTTGGTCCCGAGGCCTGGCTACGATCAACAGACAGATCGGGTGCTGGGTTCAGCAGTCCGGTGGTTTGCAGATGCAGCATCCTTGGGCGGAGGTGAAGTGTGCGGGTTTATATCACACTGATGGTGTGTACCTTTCTCCAGTGGGGCAGGATTTGTTGTTAAATAGTTGGCAAGAGGCACTGAAGGGGTTTGTTGGTTGCAGCTTTGTGGAAGGGGGGGGACGGCACAAGGATAGGCAGGCTACCTTGTGCTGGTGGTGGGGTATAAAGCTAGCGCTCGCCGAGGCGGCGGGGCTTAAACAGATGAAGGTGCATTGGGGGGAGCGAAGTGCTCCCCAGGGTGGGGCGAGACCCTCAGTTGGGGGTCTCTGCCCAGTCTAGGGTAGTGGAGCCGGCCTTTGCTACTAACATGGCAAGGCAGGCAGCAGTGTTGGGGGTAGGATGATGCCCCACCTTGCTAATAATATGGCTGGTGGGGGGCATTGTCCGGAATTGGGGCGGGGTTATGTTTGATATGTTTATAAATATATGGCCCGGGTTGTGGGCCGGTGTTAATATTTGGTTAATAAAGCTGTGACAAAAGTTGTTCCAAATTTTGTGTGTGTGTGTTTTGTTGTGCCAATGGGTCAGGGGCATAGCGGAGAAGCTGGCAGGGGGAGTAGGTGTGTGACACTTATGGTGAGGAAGAGGGCCTCCGGGATACCCTGGTTAGTGTTTATTATGACAGAATTTTAAACCCAAGCATTGAATATCCGGCTAGCCTGAACTTGCAGGAAGCTAACAAGGCAGCGGCGATATTCAGCCACTGCCCAGTTAACTTCTGTGCAAAAGTTAGGCCAGCCTTTGCTGCAACTGAAGTCCACTATGTAGCCATAACTGGCAGTGGTTCAATATTGCCGTTGCCCAGTAATGGCCAAGTACTGCCCCTGGACCACTGCAGAATGCCCTGATGCTAACTGCTTGTCATTGAGGCATGCAACAGCGGCTCCTGCAGATCAGCGGCACTAACCGTGTTAATGTCACTGAATATTCTGCTGAGCGGCATTTGCATGGTTTACAGGTCTACAAATTATGTAAATGCCTTTGAATATCAGGCCAAACTTCCTTATTAAACATTGTCCCTGCCCCTAAGTAGAGCCCCAAGTGCAAAGACCCCCATATAAAACCTGGCCCCTTTTCTGTAAAATCCTGCACTGACAATTAATTAAAAATTCCACTCCTGCTTACTTCCCAGTGTTCCCCTTACCCTCATTTGAAGATGGAGGATCCCCTTTCCCAAGGCAAGAGCAGTGTTCATTTGCTTTTGTCCCATCAGCAGCAATGTCCATAATGATCGTAGCTGATCTGATACTCCCCTCTTTTCTGTGCAAAGGGAAACTTCAGGTCAGTTGATTACATTTTGGATTTCAGTACCAGTGGGAAAGGATAAAATGTCATCCCTCCTGCCTGGCAGAACCAACAGCCCTCAACCGGCAGTTGCAGTGATTACATAATGTAAACCGCTTTGATTGAAGGATAAGGCGGCAGAGAAAACTGGTTAAATAAATAAATAAAATAAATTTTGGAGGGAAAAGCGACTTGTGGGCTTTTGAAATCTTTGGAAGAGAGAGGAGCATTTTGAACAGGGGCAGGAGTACACAGGGGCCATCTGTTGAGAGGTAGGGGGAATATCCCAAGGAAGTAAAAGTATGTTCTGGAAGATGATATGCTTTGAGGAAATGTCTACTACTGGAAGCAATGGAGATAAACTCTGGGGAGAAGTCACTCGGCTCTAGCTGCCCTAGTATAGATTGCAGACTGGACAGAGGGCTCAAGATAATTGGAAGCTGAATTAGCCTGTCATTGAGAAAAACTAACAATACCTATTTTGCAAACTTTCTGATAATTAAAGTTGATTGCTAGTTTTTTCTTGCCCTGCATTAAGCTTTTTAATAATAATGAGCTGTTTTGCTTTAGTTTTCATGTAATGAAACTCATTAATTCTCCGCATATTGCTCAGAATTTTCCATGTTAAAAGTAATACAGGATTGTGTATTATTGATCACATGTTGATATGTTTTGTTGTGCACTGAGTGTCAAATTTGGGATTTGGTACATGTTAATGTTCTTTGTTTACTAAAATTCAATTGTATGTTGCTTCAATATTGAGCCCTGAATGAATTAGAATTTAACATATAAATCAAATAGTCTATAGAACTCATATAGTTGATAAGATAAACATCAATTACAAAGGGCAATACTACCCACCCAAATTATCCCATCTTGGTAACATGACCAATATAGCCACAAACCAAGCAGATTATTCACATTAAACACTGCCAGAATTTGACTAACCAAAAGTCTTCAGGACTAGCTATGCTTGATACCCTTAAAAAATGTAAATTTCAAAGTGTATTTCTATAGGAATTAAGGTTTATGACCACAGTGCATGATAACTGAATATCCTAAAGCCTGATAGAAGACAGACTGATCAATGCAGGGCCATGAATAGTCACATTCCAACAATGCCCATTAAGGAAAGCAGAGGGACTTCCTATGGACATACTTCATGAAAAGCTCACCAAGCAAATAATTTTAAATTGGATTCTCTTTATCAACTGGCAGCCAGTACGACTTATCCAGAATATGGATAACATGATCAAGGCTTCTTTCTCACCATCAAAAAGAGGGCTGAAGAGGGATTTAAACTAGATTAATTGGGGATAGGTGAAGAAAGCCCCCAGGTAAGTGAAACATTAAATACCTTTATGGAAATGGGTAAAAGAGGCAACATATGGAAAGCAGTGTGTATAAATGCCTGTAGCATGGGAATAAGATCCCAGATGTTGAGGCTTTAATGGGAGAGGATGACTTGAATTTGATGGTGGTAAAAGAGACATGGTTCATGGACAACCATGACTGTGATATAACTATACCAGGCTATCCTAGATTTAGAAGGGACAGGGTAGGAAGAAGGGGAGGAGGAGTGGCACTATAAGTAAAAATAATATTATAGCTATGGAAATATAGGGCTTAAAAGGGAGAGAGGAGGCACTGCGGGTTAAGCTAGAAAGAGGGAAAGAGAACTCTGTTTGCATCGGCATGATATACAGACCTCCCTCACAGGAGGAAGAGGTGGACAGTTAATAGAAGACATACGCAGCATTGCCAGGAAAGGGGACGTGCTGCTGATAGGGGATTTCAATATGGCAGATGTTGATTGGCACATCCCTGCTGCAGTATCATCTAGAAGTAAGAGGATCTTCAAGCAACTGGTAACAGAGCCTACATGTGAAGGGGCCATACTGGACTTGGTGCTTACCAATGTTAAAAATGTTTCTGATGTTAAAGTGGGAGATCATCTCGCATCCAGTGATCACCAGATGGTGTGGTTCAGTATTAGGACTAGGGCAGATAAAATCCATTCAAAAGTGAGTTTCTTAGACTTTAGGAGAACTAAGTTAGCCAAGGTGGGCCAATACCTCAAGGAGTCATTAGCGGGATGGGAACAGCTGGGGAAAAACTGAAAGGGAATATTTTAAGGGCAAGCAATCTTTTTGTTAGAATGGTAAATAAAAGTAAAAAGAAAAGGAGACCTCTATGGTTTTCGAAAGTAGTAGCTGAAAAGGTGAAGAAAAAGATGGAGGCCCTTCATGAAATACAAGGGATCACAGAGAGAGGAAGACAGGCATCTATATTTGGAGAAACTTAGAGAAGCTAGCAAAGTAGTCAGGAAAGTAAAGATTCAAAAAGAGGAGGAAATATCCAATGCAATAAAATGGGGGGATAAGACATTTTTCAGATATGTTAGTGAGAAGAGGAAGGGCAAAAGTGGTATTGTCAGATTCAAGGGTGAAGGGGAGGAATATGTAGAAGATGATGAGGATAAAGCAGAATTGTTTTACAAATATTTCTGTTCTGTATTCCTCCTTTCTCAATCTCTGTGGATAACACTCTTCTACTCCCTGTTTCCTCAACCTGCATCCTTGGGGTCATCTTTGACTCCTCCCTCTCCTTCTCCACACACATCCAACTAATATCTAAAACCTGTCATTTCTTTCTCTATAATATCTGCAAAATGTGTCCCTTCCTTTCTGAACACACTACTAAGACACTTATCTATCCTTTAGTCACCTCCTGTCTAGAATATTGAAACCTCCTCCTTGCTGGTCTCCCTCTTAATCATCTCTGCCCCCTTTAATCTGTTCAAAACTGAGCTACGCGGCTAATCTTCCACCAGCCCCGATATGCTCATATAACCCCTCTTCACAAGTCACTTCATTGGCTCCCCTTCTTTTTCTGTATCCAGTTCAAACTTCTCCTTCTGACCTATGAATGCATTCATTCTGCTGCTCCTCACTACCTTTCTTCTCTCATCTCTCCCTACACCCCTCCTTGTGAACTTCAATTTTCTATTGGATTGCTTCTCTCTGTCTCCTTTTCTTCCACTGCCAACTCCAGACTTTGATCCTTTCACCTTGCTGCTCCTTATGCTTGGAACAAACTGAGTCTGTACGTCAGGCTTAATCTTTTCACCTTTTCAAAACCATGCTAAAAGCTCACCTCTTTGAGGCTGCTTTTGGATCATGATTCGCTTAGTCTCCTATGTGTCTCCTTATGCTTCTCTAATTATATCTTTGTCCTTAGATGTTGTATTGTCTGTCTTGACTAGACTGTAAGCTCTGATGAGCAGAGACCATCTTTTATAGGTATCAGTATAGTGCCACATGTGTCTTGTAGCACTATATAAATGTTCAATAATAGTAGTCATAGAAAGTTGCAGTAGTCAACTGACCAGTGATTAAGATATACAGTAAACAATGGTCCTGAAGCTCGTCTCAACAAATGAACACATTTTCTGAATCATGTGCAGACCAACAAATAAATCCCTAACAGAAGAATTGTGTGCATCCATGATAAGTAAGGATTCTAAAAGCACACCTAGGCTATGGACATCCAGACTAGGAGGGAACATGATACTGATATAATTGTAAAAGGTTCTTCTTGACTACTAAGCCAAAGTAATTCTGATTTTCTGAGATTAAGTTATAATTTATGGTCCTCCATCAAGTTGGCCACAGCACTTTAGAACATAGGAACCTTTAGTATCATTAAAGCATGGAGGGGCATTTTAGAAAGGACGACCAATTGCAATGTGGGATGTCTAAGCCAGAACATCTGGAAAAAAACAGGCACATCCAGGTGCAGACACGATTTCATAAATGTAGATGTGCTCAATAGGGACATCTGCAGGGGCATCTAAATGGACATCCTTAGAATAGTATGGCAGACTGTGTACATTTAGTAATAGCCTAATGGTTAGAGTAGTGGGCTGGGACCAGGGAAACCAGGGTTCAAATGCCACTGCTGTTTCCACTGTGATTGTACTGAGGGTTGATGGAGTGCTTTTTCTTCTACATCCTCTGGCTGCTTTTCAACCAAAAAAAGCACTTTATCAATGTTTATTCATGCCTGGAACATGTCTAAACTTATGTTTAACCCTGGACATCCAGGACATTATTGAAATCAGGTAGTGACGTCAAGCATGAATACGTCTTCCAAAATAGCCCCTGTAGAGGCCATGTCTGCTTCCCGGACGTCCGCCTGCGGTGCCCAGCCAAAATCTAGATGTGCCGTAGATACACCCGATTCTGCCACCGTGGGGCCTGGACGTACCTGCGATGGCAGAATCAGGGACGGACATAGACATCTGAGCAGATCAATGTACAGGGAGTGGCCTGTCCTGGTGCCATAACACCACTGCTGGTGCAAGGGGTGCCCTGGTGCCATGGCAATGAGCCATCCACAGGACAGATTGGAATGTCATGGCATACATCTACGCCTGCAGCCCACTGTCGAGCGGCCGCTGTGGGCCGGATTGTGACTGCAGGGGTATAGTGTGGCCATAGGACTGTGGTGCAGGGATGTATGGCATGTGATGTGGAGGACACCCGAGACATTCCACCTTCAGGGTGGAATAAGTCAGGTGTGAAGCTTTGTGCCGGTGGACGTACAGGGGCCTGTCCTGAATAGGCCCCATATGTCTCGGCAGCTGGCCACCCCCCCCCCCCACTCTTCCTCTGCTCCACCCCCTCCTGCCTACGTACAGCGCTCCCCACACAGATGCTCTATATATGCAGGGAGTGCTGGCAGTGGAATCGGGGCCAGGATCTGAGCATGGATTCGATGTCCAGCCCGCACGTCCAACCCCGCTATTCATGGGACAGAATGCCTGCCATAGTGAATGCATTTTGACAAGATTTAGGTGCATTAATGCTTACAGTGTCAGCAATGCACATAAATAAAGAGGCCCCCTAAGTCCTTTTTTTATACTTGAGCCTCACTAGTTGTTAACACCCAGTATGACTTTAACTATAGTGATTCCCTGTTGAGCAGCATCTATTTTCAGCATGCATTATATAATATGGTTGAAGTTTCCTTGACAATTTCATTAGATGTTTACTGCTTGCTATTATAGAAAACAATAACAACATGTGTGAACAATATCCATGTGACATTCACATCAGAAATAAATATTTATGAGATAGAGTAAGGCAGAAGTATTTCTAAATTGGATGCAACTGATCTGACCCTGTCTGACCTGGCACAGCTAACTGTAGTCAGTTCTGAGCTGATATCTGAGGCTCGCAGGTACTGGAACCTAAAACAAGGCATAGAAATAATGATACCTATATTCTCTCTTGCTCTTTGCTAGCCTCACACAGATAGACATGACTAGAAGATGCAATTTACAACTTGTACTTGCGTACCAAGACAATTTGCATACCTCCACAAAAGATGGAGTTGCAAGATGGGTGTAGTAGGTATATTTCCATTTCTAGCTCCAGCCCTTGCATCTGATTTCTTGCAATACCCAGCAAAAGTCATTACAATTCAGTTTGTATTTATAGCCTGGTAGGGATAAGTTCATCTTCATGAAAATGAGCTCTTCTGCTGGTTTAGGATTCAAATGCAACCTAGGCACAGGAAGTAATGGCATCATCCATAACGCTGAGAGTTGCTATCAGGTGGCACATCAATTGGCAAAAGAAATATTGATCTGCCAACATTGCTAACACCAGCTAGATCATTCTCCTTTCCTGACCATAGCCAGTGTAACAGGAACTCGGTGTTCCCTGCTTAAAGAAGCAATGGTAGCATATAGAAGTTAATATTTTAATTGTTTTGAAATTTTGAATGGTCAAAATAAGATTTCCAGATAGGAATACTTGCATGCCGTGTACTGAATGAATTAAACAAAAAACAGATTTTAAGAATGCTAATTTCTGCAGTTACACAGCTTGAGGGGGTATTTTTTTAAGGAGCTTCATAATTTATGTGCTATCTACATATGTAAATCATGGTATTCTAATGATTTATATGTGTACATAGGCATATACGTATACTTTAGCAGGTTGCGGTTTTATAAGTATGTGCGTTAGCCAAATGTATGCTTTCATTGTGGGAATGTGTATGGGCGGAGTTTGGGCAGGGCATGAGTGGAGCATACAAAAATATGTGCATAAATTATGAAATACTATAATTTATGCATGTTCTTTACAAATATAAGTGTAGGCACTTACTCTAGCACTAGGGCTGGTGCAAGTGATCGTACCTTAAATTCATGCACAGTTTTGACCATAAGAACATAAGAACATAAGATATGCCATACTGGGTCAGACCAAGGTCCATCAAGCCCAGTATTCTGTTTCCAACAGTGGCCAATCTAGGTCATATGTACCTAGCAGTTTCCCCAAGAGACACAAGTTCCACAATGGTTGTACTGGGTCAAGCATTGATATCTTCGGTCACTTCTTAATAATGGTTTATGGATCTTTCCTCCAGGAACTTGTCCAAACCTTTTTTAAACCCAGCTACACTAACAGCCTTGCAATAGTACCACTTGCAATAGTATGTTATAAAGGAAAGTAGGCACCTATTTTTTTTTATAAAATAGTACTTAAGTAGGCGTCTACTTTCAGGCATAAAGTAGGTATCTCCTTATAAACCTGGCCTTAAGGAGGGCAATTTTATGAAATCACACCTAGTTAAAGCACATTTTTGTGTGCGTGGAACATGCTATTTTATAAAATTAAGTTCTCCTATAGTTTTCTTTATAAAATAGGGGCATAAATGGTGGGATTCACTCAGCAAATGTAGGTATGGTCAATTATACTAACCTAAGTTACAGGGGCCTATTTTACTAAATGCCGTTAACCAGTTAACACATGTTTTAGTGAGCAATAACTGGCTGCAGTGAACTCTTAACACCTGGACAGGCCATTTGCCGACCAGTGAAATGAGAAATACCTGACTTTTGCATGCCTCTGTGGACAGTGAGCAGGGAGAGGCGAAGCATGGGCGTGGCCAACCCAGTAGCACGTGAGTGCAGTTACCAGGGCACTTAGCACAGGTTCATCTAATAGCAACTCTGTAGATGGTGTTAGGTGCTCCCACATTACTGCACTATTCATTAGGGTACCCCAACATGTGTTAGCTGCCGAGAACATACAGGTCATGCCCCTGACAGCTATCGTTGAGGTTTTGCAATTAACGTGCATTGGTTAAGGCACCATTTGGCAGAAGAAGGTTAGAGATAGATGTTGTTCTGGTGTATTACCAAAATTGTGGAATGAATTATGATTAGGGATCTTGTAGATTATGTTCAATTTTGAAAAGCGCTAAAGATATGGCTGTGGAGGAAATTTTATTAACTGTACTTGACTGAATTGGGGTTTTTTTGTGATCTGCTTTGTACATCTGTGGATTGTAAAAGCGGAATATGAGCAATGTTGTTAAATTTAATTAAATGGAAACTCTTAGTGGTATTTAGTAAAAGGGCCCCATAGTGTTTTACAGCTTATGCGTATAGATTTACACTTTGCCTATGCCCCGTATACCATCAGACCGATGCATGTACTTACAGAATAGCAAATGGCTATGGTACACACAGAGGCCCATTCACATAGAGAAAGCACTGCAAATAGTTGATTTATGTGTATTGATGGTGCATATCTTAACACAACTCCTTATAAAATTACCTCAAACATGACTTGATAGCACAGTATTTGGATTTACTAACATATAACACTCCCTGCTTTTCTTCCCTGCAGTAGGAAAAAAAGATGTACTAGGTAAAATAAAATCTAAATACCCATTTACTACTTGCAATAAAGTAGCATTTACCAAGTCAGTTTCTTATCAATTTCTTTCTAAAAGAAGATAATAGGGCAGTATCTGATTATAAGCATGAATCTTCCCCTCTGCACATACCTATATATATATACACACACACACACACACACACATTATTTACAGTGGAACCAGTGGCCAGTTTATGAGTTAGTGAGTAGTACCCTGTAATTTTATAATATACTTTCCTGACCTCTCCTCAAAGGTTTTAGTATGCCATGGCTAGGCATTTGTCTGTTTCATTTTAGGATATTTTTTTCCTTTAGCCTTTTTTTTAGCGTGGGTCCTACAAAATGATCACTTAACTTGCCTGTGCGGTGGGAGCAAAGATATCTTCATGCACAGTATTTCTCTATTCAATTGAATTTAATAGAGTGTGGAAAGATGCTTGAGAGGGCCGGTAGAGCAGTGTGTTCCAGCTTGCAGTAACCTGGAGGTAAAGGGTTAAAATAATTAGTTTTGATGAGGGTACGACCCCTTCAAATGCTTCAGTGATTTTTGAGCATGCTTCCATCCTTCCTACTCCTACTCTCGTCCCTAGCTAGATAATATTCACCTCAGGTTATCTGTCAGTATAGCAATGTGGTTATAGCTCAGAGCTGCAAACCTGGAGATCCCGGGTTATGGTAGGAAAGTCACTTTATATCTCTGAGCTCAAAGCTAAGATTGTAAGCTTATTGTTAGCAGGTGAGTTATCTTATACAACACCTAGTGAACAAGTAGGGCCATGAACATGTATATAGATAGATCAAGTCATGGCCCAATGTTCAGAACATCCAATATTTAAATGCTGCAGCATTTATATATTATCCAGATATTCAACGCTGGTATCCAGATAGTGGCTGGTGCTGAATATCTGGATTCTGCTGTAAGCACTGATGACTATCTGGATAATAGTGATATTCATGCACTATGCTGTCAGCCTATCTAGATAGCAGTTAGGCCAGCTTTTTTTGCTGCCCTAAGTTATGCAGATAAACTATCTGCAATATGGTGGACATTATTCAGATAGCAGCAGGATATCTCCGCTATCCGGATAGTCTTCAGCATAATATTGACCCCTAAAATGTACAAAGCCCTAGACTGCAGTCTGTACACAGAACTGTGACAATCTGACAGGAGGGAAACTTTCTTGACTATTCTGAAAGTATATTCTGCATACAGTTGGGCAAGAGGACTGAATATTAGGTACAAAATATTATTTTGCAGTTTTTAGAGAATGAAATATGTCAGCTTTCAAAATATGCATTTCTTTTATGTCAACAAATGGTGGAGAAAATGCACTTCTGCTACTATTTTTCGGTATTTTACTGTTCAGGGTTTGGTTTCTTGGATCTTCTATTTCATTTTTTGTCTGCATGTTTGTTTCTAATTTGTAGTCCCTTAATCTTTATTAGGTGATGGTCTGTGTTTTATATATACAGGGTGGCCCAAAAAAAGTGAGAACATCTCATAGCATATAAGTTATTTAAAAATTCTAAAAGACAGATATAAACGATTGACAAATTAAAAAGAAAAAGATGGTGATCGGAAATTGTCGAAATAAAGACGTTATATAGCTAAGAAAGGTAAATAAGTAAACTATTTAAGCTTTTAATTTATCAGATATTCTCAATTTTTTGGGCCACCCTGTATATAACCTAGGTAGGAGTCTGCTGATATGAAAATCATAATTTGCATTGCTTTTTTTCATTCTTACAAAAACGAATGCACATGCCTATTATGCACACTGGTTGGTGGGCAGAAAATTGTAGCGTCACAAAGGATAGCTAGCATGTAAGCCCCCTCCTTGAGGGGTTTCAAACTATTTTGCACTTCTACATGCAAGGAGACCACCAGCACCAACAACTCTATCAATTCCTTTCACTGCTGAAAACCCTTTAACATTGCCTCCAGAATATTCACTGTCTGGATGATTACATATAGAACAGTCTTTCAGGAACAGAAGCGAAGGACATCTTGAACAATTTTCAGAAGACTGTGTTTCTGAGAAACTATCTCAACTTAAAGTAGACAAAGCGATGTGACCAGATAGGGTACACCCTAGAATACTGAGGGAACTTGGGGACATTCTAGCAGCTCCACTGACTGACCTTTTCAATGTCTTGTTGGAGTTGGGAGTGGTGCCAAAGGACTGGGGAGAGGCTCATGTGGTGCCTTTACACAAAAGCGGAAGTAAGGATGTGGTTGAAAACTACAGGCTGGTTAGTTTAACTTCGGTGGTGAGTAATTGGAAACACTGCTGAAAGAGAAAACAGTGAGGTTTCTTGAGTCCAGTGGATTACAGGATCCGAGGAGGCATGTATTCACCAGAGGCAGGTCTTGTCAGACAAATCTGATTGATTTCTTTGACTGGGTGGCCAGGGAGTTGGACCAAAGGAGACCCCTAGATGTGGTGTATTTAGTTTTCAGTAAAGCCTTTGTCACTGTTCCTCACAGGCAACTTATAAACAAACTGAGCACCCTAGGGATGGACCCTAAAGTTTCTGCTTTGGTTAGAAATTGGTTGGGTGGGAGGCCACAAAGAGTACAGTTAAATGGAGCTCACTCTGAGGAGAAGGATGTTACCAGTGGTGTGCCCCAGGGATCTGTCCTTGGTCTGATTCTTTTTAACACCTTTGTTAGTGATATAGCGGAAGGTGGTAGGAGGTGATAATGCCTCTGTATAAGTCTTTGGTGCGACCTCATTTGGAGTATAGTGTGCAATTCTGGAGACCGCACCTTCAAAAGGATATAAACAGGATAGAGTCAGTACAGAGGGTGGCTACTAAAATGGTTAGTGGTCTTCATTATAAAGCATATGAGGATAGACTTAAGGATCTTAATATGTACACCTTAGAGGAAAGGCGGGATAGAGGTGATATGATTGAGATGTTTAAATACCTCCGTGGCATAAATGTACAGGGGGAGAGCCTCTCTCAATTGAAAGCAAGTTCTGCTATGAGGGGACATGGGATACGGGTGAAGGGGGATTGATTCAGGAGTGATATGCGGAAATATTTCTTTACGGAAAGAGTGGTGGATCATTGGAATAGTCTCCCCAGTGGAGATGGTAGAGATGAGGACAGTATCTGAATTCAAAAAAGCATGGGATAAACACAGAGGATCTCTAAAGGAAAAAAGGGGACTGTTGTAGTTGTTGATATGGAAGGACAGACTAGATAGGCCATGTGGTCTTTTTCTGTCATCATATTTCTATGTTTCTAACTCAGTTCATCCATGACACCCTTGAAGGGTTTCAGTATTTTTATGACCTGACACGTGTTATCCAATCAATACTGATTCCGGAATCCAATGACATAATATTGGAGGGCTTCCCTTGCTACACTAACATCTCCAGTATCAGACTGGTAGAATTCCACCTGGTACCAACATCTGGAATAAGTTGGTGCATGTGTGTCCCTACTGCTTCCTTCTTCTGATGTAGCTCAGGCCCATCTGTCATAATCTGCTGCGAATAACCTGTGATTTTTCCTGTACTTGTTGATAAGTAACTTCAGAATAGAGCTGTACTCCCTTACTCTCCAAACTTAGGGAGCACAGATGCAACATATGTACAAGGAATCAGATACCCCAAGATCCCCCTCCTTCACTGCCATAACCTTGTTCTTTTTTCCATCTCTTACAAAATGTCTCACTGTGGTCTACCTGTCTACCTGCTATCATTGCCTTTATTTCAGCTAAGTATGACTATCATCTATTGCCTGGATGTGCAGAGCAGCCTAGCAGTACTTTCTTGCTGGTGCAACTCCACTATGCCTACAGTCTACCCCAGTTTTGGAAGGGTAGGCATATGTAACATTCTGACTACTCCGGGTTTCATCAGTAAAATGTATTCTACTATCATTTGCATTGACCAGCTGTGCCTGATGCTGGGCACAGAGCTGATTTATTTATTTATTCATTTATTTAAAACATCTATATACCACTTAATCATACAATTCAAAGTGGAACAAAAAACATATATAATGATTAAATAGCCACAAAGACGATAATAGAAAACATTCCAGATTAAGGCATATCATTTTCAAAGACTTGTAGATAAAGGAAAGCCTTCAGCTTTTTATGGAAACCCAACAGATCAGAACAACATTGTAAATGATCTGGCAATTGATTCCACATACATGGAGCATAAAACGAGAATGCACCAGAGTGTGTGATATGCAGGCTATTAGCAAACAAAGGAGACAAAATTAGAGAATTTTGAAGATCCATCTGAACTGGACATGAAGAAATAAGCCAGTGCAAGAAATTGGTAAAACAAAACTATCCTAAATTAATCTTTAGAATAAAGCAAAGAATTTTAAATAAGACCCTCTGTTCAATCGGCAAACATGGTGTAATATGGTCAAAGCGAGATTTACCCAAAAGAACCCTAGCTGTGCCATTTTGTGACATTGGTAAGGCAGACACAGTTCAAGCAGGTAGACCTACCAAAACAACATTAGCATAATCAAAAGAAGACAATAGAACAACCTGGAAAAACAAATGGAAATCTGAAGCAGAAAGCAACAGCCAAAGACACTGTAGCATTCTAATTTGATACAAGCTTCTTTATATGAGTCTGCATACGAAACAACACCACTTCACTACAAACAGAAACCGACTGACCATTTAACAGCACTTCCGATCAATAATTCAGGATCCAAGATGGTGTCAGACTAGGACGCGTTAGTCTTTGCTCCTCAGCTTGCCTCATTTATACATTAATTTCTTGATTTCTTTATCTGCTCAATGCCGAAATGCAAGGCTGAGGCTTTTACGGCTAGGCAATAGACTCTGGACAACTTTGCAATGGCAGTCCCTCTTTTGAGCGTACCTGTTGCTGGGATTAGGGAGAGCAATGTCTCGCTGAGACCCTTAGGCCCATCCACTCCCCCAGCTCCTGGAATGCTTCCCGCTGCTGGCCTGGGAGATGTTGGAGATGGTGTGGCTAGTTGGGCGGCAGCTGCAGTGGCATCTGCTGTCTCTGGAGCCCTGCAGATGTTTACCATCGTTCAGGGGGAGATTCCATCCCCTGCAGGAGTTGGTGTGGGTAGACAGTCTCCCTTTGGTGCTGCAGCTGCGATTGTTTCTTCTTCATCTGTTGCTTCTGTTCCACTGATGGTCAGACCAAAAGAGATTACTTTAGACTCCATCTGGTCAGCCCTGGAATCTGTCTACCGTGTGGAGAAGAAGCTTGAGAGCTATCAGGAACAATTGTTAGAGTTTCAGTCTACTATTAAGCAACTTCAACAAGTCCAAGGAGCTTTGGTTCAAGATAGGCTGATTGTCCAGCAAAAAGTAGAGTAGAAACTGAAGTGTCCTTAAATGAGAAGGTTAATGCACCATCTACTGATAATACACCAAACATGAAGAAAAAAATCGCAAAACAGTGTGATGGGGCCCGTGTAAATGAGCCCTTTAAAACCCCATATAGGCGGCTGCCTAGGGTTGTGTAAGTTTACCCTGCTTCAGCTATGTAAAAACAGAGTCTTGTGGTCAAGGTAAGGAAACAAAATATGGGTTTATTCCCCGTCCCGCTCGGACCTTCTTCCAAAGGACAAAACTCAAAACACAGCAGTGCACAAAACGGAACAGAACTTCTTTTCTTTGTTATCTTCACAAAGTATGTTCAAACAGGTTAACACAAAACAGTGTGGATATTCTTGTAGCATATGTTACAGTCCATCGGAATGGGCTCTGAGGGGAGGCTGGTATTCTCCCACACCATCCCCTCAGACTCACTTCCCAGTCCGTCTATATCTGACTCCTCTCCTATATAGGAGTCTGGCCCAACCTCTTCTGAGAGATCACTGTTACTGCCTGCATTCACTCCTTTAAAACCCAGGTTATGACTTCCTGGCTCGAGGAAAGCTCGCCGCTGATCCTCCTCATGAAATGTATGTTTGGGATATCTCTCCCTTACCACACTACTCACAGGGCTACGCCCTTTGCCACAGTCTTGGTACTCATACCTTTGTTTAACAGAAGAAGATTCCCTTTTCTGTACCTTGGTGCTCTTTCTGGCTCTGGGGTTGTAGTCACTCCTTCCCCCGGCTTCCCAGTCAGGCTGAGAGTTAATAAACTCTGTATCAGGTTTCCAGCCTTGCCTTGGCTTACAGTTGCGTTTGGAGTTCCCTCCTCTCTGTACACTCCCTCTGGGCTGACCTGTGCACTGTGACTGATAGCGACCTCCTGAGCTGCTGCTACTTCCTGGTTCCTGGGTTGTAGGTTCCCTTCCCAGCAAACCTCTGCACTTTCCCCTGCATGTGACCTGGGAGTCCTCTCTGCTGAACTCTCTGCAGCTCTCGTGGATATCTCTGGGGATCCTCCTGTGTCCCCCTCTGTGGCTTCCTGTGTAGTTCTCTGTGGGGCTCTCCGGGTAACTCTCCGTGAGGCTTTCCAGATGACCCTCCCTATTCTGACTAAAGCCCTTCCTTTTATGGTTCCCAGCCCTGCACGTAACGTCAGGACTAGGAGACAGGTGCTCTTGATGAGCCCTTGGCTTTTGCTGTAGTAACGGCATTTTCTGTTCAGCTGTTTTTCTCTGTCCTGTATCCATTTCTACAGCTGAATCAGAGGTAAGCTCTTCCCTTTCCTGCATTTGTATATGGTTTATTTTACCCACTGCATCACAACAGGAAACTACTACTACTTGGAGATTCCATCATCAGAGGCACCAACTTGGGAACACAGATCAAATGCCTCACTGGCTCTTTAGCCAGCAGGAATACAAACCAAATTGCTGGCATAGTTAGTGCAAAAAGTGTGCACACCAAAATTGATGTTATAATCCACTGGCTAGAAACAGTTCAAAGGGGCTTACAGATTCTGGGAGAGAAACTCAAACCCATTGCTAACACTATAGCATTCTCAGAAGTTCTACCTGTTCTTGGTGAGGGGGCAGAAAAGCTGCATCATGTAAACAACTTTAATACATGGCTCGAAACCTGATGCAAACAAGAAGGATTTAGATACATTGACGACTGGAGAAATAGATGGAACAACAAGAGGCTATATTGTGTGGATGGACTACATCTCTCTGTTGCAGGGAAAAGGACCCTAAGTGAAAACTTCAGGCATTATGTAGACAGGCATTTAAACTAGAGAAAGAGGTGACGGATGGAGAAGAACAAGTTCAGGACGCTACTCCCAGCAAAAACATAACAAAATTAACCGACACACCAATGGCAAGTGGAAAGAGGTAAGCAAAACAAAATCCATGCAAAATACAGGCAAGCCAGTCAACAAATGCTAGAAAGCAATGAGTACAAATGCTTGGAGCCTAGCCAACAAAGTTCCTGACCCAGAAGTCTTAATGGTGGAAATGCACTTTCATATTGTGGCCATTACAGAAACATGGTTTAATGAGTCACATGAATGGGATATAGCCATAGTTGGTTATGATTTAATTAGAAGAGATAGAGAAGGCAGAAAAGGAGGAGGAGCGGCCTATATGTCAAAAGCAATATTAAAGCTGCTGAAATGCAGAGGATGTGGGGAAAAGAAGAAGCGCTGTGGATTGTCTTGGAAAGCAGAGATGGCATTATCATCAATACTGGTATAGTCTACAGGCCTCCAACTCAAACTGAAGAAATGATTATTGATATTGCAAAGGTAGCCATGAAGGGGGAAGTAATCATATAGGGTGACTTTAATCTACCCAATATGGATTAGAGTATTCCTTCTGCAAATTTGGAAAGAAGTAAAAAAATTGTGGATGCCTTCTAAGATGCATTTCTAAGACAAATGGTGAAGGAACCGGCCAGGGAAAGTTCAATGCTGGATTTAGTACTTACCAGCTTGTCAAATGTCCGGGTGGGTGCCCATGTGAGCAGCAGCAATCATCAAATGGTGTGGTTTGGGATAAAAGCCAAGGCAGAGTCCAATCACAGCAAGTTCAAAGTCCTAGACTTCAAAAACGCTGGCTTCAGCATCATGGCCAAGTGCCTGAAGGAGAAGTTGGCAGGGTGGGAGGAGGTAAGGGAAGTGGAATCACAGTGGGCTAAACTAAAGGAGGCAATAAAAGGGGCAACAGATACATATGTAAGGAAAGTAAATAAAAACAAGAGGAAAAGGAAACCTATTTGGTTCTCCAAAGTAATAGCTGCACAAATAAAGACAAAAAACACAGTTTTCACAAAATTCTGAATTTGGCAAACAAAGGAACACAAAAGAGAATACAGGATAAAGCAAAAAGAGACAAAAAGAAATAAGGATAGCAAAATCAAAGGCAGAAGAAAAAATGGCTAAAGATCTAAAGTGTGGAAACAAAACTTTTTCGGGTATATTTGGGAGAGGAGAAAGATCAGAGGTGGAATCGCAAGACTCAAAAGTGCCGAGAACGGATTTGTGGAAAGTGACATTGAAAAAGCAAAAATGCTAAACAAATACTTTTCTAATTTTACTAAAGAAAATCCTATAGAAGGGCCACCTGTGATTGACAAATATACAAATGGGAATGGGGAAGATATTACACCATTCACAGAAGATGATGTGTTTGGACAGCTTGCAAAACTGAAAGTGAACAAGGCCATGGGACCAGATGTGATACATCCCAGGATACTGAAAGAGCTCACAGAGGTTCTTGCAGGGCCTTTAAAGTATTCTTTTAATAGATCCTTGGAGACAGGAGAAGTTCCACAGGCCTGGAGAAGAGCTGATGTGGTACCCCTTCACAAAAGTAGAAATAGGGAAGAAGTGGCAAACTGCAGGCCGGTAATCCTTACCTTGGTGGCAGGAAAAGTAATGGAGACCCTCCTGAAAGAGAGAATTTTGGACTTTCTCAAAACCATGATCATGCCAAACAAATCTTATTGAATTCTTTGACTTGGTGACCAGAGAACTAGATCAAGGGCATGTGATAGATGTAATCTACCTAGATTTCAGTAAAGCCTTTGATACTGTTCCTTACAGGAGGCTTATCAATAAACTTAACAGCCTGGGGATAAGTCCCAAGGTGGTAAACTGGATCAGAAATTGATTAAATGACAGACGACATAAGGTGATGATAAACGGAACTCGCTCAGATGAAAGGCAGGTGATTAGTGGTGTACCCCAGGGATCAGTCATGGGGCTGGTACTGTTCAATGTATTTGTGAGTGATATTGCTGAAGGACTGAATGGAAAAGTCTGTCTTTTTGCAGATGACATGAAAATTTGCAACTGAGTGGACTCTCCTGAGGGAGTGAATAACAAGAGGAAAGATCTACAAAAGCTGGAAGAATGGTCTAACGCTTGGCAGTTAAGATTTAATGTGAAGAAGTGCAGTGTCATGCACTTGGGAAGCAGAAATCCAAGGGAATTGTATGAGATGGGGGGCAATAGGTTGGTGTTCATGGACCAGGAGAAGGACCTTGGAGTGATTGTTTATGAGGATCTCAGTGGCGAAGCAGTGTGACTAGGCAGTGGCCAAAGCCCAAGTGATGCTGGGTTGCATACAGAAAGGAATTACCAGAAGAAAGGAAGAGATACTAATGCCATTGTACAAGTCACTGGTGAGGCCTCACTTAGAATATTGTGTTCAGTTTTGGAGACTATGGGGCTTGTTTACAAAGCTGCGGTAGCGGTTCGCGATCGTTATCGGAGCCGCGACCCCATTGATTTCAATGGGGCCGCGGCTCCGATAACGACCGTGAACCGCTACCGCGGCTTTGTAAACAAGCCCCTATATCTCACAAAGGATATAAAAAGACTAGAAACGGTTCAGAGGAAGGTGACCAAAATGATTTGGAACCTGTGCCAGAAGATGTATGAGAAGAGACTTGAAGACCTAAATATGTATACGCTAGAGGAGAGGAGGGATAGGGGAGATATGATTCAGACCTTTAAATACTTAAAGAGTATTAATGAACAAACCTTTTTCAAAGATGGGAATGCTGTAAAACTAGAGTGCATAACATGAAGCTGCAAGGGGGTAAATTGAAAGGCAATGTCAGGAAATACTGTTTCACTGAATGGGTGGTGGATGCTTGGAATGCCCTCCCGATGGAAATGGTAGAAGCAAATACAGTGACAGAATTCAAAATTGCATGGGACAGACACAGTGGATCCCTTTATAGCAACAGGATAAAATCAAAATAAATGTAACTGTCTCTTATATCTCAAGAAATAGGGGTGACCTGCACGGAGCAGTGGGTACTAAACAAAGGCATGGGGAGGGATGACCTGCATGGAGCAGCAGGTGCACTTACTCTTGCCACCTTGCTGGGCAGACTAGATGGACCATGCCGGTCTTTATCTGCTGTCATATACTATGTTATTATGTTACTGGAAAATCGGTCTAGGAATTTAAACCTTTCGGTTTTGAATTTTCCCTGAGTTGCATTGGTTTCTCTCAGGGGCCTTTTTCAGGATTCCTGAATGAGACTTTCGATTATCCAGAAGCTGCATACCTCCCATCCAAATGATTTATTATCTCCCCCCACTGTCAATTAAGGATGCCCTTTCCCAGGTGGAATCCCCCCTGGTGGACGTCTTATCATATTCTTTGGACTTGGCTAATTTGATTGATATTCTAGAGAGGTCCACTGAGGAGTGAAAGCCAGAGCTATCCTATTGATTTCTTTTGTGTTTTGCAAAATAAGAAGAAATTAGACCTTACCTGCTAATTGTCTTTCCTTGAGTTCTCTCCGGGCCAGGCCAGGACATTTGAGTGGTCAATCCGTTCCAGCACCTGGGGACTGAATACTGACAGCTTTTCCTGACAGCCTACCCAGCTCCCCCTGGTGTCAGAGAGTCAGTCTTAACGTAACAAAGCAGTGAAATTCCAGCTAGTACCGAAACCAAAAACAACAAACGCTTAACTGCTGGACCGACGGTCCTTAAACTAAGAACGAACTGTTAAAAGATTATTCCATGTAACCCATCTTAAGTTCTTTTCCTCTGTAGTGTACTTTATGCTTTTTTTTTTTGAAGAATTCTCTGATAGGTATAGAGGCATCCCCAGAATCCCCTTTCCAATATTCTACTTCCCTGCACCTTCGGCGACGAGCGTGATTCTCTGTGCTAATTCCGCTAGTGCTCCTGCCGAGGCCGCACTCCTCTCTAAATCTCGCAGACAGCTTGGGAGGGTCCTGGCCTGGCCCAGAGAGAACTCAAGGAAAGACAATTAGCAGGTAAGATCTAATTTCTTCTTCCTATTCATCTCTCCGGGCCAGGACAGGACATTTGGGCAATACCAAAGCAGCACCTAAATCTGGGAGGGTCCTGCGAGTCACGCAATAATCGCCAAGGCACCGACTCTAGCATCCTCCCTTGCCTGAACATCCAAGCGGTAATGCCGCGCAAATGTGTGAAGCGAAGACCATGTCGCTGCCCGACAGATATCCACCGGAGGCACTAAGGCGTACTCCGCCCAGGAGGCAGGCTGCCCTCTAGTCGAATGAGCTCCAAGCCCCAATGGGACAGGCTTGCCTTTAGATTCATAGGCCGCTCTTATTGCATGTGTAACCCAGCGCGCGATAGACGCCTTGGTAGCGGCCTTACCTTTAGTCGCACCCCCGAAGAGAACAAACAATTGGTCGGATTGTCAAAAAGACTCTGTTTCTTTCAAATATTTCCGCAAAACACTACCTAAATCCAGCCGCCGAAGTGAACGATCCAACGTACCATCCGCCGAAGCACTAAATGTGGGAAGCGAAACCACCTGATTCACATGAAAAGCGGAAACCACCTTAGGCAAGAACGATGGCACTGGTCTTAACACCACCTTTTCTGCCAAAAAATGAAGATACGGTTCTCTGCACGAAAGCGCTTGCAGATCAGAAATCCTTCTTGCCGGAGAGGCGGAGCCAGCAGGGATCAAGATGGCTGCTTAGTCCTCAGCCTCGTCCTTCCTTTGTGATAGATTCTGATTTTTCCCCTTCTATAGCTGCTTCGGAATTACAATTGGCCCCTCTGACAATGGCTGCCGGTAAGCCCGTCAAGTTGGACTATAATGCTAGTGGAAATACGGAAGTAAAACGGGCAAAACAGGATCCACCTTCCCCGCAAAAAGCACCCGGTGTGCGGGAAGGCCCGGCGGCCATGCAAGAATTATTTGCAGAGATACGGGCAGTGCGGGAGATGGTGGCCACGAACGGCCTAACCCTGAGCGGAGTGCAAGCGGATTTAAATGAATTGAAAGAGATAAAAGAGCAGGTTGCTTCGCTCACGGAGAAGGTGTGTGGGCTGGAGATTAAAGTGTCTGGGCAGGAAGAGCGAGCAAAGCAGGTCAATGCTAACAGCAAGAGGATCGGACGTCTGGAGCGGAGCCTGGAAGATCTCAACAATCGCACCAGGCGAAATAATGTGCGCCTGATAGGGATTCCGGAGGGCGCTGATGGAACAGATCTTAATGGCTTCCTGGCCTCCACCATTGCAAACTTGCTGAAAATAACCTTTGCATCTCCGTTCGAGATAGAGCGAGCCCACCGTGTCCCAACACGCCCAGGCCCGAATATCAAGCAGCCGCGCCCCATAATCATGTGCGTGCTTCGGCACTCTCAGGCAATGCAGATTTTGGTGGCAGCTAGGGCATCGGGGCCCCTTACATTTGAGGGCAGGAAGGTGGCTTTTTTCCCGGATTTTCATAAGATTACAGTGGAGAGAAGGAAGCTTCTATTAGCCTTTCGACCAAGACTGCGACAGCTTCAGGCCCGCTATGGAATGTTCGCTCCGGCAAGTCTAAGAGTCACGCTCCATAATCAAACCCGTACCTTTGAGGATCCGGTTCAATTACGGGCCTTCCTTGAGGAGAAGGAAGCCGCTGTTATGCAGTGACTTTAGTGGCAGAGTAGTTGTGGATGCTGGATGACACAAGTCATATACTCTGCGAGATGGCAGGGTGCACGTTGGACTAAGGTCGTCTACTGAATGTTTGGGAAGACATAGTTGGCTGAGAGGGGCAGAGACAAAAGGACAGCAAAATAAGATATGGAGGCAGCAACTCTTTGAGACTGTTTGCCTCGACTATATATACAGTCATAGCAGTAAGAAGGGCGAAAAAGTTTGTTTATTACTGTTATTAATCATGGAGGGGGGCGGGGGGAGTTTCTGGGCGGGAATTCTTGATTTGATGGTTCACCCTTTTTCTTTTTCCCCTTGCGGGTTTTTTTTGTCTCCTTGTGGCCTTGGGTATATGGGTGTGTTTATTAGAGTGCATAACCATAGTATATATATTTACTGGAAGTCAAGTGAACTTGTTGCCAGTGTTATGAGATTTGTCTTTTTTCTGTCTCATGAGTCCACTTAAGTGTATATCCCTTAATGTGAAGGGCATAAACAACCCTATCAAGAGGAAAAAAATACTAATCTATTGTGCCAAAGAAAAGGCAGATGTTATTCTGTTGCAGGAAACGCGCCTTCAGTCACTGGAAGCAAAGAAATTGGGTACAGGGCAGTATGTGCTGGTGTCTCACTCTGCAGCCTCGCAGAAGAAAAATGGGGTTGCAACGCTGGTAAGGAAAAGTCTGGCCCCTGTGGTGGAGCATTCACGTGCTGATTTAGAAGGCAGGTGGTCCTCAGTGCTCTTGCATATATTGGGTAGGAAACTTGCTTTTATAAATCTTTATGCCCCTAACCGTGATGATGTCCGTTTTTTTCAGAAGATAGCAGAGGTAGCCCAGTCATTGTCAAATTATGAAATTATTATGGGGGGGGATTTTAATCTGGTGTTAGATCCCCTGCTCGATTGTCAACCTTATAAGTCTCACAGGCAGCAGTCTGCCACTTCGACAGTCCTGGCCTTAATGGGTGATATTGGTCTCTCGGATATCTGGCGCCTAAAGCATCCTGCGGAGAGGGATTATTCGTTCTTCTCCCTTCCCCACGGATCCCATTCTCGTATAGATTTTTTCCTTATATCCAAAACTTTAATTCCCTCTGTGGACAGAGCGGATATACGAGCAGTGCAAATCTCTGATCATGCGGCCATTACCCTTAGTCTGAGGTTGGGAGAGAAGGAGAAGCGTAAACCAGGGTTTGTATTTAGGAGGTCGCTCCTAGAGGATAGGCAGTTTCATGACCATATTAAGGCTAGTATTAGGGAGTATTTTGATAAGAATCTTATGGGGGATACAGCAGGCTGGGCTTGGTGGGAGGCGTTCAAAGCATTTATTAGGGCCAAAATAGTCAGCTATACAATTCGGATTGACTGGGAAAAAAAGGCCAAATTGAGCGCTCTGGAAGCCCAAATCAAGGCCGGGGAAAGATTGCTCATAAACAGATCTGAGGCGGAGATCCTGTTGCGCCTGCAAAGGCTAAGGGATCAATATAACCACTTATTGAGTGCCGAGGCTGAACAGTCATTAGGACAACAGCAGGCCAAGTATTATGTTAAGTGTAATAAGGCTGGGAGTATGCTGGCGACTAAATTAAATCCTCGGGCTGCAAGAAATAGAATAGAGGTTATTACCAATGATAGGCAGGAAGACTTAACGAACAGCTTGGATATAGCCGAAGCTTTCCGTGTCTTTTATGAGAATCTCTATAGGTCAGAGATGGAGTGTGATGAGGAGGGCTTTCGGAAGTTGACTGCGCAGGTGACACATCCAAGCCTCACAGCCTCGCAGTGTCTGGAGTTGGATACTGCATTTTCTGCCAGGGAGGGTCAGGATGCAGTTGCTTCTATGTCCAAGGGGAAGGCAGCTGGTCCAGATGGACTTCCATCTGAATTCTACCAAACCTTCGGGGTGGAGCTGATTCCCCAAATGTTGGAGTATTTTGCTCTGTTGGAAGCACAGATGCCGGCGGTAGGCGCTTTCAATGAAGCTACCATCGTGGTTCTGGAAAAACCTGGCAGGGACCCAAAGAAAGTAGAAAACTATCGTCCCATTTCTTTACTGAACGCCGACTATAAGATTTATGCGACGGTGTTGGCCCATAGAATGGCGAAAGTCATTCCGCATTTGATTCACCCGGACCAATGTGGCTTTATCGCAGGCCGCTCGACAGCGGATAATGCGCGACTCTTGCTAGATCTGTTGTCTGTTGCAGAGAGCAAGGAGATACCTTTGGTGGGTTTGTCCCTGGATGCTGAAAAAGCTTTTGATCGGTTAGAATGGGCTTTTTTGAATCAAGCCTTGCGGTGGTTTGGTTTTGGGGAACAGTTCATCCGCTGGTTAAAAGTGCTGTACACCTATCCTTCTGCCCGTATTCTTGCCAATGGCTTAGTTTCATCTCCCCTACTTTTGTATAGGGGCACCAGGCAAGGGTGCCCCCTCTCCCCCCTCTTATTTAATATTGCTTTAGAGCCGTTAGCCTTGCTGATTCGGCAATCTAGTGAGATTAGGGGGGTGGAGGTGGGCGATCGGCAAGTTAAAATATCAGCTTATGCTGATGATGTGTTATTATTTGCCCATCCCACCTCATTGCCAGTGATGATGAAGGTAATAGCTGATTATTCCCAGCTATCCGGATATAAGATAAACTGGTCGAAATCCATAGCGTTCCCGATGAACAAATGGACGGGTAGGGCTGTAATTGAGGCAGCACCGTTTGCATGGGTCTCGGAGACTTTCAAATATCTGGGGGTGAGATATAATTGCTATTTGGATGAGACCATAAAGGTCAATGTAAGAGTGTTGCTGGAGTCAGTAAAGTCGTTTACGGTGCAATGGTCCCCCCTCCACCTATCTTGGTGGGGCAGGCTTGAATCCATAAAAATGGTTTTGGCCCCCAAGATCAATTATGTTTTGGAAATGCTACCGATCATGCTACCGGTTCAGTTTTACAGCGCCTTAGATAACTTACTCGTTAAATTTTTGTGGCAGGGTAAGCCCCCAAGAATTGCAACCAGGAAATTAAAGGCGAGGAGATGTTCTGGGGGGGGGGGGGGTGCAATTTCCAGATTTTAGGAAGTACCATCAGGCGTTCAAATTGAAGCAGGGGGGGTTGTGGACCACTGGGGATGTTAGCGGGGAGAAGCCGACCTGGCTGATGGTTGAGGAGCAGGTAGTAGCTCCTATTCCCTTAGGTCTTCTAATAGGAATGAAGCTGCCTGACTCTTTTGTGGCAGGGCGAGTGATCCGGGCTACGCAGGATGCTTTTCGCAATCTCGAGGATGGCTTAGCTCGGGATGAGCTCTTTTCACTGCAATCTCCCATATGGAATAATACTCAATTCAAAATTGGACGCAAAGTTATTGCCTGGAAAGTTTGGCAAAGCAGAGGAATCTGGATTTTAGATCACTTAGTTGATTCCTGTGCTTGGAAGACTTTCGAGCAATTAGTACAGGACTTCAACCTGCCTACCTCCTGCTACTTTCAGTGGCTGCAACTGAAACACTGTCTCCTTAAAGCCAAAGTGGCAGTTGAGAGACTCACCCCAGAATGGGCTTTATTAAAATGGTTGATGCTTGCCTGGGTATTAAGGGGGTGACCTCCCGTTTTTATGCCATGTTGAGGGAGAGAGTCTCAGTTCCTCTGGTGGGGCTAGAGAAAACCTGGGAATATGATCTAGAGACCTCAATATCGCAGAAAGATTGGAAGGAGGTCTGGGAACGGGCGAATAAAACCTCTAGGGGGGCGTAGATAACGCAAATTCTCTTTTTCATAACCCATCGTGCCTATATCACTCCTGCGAGGCTTGCAAAGTGGGATCCTAAGACAGGTAATAAATGTTGGTCCTGTGGAGATTCTCCTGGTACGTGGAAGCACATGCTGTTTAGCTGCCCGTATGTTCAAGAATTCTGGGTACAGGTTTGGGATAAAATCCAAAGGGTACTTTGTTTTGAGGGTCAACTTGCCTGGTCCACTATTTTGCTGCGCTCTGCAGATAGCAGGGTGGAGTTGCCAAAGGACAAACGTCATGTGTTTAACTTTATGATGGCTATAGCTATTAAAATGATTGTTAACTGCTGGAAGAATTCTTCCAACCTGGATGCCACTCACTGGTAGAACTCAATATGCTTGTTTGTATGTCCGATAAGAAAAAATTCAGGATCAGGTGCTGCAACGCAGAGGGGGGAAGCTGAACCAAAGGCTCCTGGGGAGTCCAGATACATTAAGCTCCCCTGCAGGGTGCAATAAATGGTGTTATCTGGATGAATTTGCAGCACTAGCTAGGCTGACATAGCTCGGAAGATGTTGTAAGTTTGCTAACTTCCATGGTAATTTGTGTTTCTGGTACTATGCATTGATATTGTATAGGGTTGCCACACGGAGACGGAGGGGGGGGGGGGGCAGGGAAATTAAGAGTAGAAGTTGGACGGGTGGGGGGGGGTAGGTTTCCTAGAGGTATTGATGGTTTTGTAGAATAAGAGTGTCAACATTTGGTGTATCTGTGTGTGATGTTGAAAATATAAATATCAAATTTAAAAAAAAAAAAAAAGGCATTGGACCGCCAAAAAAAAAAGAAATCCTTCTTGCCGAACACAATGCTACCAAAAAGGTCATTTTCCAGGACAACTCTCGAAGGCGTCCGGCCGCCCCAGCCACAAATGGAGGTTCTGTCAATGCTTGTAAGACCAAATTCAAATCCCAAGGCGGCACCACCTGTCTCCTCGGAGGCCTAATGTTCTTGGCCGCCCGTAGAAATCGTAGCACATCCGGATGCGAGGATAGCTGACTGCCCTGTACCCGACCTCTGTAGCAAGCCAGCACCGCCAGCTGTACCAGTAGCGTGCTAAGAGCCAGATCCTTATCGAGCTCCCCCTGAAGGAAAGCTAGTATATCGGGTAGCTGGGCTCTCCAGGACACAACTCAGCGACCATTACACCAAGCCTCAAAAAGACGCCATACTCTAATGTACGCTAACAACGTGGAGCGCCTCCTAGACTGTAACATAGTAGCTATGATGGGCGTCGAGTATCCCTTTCGGTGCCAGCGTTCCCTCTCAAGAGCCATGCCGTAAGCAAGAACCGATCCACCTGTGGCATCAGCAGCGGCCTCTGCCGCAACAGATCAAACTGAACGGGCAACCTCCAGGGAGGAGCCACTAGAAGTCTCATCAGATCGGCATACCACGGTCGTCTGGCCCAATCCGGCGCTATGAGAATCACTGTTCCCCTGTGTTTTGCTATCCTCTGAATGATCCGCCCTAAGAGCGGCCATGGAGGGAACACATAGTTCAGCTGATCCTCCGGCCACGGCTGCACCAGGCCGTCGAGCCCTTCCGACATGTGCTCTCTGCGCCTGCTGTAAAATCGCGCTGCCTTGGCATTGGCCTGGGTAGCCATGAGGTCCATGACCGGCTGACCCCAATGTCTTGAAATCTCCAGAAATATGTCCCAGTTCAACTCCTATTCCCCCGGATCTAGGAGATGGCGACTGAGATAATCGGCTTGAACATTGTCTTTTCCTGCTACATGCGCTGCCGAAATCGCTATCAGATGGACTTCGGCCCAGCGAAACAATAGTTGACTCTCCTCCAGCAACACCGCACTGCCGGTGCCCCCTTGCCTGTTTATGTAGGAGACCGTCACCCGATTGTCGGAAAAAACTTGAACCGCTTTCCCTTCGAGCACTTTTGCAAACTCCAACAGGGCTAGGCGCACTGCTCTCAGCTCTAGGCGATTGATCGACCATCCGCTCTCCTCTGCCATCCACGTCCCTTGAGCTATTTGCGACAAACAATGAGCCCCCCATCCGGAGAGACTCGCATTGGTCGTGAGTAAGATGCAATCCGGCTGATCCAACGGGACGCCCGCGAGCAGGTGGGACGGAACCAGCCACCACTGCAGGCTGCAGCGCACCTCCTCTGGACATGCCAGCCTTCGGGACAGCGGATGACTCTGAGGGGACCAACGGGACAACAACACCTGCTGAAGAGGACGCATATGAGCTCTGGCCCACGGAACCAAATCCAAAGCCGCCGCCATGGACCCTAACAACTGCAGATACCTCCAGGCCATCGGAACCCGTATGCGCAGGAACGCCGACACAAGGGCCAAAATTTTGTCTACTCTCTCCTGCGGAAGAAAAACCGAGCCTATCGTTGTGTCGAAGAAAGCTCCGAGATAGGTCAGCTGCATGGCCGGTTCCAAATGACTCTTTGCACAGTTGATTACCCAGCCTAAGTGCTCGAGGAACTCCACCACCCGCGCGGTGGCCATGATCAACTCCTCTCGAGACGCTGCTCGAATCAACCAGTCGTCCAGGTAGGGATGGACCTGAATCCCTTCCTTCCGCAGCGCTGCTGCCGCCACAACCATGACCTTGGTAAACGTCCGTGGAGCCGTAGCCAGACCAAAAGGCAATGCTCGGAACTGAAAGTGACCCATAGGAACTGCAAAACAGAGAAACCTTTGATGCTCCTGTCTGATTGGGATGTGCAAATAAGCCTCTGTGAGATCTATGGACGTAAGAACCTCGCCCTGTCTTACCGATCGTATAACAGACCGCAAAGTTTCCATCCTGAAATGTGGCACCCTCAACAAACGATTTATGAACTTGAGATCCAGAATAGGCTGAAAGGAACCTTCCTTCTTGGGAACTACAAAGTACATTGAGTATCGACCTAGACCGGATTGGTCTGCAGGTACCGGCACTACTGCTTGAAGACGCAACAATCGCAACAGAGTGTCGCGGACCGCATCCCGCTTTGCTGGCGGACTGCACGGCGACAGAACAAAAGCGTCCGGTAAGGGTTGCGTGAATTCCAGGGCATAACCATCCCTGATTATTTCCAGAACCCACTGGTCTGTAGTTATGTTGGCCCAGGCAGAGAGGAACTGTTGTAAGTGACCCCCTACCGGAATCTCCACCTGGACCGGCCTCCTTTCATTGCGGCTTTTTAGCTGAATTCTGTTGAGCGTGAAAAAATCCCCTATTGAATGTTCTGGCACCTCGAAAGGACTGCCCCCTGGCCACAAACCGGCCCCGCTGGTAAGGAGAAAAACGAGAGGCACGGAATCTGCGAAAATCCCTACCGTGACCTCATTGCAAAAATCCCAACTTTGTCGCCCTCGGACAGTCCTCGGGAAGACGACCCCCTTTGGAGTCCCCCAAATCTTTAACTATCTTCTCTAACGCCTCTCCAAATAGCAACTTGCCCTTGTAAGGAAGCTTGCTGAGCCGCGCCTTGGAAGACGCATCTGCCGCCCAATTCCTCAGCCAGAGGAAACGTCTAGCCGCTATCAATGATGCCATCGACTTCACTGAAATGCGCACTAAGTCATAACAGAGGTCCGCTAGATAAGCCCCAGCGGACTCCAACTTCGCCCCCTCTGTTGCAGCCTTTTCCACGGTCTCCGGACTCTGATCTCCCTGGAGCCAGCGGATAGAGGCCCGGGACACATAGGCACCACACACAGACGCCTGCAGAGCTAAGGCACTGGACTCAAAAGCTTGTTTCAGAAGCGCCTCCAATCTCCGATCCTGCAAATCTTTAAGTACTGTACCCCCTTCTACGGGAATGGTGGTTTTCTTAGTAACGGCCGAAACCAATGCATCCACCTTAGGCATCCGTAATAAATCCTTATCATCCTGGGGCACAGGGTAGAGCCGAGCAATAGCCCGCCCGCCTCTTAATGATGCTTCCGGGCACTCCCATTCGGACTCAGTCATTTGCCTAATAATCCTATGTACCGGGAAACATTTTTGTTCTGAGCGAAAACCCTGTAACAAAGGATCCTCCAGTGGCTCCTGCTGCACAGCCGGGGGAACTAAATTCAGAGCCGCAAGAGAATGAGAAATCAGGGCTCCTAGCTCCTCCTTCCGAAAAACTCTGAAGACATTGGGATCCTCACCTGGCCCTAACTCTCCGTCTTTCAACTCTCCAGCCCAGGTATCCAATCCTGAGTCCGAGAGAATCTCACCTTCCTCTGCTACTGTGGCCAAAACACTATGTGGCCCAGACCCATCCAAACCAGTTTCTAAGCCTTTCTCCCCTGAGGAGCAGCTTTCCCCAGTGACTGACACAGTGGGAATCTCCCCTTGGATCCCTAAGAGACTGTCAGCAGCAGTACTGTGAGGCAATTGAGACTTTTTCAACATATAGGCAGTATGCAGAGCTAAAATGAAATCTGGGGAGAAGAAGGAGCTCAACGACTGTGGTAACTCAGGGAAAGTCTGCTGCTTTGCCTCCTCAGGCTTCATGAGCTGCGCAGAAGCTTTTTGCAATTTGGATTTCTTTTTCTGCGCTTTCCCCTGAAGCTTGGGAGAAACGGCCGGCTCACTCAAAATGGCCGCCGTTCCTGCTCTCTCCAACGAGCCTTGTGAGTGAACTGAAAAATCCTCTGACAGCTTGCTCTCCATCGCAATGCCCGCAAAACCGCCAAAAACAGACACCCCGACCCAAAGAAGGAGTCGAAAAAAAGATAACATGCTCTCTGATTGCCAATCGTAAAGACCCCGCGGTTTAGAGTCCCTGATGCTCGCGCTGCTAGTGCTGCTAACCAAATTCTCCATTAAGGAAGCAGCTGGCTCTCAAAGGAGAAATCCCACGGTGGCGAATCAACCCCCGGGGCTCAACAAACGTCTGCGCTGCCACCCCGGCTTTCTACTAAGCTTACCTGTACCGCTGCACAGGCTCTCACACTCCCGCCAAAGCCTGTCCTGCTGCTAGCGGGCAGCCAGCGAGGAACGGCACTCAGAGGGAAGAAAAGAGGACTCTGGGGCTCCCAGGCCTATTTTCTAGACTGCGGATAAAAATCCGGATCGGAGAGGCAGGCTCTGTCCCCCAATCCACTGCGATAAAGTCTTCTGCCCTCTATGCCGTTTTTTTTTTTTTAAACTGCCCTGCTAGGACAACAAAACTCTGCAAGGATTACTATCAGATCTTTCCCGTCTCACAGAAGAGTCTCCTTTTTTTTTTTTTTTTTTTACTATCCTTCCACCTAAACCAAGAGTTCTATAATTGTCTCTCTGGGGAGCTGGGCCATCCAGCGTCCTATCCAGCTGCTGAGGACTGAAAGACTGACTCTCTGACACCAGGGGGAGCTGGGTAGGCTGTCAGGAAAAGCTGTCAGTATTCAGTCCCCAGCTGCTGGAACGGATTGACCACCCAAATGTCCTGACCTGGCCCGGAGAGACGAATAGGAAAGAGGCTTTGTTTCGTCTTTATTTTAAAAAGTCCAGTGCTGTTATGTTTATGAGTGGGAAAATACAGATCTTCCCAGATGTTTCCAAGTGGACACAACTCAGGAGGAAGAAATTTCTGGAGCTTCGCACCAAGGTCTTAAACTTAGGAGCGAAGTTCCAGTTCAGATTTTCCTGTAAGTGTGTCCTCTTGTATCAGAATAAGAGTTACCATTTCTTTGAACCCTCACAGTTGTGCTTTTTCTCGGATGTTAAACAGTTGAAGGACTGAATAAAAGTATCAGGGAGATGTTCCCTACTCTTTTTCCTTTTTCTCATGATTCCTTATCCATCTTCCCACGGCTTTTGTATTCTTGGATTCCTCTCTTATTGTGGACTCTTTGCACTCAATGCAATGATATGATGCATTCTTTTTTTGTCTTATTCTTTTTATTTTATTGAGACTCATGATTGAGTGTATGTTTCTGGCTCAAAGGGTTTCCTTTGATTGTGTAAATGCTATAAAAAGTAAAATTTAAAAAAAACAGCACTTCCGTAGGCAAGATGAAAGACTTATTGTTAAGTGTCTTTCAGTAATTATTCTGCAACCCATGTTGTGAAAACTATAAGGCCACAATATGCATACATTCCATGAGGGGTAATGAAGCAAAACTGGCAGAAATATCAAACTGAATATACAGTACAGTAAAGCAGAAAATCATTTGTGTAAACATGACATGCTGCACCATATTCCTTAATAAGTGTACAAACCATAGACATACAAACAGCAAAGCTGACAAGGCGGAACCCTGAGGAACACCCTACGAAAGCGGTGACCAATCAGAAATATCACCACCAATCCTCACCTGAAAACGATGATCCGCCAAATAAGATGAGAACCAATGCACCACATTTCTAGCCATACCCACAGACTATAGCCGCTGTAACAATAAAACATGCTTAACAGAATCAAATGCAGACTATATATCAAGAAATATGATTACTGCCATACCTGCATGATCCAGATTGCACCATAAATTGTTAAATAAAGAAAGCAAAAGAGTCTCAACACCATAATGTTGGTGGAAGCCATGTTGCTGCTCGTGTAATGATTGCTGCTGTCCAGCAAAATCCTGCAATTGTTGCAGAACTGCTTGCTCTAGAAGTTTTGCTAAGAATGAGAGGCTGGAAATATGCTGGTAAGATGCCAGCACCGGGACATCCAGTGCCCCCTTCTTAAGCAGCGGCTGTACAGAAGCCCTTTTTAGCTCAGAAGGCATTACATTGGAAGACAATGACATGTTAGTCAAATGCTGCCTACAAAAATTTGTGCTTGAGGCATTTGCTAGTTGAGGACTTAGTGGTGCACTATGCACTTCAACCCCATGCTGGTTCACTGTGTCTTTTACACCAGATGTCCTGCTCATCTGTGCACCCTCCTCATCCCATATTGTTCACAATGACCCCTAAGGTCTTCTCAGGCCAATTTATTTTTGTCATCTCTTCTTCATTCAAATTAAGTTTTGCATTTTCTCAGCATTCTGCTTTTAGTTTCCAGGCCCCTTAGTTACGGAATGCACTTGCTATTGATTTGCACTTAGAGAACTCATCATACGTTTTAGGTGAGTGTTAAGACCTTGCTGCTCAACCTTTCATTCCCAAACAATTAAGATGCCTCCTTCCTTGAATGCATGGAGTGCTGAGCCTGCCTTGCTGCTTCTCTCTAACTGGTACATGTCCAGGTTGCTTATGATATTCTGTTCTTTTCCTTTCCCTCAATGGAAGCTGATGGTTTTAGGTATTGTGCATTTCAGTAAGGAACCTCAAGTTTACGGCTCTGTGCACCTCTTTGATTTCTATTGTGTCTGAATAGCAGCTACCAATGCTCTCAACCATCTGCAGATGATGGTTATCCAGTCTGATCATTTCCCAAATGCACTTTTGTTACCACCTTTGAAGCTGTCTTCTGCTAACTCCAGTTCAGATATACCAAATACCACTCCATTGATTCCATGGTGACTTGCTTAGATGGACAATGGGGCTGAGCATTGCAAAAGTATTCATCCCCTCTGTGTTTGTCCTGTTTTGTCGCATTACAACCTGGAATTAAAATGGAGTTTTGGGGGTTAGTACTATGTGATATACACAACATGTCTATGACTTTGAAGGTGCAAAATATCCTTTATTGTGACACAATCATTAAGACAAAAAAAACCCTGAAAGCAGGAGTGTGCATATGTATTCACCCCCCAAAGTCAATACGTTGCAGAGACACCTTTTGCTGCAATTACAGCTGCAAGTCTCTTGGGGTATTGTCTCTATTAGCTTTGCACATCTAGCTACTGGGATTTTCACCCATTTCTTAAGGCAAAACTGCTCCAACTCCTTCAAGTTAGATGGGTTGCGTTGGTGTACAGCAATCTTCAAGTAATGCCACAGATTCTCAATTGGATTGAGGTCTGGGCTTTGACTAGAGCAGTCCAAAACATTTAAATGTTTCCCTTTAATCCATATTTAGCAGTATGTTTAGGGTCATTGTCCTGATGGAAGGTGAACCTTCGTCCCAGTCTCAAATCTCTGGCAGAGTGAAGCAGGTTTTCCTCAAGAATTGCCCTGTATTTATAGCCACCCATCATTCCTTCAGTCTTGATCAGTTTTCCTGTCCCTGCCAATGAAAAACATCCCCACAGCATGATGCTGCCACCACCATGTTTCACTGTGGAAATGGTGCTCTCGGGGTACGGGGTTCCACACATAGCATTTCCCATGATGGCCAGGGGGACTTATTCCCCAATCTATGTTCACAGCTCCGGACGTACAGGGCCAACCTCTGAATTCACCCTGTAAGTCTGGGGTTGCAGACCACCCATGCCCCGCCCTCCTCTGCCTCAACAACATCCCCTCCCACCCCCTTCTAGGCCTCCCCATACAAACGTGCTGTTCGTACTGAGATGCAGAAGCCGGAGCCGGCAGGAGTGCAAATAGCGAGGATAGACATCAAAATGGTATATCCATCCCCACTATTCATGGAACAGAATGACCCCCAAGATATCTCTTTGTTCTAGCACTAGATTGATTTGTTCTTCAGGCAGTTCATGGTATATGCAGTATTCTTCAGCAGAACCATAATTTGAAGGCATCAATTTTCTTCCTGTCTTGTTTCCTCACAGTCCAACCTTTGTATCCTTATAATGTTATTGAAAATGCCATCACCTGGACAAGTCAACTCTTTGTACACAGAGATAAATTTCTGCACTTGAAAATTTTGTCTAGGTCCTTCATAGCCATTTTGCTAAGAGCAAAACATCATTGGCTTTTTTGACTGCTTCTACTTATGGATCCAAGCAGATTGAAGTTGTCTATCTCTATTTCTTTCCTATTAAGGATTAAATTATTGATTTTGCCAGTTGTCAGGATCTTTACCTTCTTGATGTAAAGGTGTAGGCCCATTTTAAGACCATGCTCCTGGATCTTGGTAAGCAGTTGCTTTAGATTGTCCTCGCTGTCAGACAGCAACATGGTATTGCCAGCTTAGTGAAGGTATTTGACGAGTTTTCCACCTATCTTTACATGTCAATTTTCTTCATACAGTCCTATTTCTCTGATTATTTTTTCTACAAATAAATTGAACAGGTATGGGGAAAGTATGCAGTCTCGTTGCACACCGTTGCCAATTTTAAACCATTCGAACTGTTCCTACTTGGTCAGTAGAGGAAGTCAGAACCTTTTATATATATTCCAATGAATGGATATCTAAGGTGCCATAACAGTGCCTGAACTGAAGCCATTTAAAGTTTTGAAAGCATGCTAAGTTCTAATTCATCTTTATCTCTCAAAGTCATGAGATTTTTTTTTCTTTTTCATAGGTAATACGATATTGATAAGAATCTGTATTTTCTACCCAGAACAATTAATGCAAGCATTGTAGGGATATTCAAAGCAATTAGCGCAGTTAGCAGGCTTGCTAATTGCATTAATCAGGATCACTGGGATACTGTACTCGGCGGCACTAACCAAGTTAATGCCATTGAATATCTCTGGGTATCACCACGGCATGCCCCGATGCCAACCAGCTTATATCGGGGTATTCTGGGAGCAGGGACAGCACCAGGGGATAAGTGAGCAGTGGCAGCGAAAGTTAGGCATTAAAGACTGTCCTAACTTCCACCGCTGAAGCTAACTAGGCAGCAGCTGAGCTAGATATTCAATGTTGGTGACAGGATATGGCTCCAGCGTTGACTATCTGGATCTTGGGTTCAGCGGCAACAGATAGCTGCTTTATACAGTAACAGTTAGTAGCTGCCACCACTGAACATCAGGCCAGTTCATTTTAAACATTGGGCTGTACTACTGGGGCATTTTGGTTGTTTCTTTCTCCATTTATTTATGAGAATGTTCTTTCAGCATTGAGGAATACATACTTTAAAATGTTTATCTGTACCCAGGAATATGTATCATAACACGCTTCCTTTTATTATGCAGTAGTTAAGAAAGATCTGGATTATCTAAGCAAATAGTGACTCCATATTTCCCAGTTGTTGCTGAAAAGATATATCCCCGTGAAGTAACTTACTTTCAACATTTGATATTTCTTGTAATGATACTATATAAGTTCTTCTCATCAACAGAAATTAGAATCTTTTTAATTGGACAATATCCATATTCAACAGCATGAAAACACCAACCCACCACATATTATTTCATACGTTCTCATATTTTGATTTATGGTCTATGGTCTATGGTTTAGGCATTTGATATGCTGCCCTTAACTTTTGCATCACAGAGGTTTACATGTATGTATATACTAACAGGTACTATTTCTATATTTTCTATTAATGCCATACGCTGTCTGGCCTGTATTGTAAAGAAAACCACTTCCCATCACACATTATACTACCACATATGGTGGTAGCTTGGAGATTACATCTTACCACATGGCAGAGGGCTAATCCATATATCTCCAGGGCTGGGCCTCTACAGCAGGTCAGGATTTTTTTTGGTTTGTGTGGACTAAGAAGGTTAGCCTCACTCTAGTTAGGGAGCTTGAAGAAAGTTTAGTCAATGCTGGGCAGGCAAGGTTTGTTTTGGCCACTAGAGGCTAAAAGTTGTTGGAGCTGGAATACTGTAGGGTTAACTCAGCTGCAGAAGAGGAAGCTGTAGTGGTATTGCAAGAGAATTGTGACAAGCTAGGATGGAGCGACTCCTCCAGATTCTGGCCAAAGGGCTGCAGGCAGTGTTAGGATGCAGCCAGTTTGGCCCAGTTCCAGTGAACCAGTTCCTGCCACAGCCCACTTTCTCCAAACCAGGCCGAATACGGCGTTGCAATTTCTGGCTTTGTGGCATCCGGAATCCCCTTCCCAAAACTCAATTGATAGCATTGGGGGGATCGCGGCATTAGGAGATGCCCCCGATTCCATCACTCTAATGTCAGGTGGATGGAGGTGGTCAAGGCATTCAGCTCCCGCAATGCTACCGCATGCAGTGCTTCCAGCTGCGTGCCCTGATTGCAGGTATGATGGACCAAACCAGTTCCTGGCTGGTTTAGATCCCACCACTGTCTGCAGTAACAACAGTATCAGGAGTGATAACAGTTTCAACACGCCCTGCTGGAATGGCAGCAACAACAGCGGCAGCAGTTGATTCAGGCACTACAGAGACCGCAACTCCACCCTCCAGCACAAACACTTTTTAAAATGATGGCAGATGAACCAGACCACTTTATGATGAACTTTGAATGAACTTCCCTCATGGCCAGGTGGCCAGAGGAGACATGGACTACTTATTTGAGGAATCTGCTGATGGGTGTTAGTCAGGTTGCATTCCAGTGTAACGATCTATTATACCAGGATGCCAACCCAGATGGGCAAGCTACATATGCAGCTGTCAGAGCTGCTATACTGGAATGGGCCAGCTATATTCCCAGAGGCCTACTGCTGTGGTAGGCTATGGCCTATATAATAGCCAGTATATGTATGAGAGGCCTGCAAGCTATCTCTGAGTCCCCACCCCCACTTAGAAATAGTAGTGCTGAGAAAGATCAGAGTCAGTGAAGGTCTGAGGATCTGCCTTAAACCGCTCTAAACTGCTTTTGATAAGTTTGTGTTAATCCTTATTCAATTCTTTTATGCTGATGATAGATATGTTCCAGTGTTTTGCATTCTCACATTCTCTGAGCCTAGAGATGACCTTGTAGTAGGGATGTGTTTATGTCTAGAAACTGAGCCTTTGTTAGAATAGCCTGAGAAGGGGGAACAGGGTGACCCAGAGAGGGTCCCCGATTGGAGAGATGCAGGGGGCGTTGGGACCAATAGAAGGTTTGCCTGTATCAAGCTGTGAATCTTGTATATAAGGAAGTTGTTCCTGTTCTCCATTGCTCAGTCTTTTTGAAGCTTGTCTCTCTGAGCCTGAGCACAATAAATTGGCTTGGGTCTTTGAACTGACTCCTGGTATTATTTATTGCATGCTTATCAGCTGCTACACTGCAAGTTGTTCAGAAAGGGGGGGGGGGGGGCTTCAGATAAAGGAGAGCCCTTGGAGGTTGCCCTATCGGTTGAAGGATCTCACATACAAGTGGCTGCAACCAGAGGGAAACACTGGGTCTGAGATAATCAAGATTGTGCTATTGGAGCAGTTTTGAGGGAGAGTGTTACCACTCCAATGAAACAATAGGTATGTCTGCACCTCAAGCTTACACTGGAGAGTGCACTGGAAATAGCCGAGGGGTATCATGAAGCCCAGCTGATGACTGAAGCGGACAGTGAGAAGGGGAAGAAGTCATCCATTAGCCCAGGAGGACAGAAGGAGAAGCCAGAATAGATGCTGGTTCCCCTGTTCCGACCCCCAAAGTGCCTTCCTTGAATGGATTGGGTATTACCCTAAATGAGGGTATAGCCCCAGCCAATGACCCCTCCTTCTGTTTTAGGTGTGGAGCCCGGAGACACTTTGCTTAGGAATATCCCCTGGGTACAGAATAACCCATGAATGTCAGTCTAATCACCCCTCACATCTATGTTTTCATGGACACTCCCCACCCAGGGGCCCAGAACATTGTGATTCCAATAGAGCTTGAGGGGATCTGCCTCCAGGCCTTGATAGACTCTGGGAGTGTGTGGAACCTCATTTGCCAGGAAACTGTAACTTGATTTCAAGTTAACTATGTAAAGACAGTAACACTGGCCTGTGTGCATGGAGACCAGAGGCAGTATCCAACAACACAGGTTTCACTTAAGACTCCAGCATGGCAAGCCACATTCGATGTGGTGGTGCTGCCCTGGCTACCATATACAATGATGATTGATCAAGACAACCCAAACTTCAGAACGATATGGGCCCAACTAACTGACAGCTCCATTAAGTCGGATCAGGAAGATTTCCCGGAGATCTTCCCCCTGGAAGACCCAGCCCTATATGTCAAGACTCCCAGCCTTGCCAAGTCACGGAGTCGATGATTCCAGGAAAAGCTACTCTACCAACAGAATCTGGGGGTGGCTATGGGGGAGGAATCCAGGGAGGGAGAGCCTAGGGAAGAAAGTCCTGGGGATAGCTCTGGGCTCAGCTGTCGTGACCCAAATACAATTGTTCTCTTCCCAGAGTGGGGCTGGGGGAAGATCCAGGGAGCTTCAGGAGGTCCCAGCAAGAGGATGAGTCCCTTAAACATGCTCCAGAGAGGGTTTTGAAGGTGGATGGTGTTCCAGTAGGTAATGGACATTCCCTGCAAGAACCTTTCCCTATTTTGTGCTAAAGGGAGATTTATTATCGAGTGACCAAGAGGGCCCTAGTGGGGGAATAGGTAGAACAACTGATAGGACTGGATGCCGAGGAACTATCATCAAAATAATAAAGATCTGTATCCCTCATATAATAGTAAGAGTTTAGTCTAATTTACCGTTGCTGCTCTCGTCTTATAAGCCATGGCTCTACTATAATGACGAATTCCAGCATAAAAGAACCAAATGGTCTCAGACTAAATTGGCACTATCTCTGGGTACTGTTTCCCTGAAGATTTTTTGCCTGCTTGCATCAATGACAATTAATAGTGGTTCTTAAAGAAATACGCTGATTAAAGCATTTATAACCTTATTTAGACTGCTCTTAATATTCTCTCAAAGATATTTAGAGATTGTGCTTATCTCAAAAGAGTAGATGAACATCCCCAATGCCACCTTCTTGGCACCATCAATGCGTTTCGTTTCTTCATCAGGGGGTTAATTTATCAAACAATCTCTGTGGATAGAGGGTAAAATAGTTTACTTCCAACATATTTAGTCCCACAAGCTGTTTATGTACCTAAAAACTGGATGCAAAAATGCTCTAACCATAAACTTAATTTTGCTCAGCAATGTGCGGCCATACAGCTACCTTATCCTAAAACCTTGTCAGTTTTCTATCTAATGTCGCACATGCGAGTTGAAACAATAGCTGTGATTTAAATATTTCGGAAATCACATGATCTCAACGTCTGGGAAACTGCCTCTCCTTCACATCAATCTGATTTAGAATAAACCCTGTATACTGGTGCTGACCGGCTATATGCATGCACTCCATTCTACCATATTATTCAGACTCCCGGGGTTACTGATTGTAGTCTGTGGATCCACTGCTGTTCCTGGATCAATAACGTTTGTGTCCAAGATTTACCTAATCTGCCGGTCGCTACCCATTCTATGCCAAAGCATCTCAATTCATCAAAAGTGTGGTGATATTGCTGGCAGTGTATGACAAGGGGAGCTTCTTGTACCTTGCACTTCAATCTACTCTTGTGCTCATTCATTCGAACGCGCAATTGTCTTGCAGTTTTACCGACATATAGTAGACCACAAGGACACCTAATGCCGTACACTATGTGGTCTGAAGCACAGGATGTAGAATGTCTTAATTTATAGTTTCGTCCGTGATATTTAAAACTGCTAATCTCATCTGAAATCTGGCATACACTGCAATGGCCACACTTCTTGTGACTCGGAATTACCTCTCGTACATCTGTTGGGTAAGCCTTAAGCTTTGCTGGACTGAGTCTCTCCTTCAAATTGGGATGTCGAGTCCAGACACATCAGATTTTTTTATTTTGTAAGCAGGGGAGAGTATTTAGTATGTTCTGATGTCATTTAATAATTCGTTTGATATTACCACTAAGTGGAGAAAATTTAGTGATAAAATTGATTGTATTATCATCAACATCATTTACTTTTTTGTGTGGATGCAGCAATATTCCCCTATCATTGTATAGTGCTCTTTTGTAGGCACCTTTGATAACTTGCTGGGGATATCCCCTGTGCTGAAACTCCTGTATTAAATTGTTTGCTTGTTTTTTATAATCATCCAAGCTAGAACAATTTCTGCGATATCGTAGAAACTGAGATAGAGGAAAACTGTCTCGTAATTGTTTGGGATGTCTGCTGCGGTAATGGAGCAACATGTTACGATCTGTAGGTTTTTTATGTACCGAAGTAACCCAACCTTGCGGGCTTTTCTGGCCAACTACATCAAGAAAAACTATTTGTTGTTCATGAAAAGTATGAGTAAATTGAATGTTAGGATTTACTCCATTTAACCAGTTCAAAAAGTTTGTAGTTCCGTAGCAGAACCCTCCCACAGCACAAATACGTCATCAATAAATCTTTTCCATAACACTAAATGATGCTTGTATGGTGAAATGGTGAGCCATTGATGTTCATAAGCTTCCATGTACAGGTTTGCCACAGATGGAGCGCATGTGGCACCCATAGCCACCCCAGATGTCTGGTGATATATGGTGCCTTCAAACTCAAAATAATTCTGAAAAATTGTGAGTTTGGTTAAATGAGATATAAACTCCACCTGTTCATTGGATAAATTTCCCCGGGCTTGCATAGATGACATTACAACTTCATACGCTGCTTTTTGAGGAATGTTAGTATAAAGTGCAGACACATCCATGCTAACTAATAACACTTCGGCCTTGGTAGCCCATTCAGAATGTTCTGCTAACATGTTGAAAAAGTGGGACGTGTCTTTTACATAGGAAGGAATATGCAGCATTAATGGTCTTAAATATGAATCGATATACATAGACAGCGGTTCTAACACTGTGCCTTTCGTGGAAACTATGGGTCTCCCTGGTGGTTTCCGGACATCTTTATGTATTTTTGGCACTAAATAGAATCTTGCTACAGAAGGGGAAGATTCATTAAGAAAATTCCACTCCTTCTTAGAGATCAGGCTATGTTCCAATGCTTGAGATGTAATACTTTTAATTTTCTTCTGGAGATCAGACGTAGGATCTTCCAACAGTATTTGATAGATATCAGTTTGAGAAAATTGTCGCTTAGCTTCTTGTAAATATTGCGTCCTATCCATTACCACTATGGCTCCCCCTTTATCCGCCTGGCGTATAACTATGTCCGAGCAATTTTGTAATTCTATTAAAGCTGCATTTTCAACTGGTGTAAAGTTCTCCTAGGACAAGCAGGATGAGTCAGCCACAATTGGTGACGTCATCCGACGGCGCCGAGACGGAAGTACTCTCCATAGCTCAGAAGGGCTTTCGCCCTTCTGAGCATGGGCCAACTGGCCCCACCCCCTGCCCGCCCCTAGCTAACCAGTTTTAGTTCTTCCGCCTTGCCAGCAAGACGGACTTTGCTACTCTCCAACAAACCAAAATTAAATTCTCTCATTTACACGTATGTATTATCAACTTTAATTGTCTCTGCTTGCTTCTATTCAGATACCTATCTATCCAGACCAGCGTGAGCTTGAGCTGTCCGTGGGGAAAGGTCTCCACCAGCACGGCAGCCCAGGATGTGCCTAACAGGCCTCCGTCCCCGGCTAGCCCTCTACATACCTCCTTCTCCAGATCTTGCAGCTGAGCTCCCATCCCTTCGGTCCGCATGCCTGGCTCAAGCAGCACTCCTAAGGCGAAGAGTCGCTGCCGCCGCTACACCTCTGCAGCCCGAGATGTGCCTCTGAGGCCTCCATCTCCAGCCGCAGTTCTCCGATGGATAGCTCTGCTCCCGTAGCTGGAATCTCCTTTCCGGGACCCCCCACGGTGCGGCTTCTACGTCGCTTGGTGCAAAGGGAAGTGAAGGACATCGCGCAGGAGACCTCTGGCGAAATACCTCCTGTGCGGAGAGTTCGGTGAGGCCTCACTGCATATCCGGTACTGCCAATCTCTTCCTGCTTGTTCCGGAGAGTTCGGCGAGGCCTTCCTGCATCACCGATACTGCAAGCCACGAGGCCCTCATGGCAGCGGCCATCTTGCAGATTACGTCACGGGCGAGGCTCCTCCCCCCTCGGCGCCATTGGTCGGCGCCGATCCGGGCACAGAGGACACTCCCGTTGCATCTCGGGCCCTCCCCTCTCTCAGCACCATTGGTCGGCGCAGATCTGCTGGAACGCTGCCCCGGCTCCTCCCCTCTCTCAGCGCCATGGGGTTCTCATGCGGAGGCTTCCCCCAGAAAGGAGGGGCTTCTCCTCCGTCGGCGCCGATGGTTCTTTCGGCGGAGGCACCCGTCTGGCCGGTGACATCACGACTCTGGGCTCCTCCCCCCTGCGGCACCATTGGCCGGCACCAACCAATCTACGGCCTGACTTCTACGGCTCCCCCCCACTCTGACAGTGTTCAGCGCCACTCCAGACAGGAAGGAGGCCTGATCGCCCTTCTTACGTCTCTGCACAGTGCAGGACACGGTTCTTCGGCGCGGAGGCACTCCCCCAGAAAGGAGGGACCTCTCCTCCGTCGGCGCCGATGGTTCTTTCGGCGCTGAGTCGCCCCAGGTTTGCCCGCTGCCATCACGGCCCCTCCTCTGCAGCGCCGTTGGTCAGCGCACATCGAAGTGAGTTCAGCCCTTCAGTGGACACTCCCACCATTCGGCACCGAAGGCAATTTTCCTGCTCCGACAGCAGCGAAGAGACAGAGGCTGAAAGAGAAAGATAAACGGACAAAGCCCTAACCGTGCACCAGGCTGTGAGTAATCTGACGCTTTCCGCTGGGGGAAAGGTTCCGAACGCTGCTGGCCCGGCCCAAAGTCTGCTTGTTTGTCCTTCATTTCAGACAACCCTAAGAGCTGCAAGTCATCCCACATCTGCTTCAAGTTAACCGAGATCCCAACCAGCTCTAAGACTATGATTACAGTGGCAACACGGCAGCGCAGTGCACACAGACAGTGTGTGCAAGAACAGAGGGTCACAGGTTCAAAGCCCAGCCCGGCTGGGGCTACTGCCAATCTAATCCACATACTTAAATAGTGGTGAGCCTCTGGTGCTGACAATGCTAAAGCTGATAGCACCAACGGTGATCCCTCCGGCACTAACAATTCAGACAGACTCCAGGCCACAGCCAAGGCTGCTAACCAGAGGGGATTCCTCAGGCTCCAGGGTAACACAGGGGAATGGAGTCCTGCAGGAGTGATGACCCCACCAATAAGCTGCTGCCCTTGCAGTTGCCCTAAGGTCCAGTAACACTGTAGGTATGTTGCTGTGAATGGCGGTGCACCCCCTCACCATGTTTGCCATGAATGGCAGTGCACCCCCTCCCCATTCAATTTACCTTGTGGGGTCCTCACATTTACTCTTCTAAAAGGTTTTTACTGGTAATTACCAGACATCAGCGGTATGGTCACATTCAAACGGTTCCCCTGCATGTGCAGGCTAACCAAGGCTGGAGTATCAGCCTAGGGTTTGAGCAACCGCTCAGAACCGGATGCCCTGCGTGCGGTGCCCTCAAAGGGCGGTGGTGGGGTAGAGGCCCTGATCCTATGTCCTGGATCCTCAACCGGTGCGACCTAGACCGCTGAGACAGTGCACAGGAATTAAGACCCCATCCACATTACTCTTCCACTTCTCTACTTCCCGGCCGGAGCCCAGGGTCTGGGCAGGGCAATGAGAAAAGTAGAAAGAAAGGTTTCAGACCCGCTTCCTATCTGGCTCAATCCAGATAGCCGATTATTCAGATTCTAAAGGGTACAATCGGTACCAGTTCAGCCAGGGGCAAACCCCTCAGGTCAAGTTGGTGCCAGCCATCAATAAGCTCGGCCACTCAGTGCCTCGAAACCCTGCACAGCTCTACCTCAGCTCTACTTTACTGCAACGACTTCAACACAATATGACTCATACACACTATATATGTATATATATATATATATCCTTAGGCCACCCAACATGAGTGGAGGAATGGCCTAGTGGTTGGGGGAATGTACTTCAGCCCCCCCCCCAAAAAAAATAATTGGGGGTTCAAGTCCTGCTAGAGGACAGCAACCTTGGCCCGGAAGGACTGGGGTTCTAGTCCCACAGTCGCTCCTTGTGCTCTAGGTCAAGCCTCTCAACCCACCATAGCCCACATCCACGGTACAAGAGTTATCTGCCAAGTTGTAATGCCATGCTCAATGTAATTCAGTTCTTCAATGTAAACCGCACTGATGCTGACAAGCATAGTATATAAGAAATATACATAACAAGGCCATGTAGTAGCCTGACTCACCTGTCCCCTCTGACGGTGTCCGACTGGGGTGTACTAACACCAGGACCCGACTGAAGGTGGGATAGGATCCCACTGATGGTGGAATAACAACACCACCCGGACAGCGCGACTCACTGGTACTGGCACCAGGTTGGCAAGTAGGGCACCCTCCCTGCCTCCCTAGAGCTGACATCCTAGATCGACACCTATCAGAGGTGGTCGCAGAAGCACCTGTCGTCCTGCATTGCCTAGACCAATTTCGCTCAGGGTAGACCTTCACTTTGCCCAGCATCTTGAACCCGTGCCCGGGGCATGATCGATCAAGGGTTCAATCCCGCTCAAGCGCAAGCCCGCTGGTGCTCCTGACGGTCAGCTAGTCTCCTCACGCTACGGACCGTGAAAGATCAGGGGTCAGAGCTACAACTCGCCCTATCACCAGCCCTCACACTAAGAAGTCATCCCTGCCTGGCATGGTAATACCGCGGCCACAGTGTGGTGTAGTGAACACAGACAGTGTGTTCAGGAGCCAAGGGTCACAGGTTCCAATCCCAGCTGCGGCTCCTGCCAACCCAGTCCCCATATTTAGAGCAGCAGCTGTATTTCTTCTACCGTCATGCTGCACCAACTGGACCCCTTCCACGAACCCTTCGGTTCCTCCTCCCTCGACCGGACATCTTCTCCTGTCGGGTGGCACCAACCTGAACTGGATCTCTTTGCACCAAACGGTCCCCTCCTATGAACCACTCACTCGCCTCTCATGTAGATCGCATTAAACACCGCCCAAAGGGACCTAATAGCACATGCTACCCGGCCTTATCTGCTCTTCATTCCCCTCAATCAACCACGGTGTGCGCCCCACCAGCTCATGTAAGCTGCTGAGAACACCACCCAGAGTGTCCTAGCATAGGCTAATATCGCCCTCAATCTCTGCGGCGCGAACCAGGTCAGCTCTTCTAAGCTGCTGAGATGAAGTGGTTGTCGTTGTTAAGCACGGTCCAGTTGCTGTCGACTCTTACGACCCTCCAGGTAGCTATCCGAAATAGTCTTTGGTCTCTCCTCAGGCAGCCCATCAGCAGCAGCAAGAGAGGGGTAGCGCAATGGTTAATACATGGACTACTGAACCAGGGGTCATGAGTTCAATCCCCCAGTGGGGTTAATGAGTAAGGCTGTCTGAGGCATTACCCTTTACTATAAAGCAGTGCTGCTAGCGGCATTTTCATAACCACCGCGACTGTATTGCTCCACCTCATTGCCGCCTTTCTACCTCCATGGGCAGGATGCCCACCCTCTAATCATATTACCTGCGGAATGATTCCCCTTAGACCGGCCTCCTATCCCGACAACAGAGTGTCGGGAAACCACATACCCTATGGTGTACCCATTTTTTGTGCGCAGTCCCTCCAGGACTGAGCCGCCTCCCAAATCAGGAGCACCCCACGCTTCTTGGAGGAAGAGGACTCCACACCCCGGACTGCATCAGGGCCCTGTGCGTCTACTAACTGAACCCCATCCCAGTCTCAGAGACCCTGCATCTGGTCCCTCATCCTTGTGGGAGCACAGCTTAGGGGAAGAGCATTTAACTACAGATCAAGAGGTCCCTGGTTTGCACCCAGGTGCTCCCCTTTCCAGCTCTTCTTTCAGTGGCAACAGTGTGGTGCTGTACGCACAGCCAATGAAGGTCACAAGTTCGAGTCCCAGCTGTGGTCCCCACCAACACAGTCCCCGTAATTCGCCCACTGACACGGGATAATGCACCAATATCAGGGGGCCCCAACCTGGGCTCTTTGACTCTTCTGTTCCGGGCGCCCTCCACCAAGGAAACGGCTTACAGCAACACCTTTCCGCCTAGACTGATAGGAGCACCCGCCCTGAGAATAATGCACCAGCTACAGACGCAGACCACCCGATCCTGCACCACACTTGCTTCTGTAGTCCCAACCTGGCTGTGTGAGCGGTTGACCACAGTGCAGATGCCAACAGAGATACGCAAGCATGCAGGGAATGAGGACACACACCCTGAATGCAGGGTATGACTGGACTGCCAAGCCTGTAGCATGGCGGTGCACAGCATTCCGTCCCAACAGTGACCAACACAGGTCGCGTCCAACACTGGCCAATTTAGGTCATGTCTCACCAGAGAAAGTCCCCCAGAGTCACAAGTTCCACAAGCCTGGACCCAGCGGCAATCTCCGGGCCCAGATACCTTGCTTCGCTAATGGTTCTCGACAATTCTGAATAAATAATATTAAGAGGTGCCTCTCTTATTAGTGGGGCATTCTCGCCCCACTTGCACCGTTCGCTCCATTCTCGTACCCAGCACTATTGTGGCTGGTCTTCTTCAGACTGCCCGACGGGCCTATGTCTTGGTCATCTCACAAGTGTGTCTCACTAGGGTGCCTTGTACTGCACCCTCTGCAAGTGTGTCTTGGTTACCTCACAAGTGTGCCTTGTACTGCACCCTCTGCATGTACGTGCTTCGCGTCCTCATACCACTACGGGCCTACATGCTCTGGTGGCAACATGATGCACCACAGGCTGCCTGCTAGCCTAGCCTGTAGCCTAACCACTATGGGCCCACATGCTCTGGTGGCAACATGCTGCACCACAGGCTGCCTGCTAGCCTAGCCTCTAGTCTACCCGGAGAAGTGCCTCGGCCTTCCCCCTTTCTACCACAGCTCATGGCAGCTGGGGAGGCACCAATTGTGGCTGACTCATCCTGCTTGTCCTAGGAGAAAATGGAGTTACTTACCTGTAACTGGAGTTCTCCAGGGACAGCAGGATAAGTCAGCCACACATACCCGCCCACCTCCCCTGGAAAGGGGTTGACCTCCGTCCTGGTGCCCGCCTCCTAGCGGCAAAGGCTCAGCTAGGGACATACTGGTTAGCTAGGGGCGGGCAGGGGGGTCGGGCCAGTTGGCCCATGCTCAGAAGGGCGAAAGCCCTTCTGAGCTATGGAGAGTACTTCCGTCTCGGCGCCGTCGGATGACGTCACCAATTGTGGCTGACTTATCCTGCTGTCCCCGGAGAACTCCAGTTACATGTAAGTAACTCCGTTGTACGGGAAACCAATTTACATTCTTGTTCCAATTTCTTTACATCCATCAATATTAGATCTTTAAAGAGAGTTAAAACCAGATGTATTGGCCCCGGGGGTGTCCAAGTTGATTTAATTGGTAACGGAATTCGACGTATATCAAAACTATGGTCTACTTCCGTTTCCTCTGTAGTACAGTTCACAAAAAACAATTTTAGTTGTAATTTTCTCATTAAACTTTCAATATCAACTCTGAACTGAAAACTATCAAATCTACTTTCAGGAACAAATGACATGCCTTTATTCAGCACCCTAAGGTGGACTTCTGTCAACTGAAATGTTGAAATGTTTATAACCAGATCACCTACAGTATCTCGATCAGTCCGACGCTCCATGACGTTCATCAATTGCGCTGTTGGTTCTTTCCTCTGCCCCGCTGTTTTGCATGACCAACATCTTTCTTCTTTGTTCTGCCATCTCCTTCGTTTGGAAAATCCTCCCGCGATTTTTTGCTCAAATCGGAGGAACTTGTGTCTTCCGGAAGTGAATCAAACTCTACATGTTTCTGTAATCTCCTAAATTTTCTCTTCGAATTTTGCCAGAGGTACACGTACCCCATCGTATAATCTCCATGAACAACAAATAGTTTTTCTTGATGTAGTTGTCCAGAAAAGCCCACAAGGTTGGGTTACTTCGGTACATAAAAATCCTACAGATCGTAACACATTGCTCCATTACCGCAGCAGACATCCCAAACAATTACGAGACAGTTTTCCTCTATCTCAGTTTCTACGATATCGCAGGAATTGTTCTAGCTTGGATGATTATAAAAAACAAGCAAATAATTTAATAAAGGAGTTTCAGCAGAGGGGATATCCCCAGCAAGTTATCAAAGGTGCCTACAAAAGAGCACTATACAACAAAAGGGGACCATTGCTGCATCCACACAAAAAAGTAAATGATGTTGATGATAATACAATCAATTTTATCACTAAATTTTCTCCACTTAGTGGTAATATCAAATGAATTATTAAACGACATCAGAACATACTAAATACTCTCCCCTGCTTACAAAATAAAAAAATCCGATGTGTCTGGACTCGACATCCCAATTTGAAGGAGAGGCTCAGTGCAGCAAAGCTTAAGGCTTATCTGATAGATGTACGAGAGGTAATCCCGGGTCACAAGAAGTGTGGCCATTGCAGTGTATGCCAGATCTCAGATGAGATTAGCAGTTTTAAATATCATGGACGAAACTATAAATTGAGACATTCTACATCCTGTGCTTCAGACCACAAAGTGTACGGCATTAGGTGTCCTTGTGGTCTACTATATGTCGGTAAAACTACAAGACAATTGCGCGTTCGAATGAATGAGCACAAGAGTAGATTGAAGTGCAAGGTACAAGAAGCTCCGCTTGTCATACACTGCCAGCAATATCACCACACTTTTGATGAATTGAGATGCTTTGGCATAGAATGGGTAGCGACCGGCAGATTAGGTAAATCTTGGACACAAACGTTATTGATTCAGGAACAGCAGTGGATCCACAGACTACAATCAGTAACCCCGGGAGGTCTGAATAATATGGTAGAATGGAGTGCATGCATATAGCCGGTCAGCACCAGTATACAGGGTTTATTCTAAATCAGATTGATGTGAAGGAGAGGAAGTTTCCCAGACGTTGAGATCATGTGATTTACGAAATATTTAAATCACAGCTATTCTTTCAACTCGCATGCACGGCGTCTGAGAGAAAACCGGCAAGGTTTTAGGATAAGGTAGCTGTATGGCCGCACATTGCTGAGCAAAATTAAGTTTATGGTAAGAGCATTTTTGCATCCAGTTTTCAGGTACATAAACAGCTTGTGGGACTAAATATGTTGGAAGTAAACTATTTTACTCTCTATCCACAGAGATTGTTTGATAAATTAACCCCCTGATGAAGAAACGAAATGCATTGATGGTGCCAAGAAGGTGGCATTGGGGATGTTCATCTACTCTTTTGAGATAAGCACAATCTCTAAATATCTTTGAGAGAATATTAAGAGCAATCTAAATAAGGTTATAAATGCTTTAATCAGCGTATTTCTTTAAGAAACACTATTAATGGTCATTGATGCAAGCAGGCAAAAAATCTTCAGGGAAACAGTACCCAGAGATAGTGCCGATTTAATCTGAGATCATTTGGTTCTTTTATGCTGGAATTCGTCATTATAGTAGAGCCACGGCTTATAAGACGAGAGCAGCAACGGTAAATTAGACTAAACTCTTACTATTATATGAGGGGTACGGATCTTTATTTTTTGGACAACAACACTCCTCGGTTGACATAGACCTACGATATTGTGTTTAATACACTAGCTAGAGGAACTATCATCAGCAGGTGTTATCGCTGGCCCATAGCCATTTATTAGGAGGACACCTGGGGGTGGAGAAAACACTAGAGCATGTTTTAGCTTGATTTTTATGGCCTGGGGTCCATAAACAGGTGCAGTTATATTGCCAGTCATGTCCCACCTGCCAACTTCATAACCATGTCAGATTCTGACTTTCCCCTCTGTCATTGAAAAACCAATTGAAAGAGTGGCCATGGACTTGTTAGGTCCCTTGGAGTGAACCACCAGAGGCAACAAGTATATTTCAGTCCTACTAAACTACACTAACCGATACCCGGAAGTCATTGCTCTGAAGAATACGAAGACTACTACGATTGCAAATGCCTTCTGGGAAGTATTATCACAAGTGGGAATACCCAATGAGATCCTCACAGATCAAGGAACACCCTTTGTATACAAGGTGATGAAGCATGTGTGTGCTTTGCTAATGGCCAACATGCTGCGAACATGAGTATACCACCCAGAGATGGATGACCTCGTCGAGCGATTCAATAAAATTCTGAGATAGATATTTAAAATGTTTGTGCAGGAGGATGGGAAGAATTGGGACATTCTTCTACCGTATTTTATGTTTGCCATCTGTGAGGTACCTCAGAGTTCCACAGGTTTCTCGCCTTTTGAGTTGCTCTTTGGAAGACGGCCAAGAGGCATATTAGACATGGTAAGGGAAACCTGGGAAGAAAAACCCTGTACCAAGTATAATTTGCTGGAGTATATTATACAAATCTAAGACTGATTGAGGAAAACCAGAAAGGTGACCCAACTCAGTCTAGAAAAAGCCCAAGCCAAGTAGGTCAGGCGCTACAATCTAGCAGCTGTGCACCACACCTTAAAATCAGGAGACATATTTTTAGTCTTGCTGCCCTTATTTGAGAGCAAGTTACTCTGTAAATGGCAGGGGCCCTATGAGGAGGAAGAGAAAGTTTGGCATGTTAACTACAAGATTGCCCAGCCAGATAAATGGAAGAAAGCCAAAATGTATCATATTAACCAACTGAAAAAGTGGACTTCAATGATGACTATGATGGTACAGGAAGATGATTTTGGACCAGAAATTTCAGCCCCATCAGATCCAGTTTAAGTCCTAACTGGAGACCAGCTCTCTGCTCCCCAGAGAAGAGAAGGTTTGATCCGCCAGAATCTGAAGGTTTTCTCCACCTGCCCGAGGCAAACCCACTTCATTTGTAATGATATCATTACTGACCCTGGAGTGGTTATCCAGTAACAACCTTATTGGATTCCGGAGGCCTGGTGACAGGCCTTCCCAAAGAGATGGAAGAGATGCTTAACCTGGGAGTTATAGAAGAGTCTATGAGTGATTAGTTGTCACCCATCAACTTTTTTCCTAAACCTGATGGAAGCATCAGATTCTGTATTTGCTTCTGGAGGGTCAATGCAGCTTCTAAACTGGAAGCATATCCCATGCCCAGAGTAGATGAGCTAATCGAGTGACTCAGTGGAGCATGACCAAGGGATACTGGAAGGTACCCTTGACTCTGGCTGCCAAGAAGAAGACTGCTTTTTTGACACCACAAGGTCTGTTCCAGTTTATAGTGCTGCTCTTTGGATTATACAGGGCTCCTGCAATGTTTCAATCACTTACTGAGACCACACGAGGAGTATGTGGCTGCCTGCCTTGACATTGTCATCTACAACAGAGACTGCACCACCCATCTAACCCAAGTACAATCCATGTTGACCAGACTGTGGAGGGCTGGGTTGATGGCCAACCCTAAGAAATGTTTTCTGGTAGGCCGAGACATTCAATACTTGAGGTATTTAATCAGGAATGGGCAAATACAACCTCAACTATGGAGGGTAGTTGACATTGCCCAGGTACCCAGCCCAAAATCAAAGAAAGAGGTTTGTGCCTTCCTTGAATGGATTGGGTATTACCGCCAGATCATCCCTAATTTTGCAGAGATGGTGGAGCTGTTAACCAGTATCCGCCAGAGAGAGTTCCCAAACAAATCCAGTGGTCAGTGGACCTGGACCAGGCCTCAAGAAGGTTGTGTGCTCTGAACCCATCCTTATTAGCCCCAATTTCTCCCTACCATTTATTGTGCAAACTGATGCCTCAGACGTGGTCCTAGGAGCTGTTCTAACCCAGGAAGTCGGGGAGAAGAACATCTCATAGCATTCATCGGCAGGAGAAGCATTATGCAGTGATCGAGAAGGAGGCCTTGGCTGTCAAGTAGGCACTTGAAACCTTAAATACTACCTGCTCAGCCATCCATTTACACTAATAATGGACCACTCGACATAATGAGTCAAAATAATGTCCAACGGCTGTATTATGCAGTGGTTTTTGAGTCTCCAACCCTACCAGTTCCAAGTCCACAAGGGGCTGTTTAGACTCACCTAAATGCAGACTTCCTTTCCCAGGTGGGGGTCCCGGGTGAGGCAGGCACTCAACGGGGCATGTTTAAGCTTAGGGAGAGGGAGAGAGGCCCATGGAGTCAAATATTCTTCCAAGGCAAGTCGTGAAAAGGAGTTCTGAGGTAGGAAGGGCTGGGAGAACCAGCTTGTGGAGATTTAACAAGCTGGGACAAAAGTAAAGCTGCTTTTGTTTTCCCTGAACTGCTGCCTGGCCTGTGTTGTAAAGAAAACCCTTTCCTACTGCATGTTGCACTATCACAAGGGGATATAAAATCACATGGAACCTTCCAAGTATCAAATGGATATTTTTTAAAGGTTTCACCAGGATAAGGAAGAGGCAGTTTAGGAAAGTTTATTACCCTCAAATTAATTTGCTTGTCTGGTCTGGAGCACTATAAAAATGCTAACTGGATTTTGCCTTGTGAATCTATTGACTCGTGCTATAGAAATTGACTCCAAAGATTTTTCTTTTGTATGTTTTTGTGACAGAAATTCTGTGAAACCATGTCTAAGTAAACTATCAGAGATGTTTATCAAGCTTAATCCAGATCCTTTTTGATCATCACTAATTGGACGAAGCTCTAGATTAAGCTTGGTAAATTATCAAATACATAGTTTCAAAACATTTCTGGCACAAAAACATGCTAAAAGAAAAATTGTTGTAGTGATTCTCTGTAGTAGTAGATTCATAAGGCAAAAGTTCAGTTTGCATTTTTCATAGAGCTGCAGACCAGACAAACTTTGGGGCCAATCAGAAAACAGGAAGGAGAATCATTAGTGATACATGATTTAAGAGCAGGATAGCATACAGTTTTGAAGGACTACAAAAAGTGACTGCTACTTCTGGAGAGAGATCTGCAATTGTAAGTATTTACTTTTGGGAATTTTTCTAAATCTTGGGGAAAAGGGAATTCTTTAGATTAAAGCTGATTAATTTGTTTAAATTGGAATACAGTGTATTTGGTAAATCAGTCAGGGCCTAGTATCATCAAAGAGCTTTTAGTTTAAGTTTAAAATCTAGTAGACCTTTCTGTTTAAATTCCAAACCCAGCAGAGAGCTTTCAGTTTAAATCTAAAACCCATCAGAGGGCTTTCAGTTTTAATTCAGAACACAGCAGAGTTTTTTTCAGTTTAAATTTAAAACCATCAGAGAGCTTTCTAGTTAAATTTAAAACCCAGCAGAGAGCTTTCAGTTAAATTGAAAACCCAGCAGAGAACTTATAGTTTAAATGTAATGCTCAGTCAGGGCCTAGTATCAACAAAGAACTTTAATTTAAATCAAATCAGAGTATAACTTAGCATAAAAGGAAAAACAGGGCCAGTATTCTTTGAGCAATAAATTGTTTCTAGAGACCTTTACAAAGAGGCCTTCTAGATAGGAGGCAAGAGACTTTTGAAATTGTTTTAAATAGGTGTTAAAGCCAAGTGACAAATCAAAGGGGCATTTTAAAAGACTCCCTCTATCAAAGCAAGGGCTGTGTGAATCTCCCAGGAAATTGGTCACAGATTACCTTAGAGACACAGGTCTGGGACCTGAGTAGCAAGCCAGCCACCCACCTCCCTCAGGCATAATCTTAGCTTTATAGGGTCTTACACCTATTAAAGGGGAACATTCCCTTCTAGATTCAGCTGATTGTCCTCACCAGGAATAGATGAGTTAAGGCCCTGAAAGTAATTAATCTTGAGGTGAACAACATCCTTTAACTTATTTGGTATAGTTTTATTAGTACAAGTATCCCTATCAACTAAAACCAACTTAAATAACTAAACAAAATTTTAAAACTAAGATGCAGACAGCAGTCCAGCAGCGAGATGGGGGTTATCCAGTCTATTGTATTGAGTGTCACATGTACAATTTTCTCCCACTTGGTGAGAGGTCTTACGTGTGCACTAGGTGCATGAAATTCTTTGCCCTCAGGGAACAAGTGTGATCTCTGGAGGCTAGCGTAGCAGTCTTGGAAGACATAAGAAAGTCAGAGAGGTACATAGATGAGACCTACAGGGACATAGTAGTGAAACCCCACCTCCAGTCTGGCAGCCTCTGCCATGGAGGAGAGAGGTCTCATAAAAGGAGAGCATCACCTTGATGAGGCAGGAAGTTATCCTGTGCTAGGACCTGTTGTTGTTATGGAAGGACAGACTAGATAGGCCATGTGGTCTTTTTCTGTCATCATGTTTCTATGTTTCTATGTCTACCAGGAGATGTAACAAGCCAGGCTGCTGGCATTAACCTTTAAAAAGGAGATAGAGCAGCTTTTAAACTAGATAATAGGGGAAACCGACAGTCGCCCAGGAGTGCATGGTTAGGAAGAATGTATCCTTGAAGGATACTAACAAAACAGGGAAGTTAGGACATGCAAACAGAGAGTTTCCAGTAAGGATAAAAGTTACCCAGATGCCCTTAAGTACACAGCTGAAAGATTCCAAAATTACTCCTATCAATCGATAACAAGATTAATATGATTGAAATATAACCTCTAAAATGCCTATATGCAAATGCTAGAAGTTTAAATAATAAGATGGGAGAGTTAGAATATATAGCTCTAAATGCGAGGTTAGATATGATTGGTATTGGTATCTCAGAGACCTAGTGGAAGGAGGACAACCAATGGGACACTGTGATATTTGCAATGATAGAATAGATCAAATTGGTGGAGGGGTTGTGTTCTATGTTAGAGAGGGCAATGAGTCACATAGGATTAAATACGTGGTAGAATCTCTATGGATAGAAATTCCATGTAAAAAGGGAAAGGCAATGGTAGTGGGAGTGTACTACTGACCGCCTGGCCAGAATGAACAGATGGATAATGAAATGCTGAAAGAAATCATGGAAGCTAAGAAAAGTTACAACACAGTAATGGATGATTTCAATTACCTGGGTATCGACTGAGTCAGTGTCACAGCAGTACATGCTTGGGAGATAAAGTTTCTAGATGAAATAAATGACTGCTTCTTGGAGCAGCTGGTTCATAAGCCGACAAAAGTGGAAACTATTTTGGACCTAGTCCTTAGTGGCATGCAGGATCTGGTGCAAGAGATAAGGGTATTGGGGCCACTTGGCAATGGTGATCACAGCATGATCACATTTAATTTATTAAATGAAAGAAGGACGGCAAGGAAATCCACAGTATTCCCATTTAACTTTCAAAAGGGAGACTATGATAAAATGAGGAAAATAGTTAACAAAAGACTAAAAGGAGCAAGCTGTAAATGTTAAAGATTAACAACAAGCATGGACGTTATTTAAAAATACTATCTTGGAAGCCCAGAACAGATATATTCCAAGCTTTAAGAAAAGAAAGGCCAAAAAACTGCCAGCATGATTTAAAGGTGAGGACAGAGAGGCTGTTGCGGCCAAAAAAACATCTTTCAGGAAATGGAAAAAGGAGTCAAATGACAAAAATTGGAAACAACATAAGCATTGACAAGTTAGATATAGTGCATTGATAAGGCAGGCAAAGAGAAAATTTAAAAAAAAGCTTGCTGTGGAAGCAAAAATCCATAATAAAAACATTTTCAAGTACATTCGCAACAAAAAACTTATGAGACACTCAGTTGGATCATTGGATGATAAAGGAGTAAAAGGGGCGCTAAGTGAAGACAAGGCCATAACAGAGAGGCTGAATGAATTCTTTGCTTCGGTCTTTACTGAAGAAGATGTAGGGAATTTATCCATGCCTGAAATGGTATATAAAGGTGATGTATCGGAAGAACTGAAAAAAATATTGATAAACCGGGAAGATGTATTACAACTATTTGATAAACTGAAGAGTAGCAAATCACCTGTCCAGATGGTATATGTTGTTGTTGTTGTTGTTAAGTGCCGTCGAGTTGGAGTCGACTCATGGCGACCCTCTGGATAGCTATCCTAAATTGTGTTCGGTCTTCAGTCAGGCGGCTCATTGTTGACAGACTGGTACCCGTAGCTGCTGTTATTGTATCGATCCATCTCATTGCTGGCCTTCCTCTTTTGCATTGACCTTCTATCTTGCCAAGCATAATGTCTTTCTCTAATGATCTCTCTCTTCGCATGATGTGTCCAAAGTATGAAAGTCGAAGTCTTGTCATCTGAGCTTCTAAAGAAAGCTTAGGTTTGATCTCCTCTAGTACCGACTGGTTTGTTCTTCAGGCAGTCCATGGTATACACAGTATTCGCCGCCAGCACCATAATTCAAAGGTATCAATTTTCTTCCTGTCTATCTTTTTCACTGTCCAGCTTTCACATCCATATGATGTTATTGAAAATACCATGGCATGAACAAGTCGAATCTTTGTATGGAGAGAGACATCTCTGCTCTTGAGAATCTTATCTAGGTCTTTCATAGCCATTCTGCCAAGAGCAATGCGTCGTCTGATTTCTTGACTGCTTGTTGCTTCTTTATTGATAGTTGATCCAAGTAGGTTAAAGTTGTTCACAATTTCAATTTCTTCTCCTTCAACGATGAACCTGTTGATTATGCCAGTTGTCATGATCTTTGTCTTTACATTAAGGTGCAGGCCCATTTTGAGACTAGGTTCTTTGATTGTGAGAAGCAAATGTTTCAGATCATCTTCACTTTCAGCCAGTAATGTGGTATCATCAGCATAGCGAAGGTTGTTGATGAGTCTTCCACCAATCTTCACACCTCTGTTGTCTTCATACAATCCTGCTTCTCTGATGATTTGTTCTGCATATAAATTAAACAGGTAGGGGGAAAGTATGCAGCCTTGTCTTACACCTTTGCTTATTTTAAACCATTCTGTTTCTCCATGTTCCGTTCGAACTGTTGCTTCTTGATCAATGTACAGATTGCACAAGAGAACAATCAGGTGTTCTGGTATACCCATGCTTCTTAATGTGGCCCAGAGTTTCTCATGGTTTACACAGTCAAAAGCCTTGCTATAGTCGATAAAGCACAAATAGATATCCTTTTGGTATTCTTTAGTCTTTTCAAGGATCCATCTCACATCCGCAATGATGTCTCTCGTTCCTCGCCCTTTCCTGAACCCTGCTTGCACTTCAGGTAGTTCTTGTTCCAGGTATGGTTGTAGTCTCTTTTGAATAATCTTCAGTAGAATCTTGCTGGCATGTGGGATCAGAGCGATTGTGCGATAATTTTCACAGTCAGTTGGATCACCTTTCTTTAGTATTGGTATAAACACAGATCTTTTCCAGTCAGCTGGCCATGATGTTGTCTTCCATATTTCTTGGCAAAAAGCCTTGTGAGTACGGTAACAACTGCATCAGATTGCTGCAATACTTCTATGGGAATGCTATCAATGCCTGGTGGATCAAAGCAATTGTGCGATAATTTCTATTTTTTAGTATTGGTATAAATACAGATCTTTTCCAGTCAAGTTGGCCATGATGTTGTCTTCCAAATTTCCTGGCAGAGCCTTGTAAGTATGGTAACAGTTACATCAGGTTCATATAATACTTCAGTGGGAATGCCATCAATGCCTGGTGTTTGTTCTTTGATAAGGCTTTCAATGCTGCTTCAACTTCTTCTTTCATCACCAATGGTTCCCGATCATAAGGTACAGGTTGAAACGGCTGTTGGTCCACTTGATCTTTATCATATAAAAACTCTGTATATTCCTTCCACCTTTTCTTGATCTTCTCAGCATCATTCAACATAGAACCTTGAGCATCTTATAACATTCCAATTCGAGGCTGGAACTTTTTCTTTAACTCTCGTAGCTTTAGGAAAGCTGATCTTGTTCTTCCTCTAATAGTTTCTGCTTCTATTTCCTTGCAAGTGTCATTGTAGTACTTTTCCTTGTCCTGTCTTGCTGCATGTTGGAAATCTCTGTTGAGTTCTGCGATTGTCTTTCTTTCTCCTCTGGCTTTAGCTTCTCTGCGTTTCTGGGCAATTTTCAGAGTTTCTTCCGTCATCCATTTTGGCCGTTTTTGCTTTTTCACCTTTTGTAGAGACTTCTCGCTTTCTTTCAACACAACCTTCTTGATGTCATTCCATAACTCTTTCGGAGCTCTGTCATTTGTATCTAAAGCAGCAAATCGATTTTGCTGCAGTCTTTAAATTCCAGTGGTATATTCTCAAGGTCATATTTTGCTGCATTCATGAGTGGTTTGCTCTTTTTCAACTTTAGCTTGAGTTTGCATACTAGTAGTTGATGATCTGTACCACAGTCAGCTCCAGGTTTTGTCTTTGTTGATGTTACAGAGCTTTTCCATTGTTGACTTCCACATATGTAGTCAATTTGATTTTTATATAATCCATTCGGTGAATTCCATGTGTACAGTCACCACTTGTGTTGCTGGAAGAAGGTGTTTGAGATGAATAGATCATTGGTCTTGCAGAATTCTATCAGTCTTTCTCCAGCTTCATTTCTGTTGCCAAGTCCATATTTTCCAACTACTTTGCCTTCTTCTTTGTTGCCAACTTTTGCGTTCCAGTCACCCATGACTATCAGGATATCCTGTTTGCATGTTCTGTCAATTTCAGCTTGTACTTGTTCATAGAACTCTTCAATTTCATTCTCTTCTGCAGCTGTTGTTGGGGCATATACTTGAATTATAGTTGTGTTGATAGGCAATCCTCGTAGACGAATAGAGATTAAGCGTTCGCTGACTGCATTGTATTTCATTACAGTTCTTGCAAGTTTCTTCTTTATTATAAATGCAACACCATTTCTTCTTTGTCTTTCATTTCCAACATAGTAGACCATGTGATCATCTGATGCAAAGTGCCCCATGCCAGTCCATTTCAGTTCGCTGACACCCAACAGATCAACTTGTACACGTTCCATTTCATTCTTGACCACCTCCAACTTCCCTTGGTTCATGCTTCGTACGTTCCATGTTCCAATGTGTAAGACATCTTTACAGCTTCTGACTCTCATTTCATGCACAGATGGTATATATCCAAGGGTATTGAAAGAACTGAAATATGAGATTGCAGACCTACTATTAGCAATCTGTGAATTAAAATCAACTGTAGTACCTGAAGAGTGAAGAATGGCCAATGTAACGCCAATATTTTAAAATGGTTCCAGCAGTGATCCAGGAAACTACAGACCTGTGAGTCTGACATCATTACCAGGCAAAATGGTAAAATTTTATAAAAAACAAAATTATTGATCATGTATATTGTCATGGTTTAAGGGGAGAAATTCAACATGGATTTAGCCAAGGAAAGTCTTGCCTTACTACGCATATTTTTTGAAGGTGTGAATAAACAGGTAGACAAAGGTGAGCTGGTTGATATAGTGTATCTGGATTTTCAGAAAGACTTTGACAAGATCCCTCATGAGAGACACCTGGTGAAATTAAAAAGTCATGGGATTGGAGGCAGTGTACTATTGAGGATCAGAAACTGGTTAAAAGATAGAAGGCAAAGAGTAGGGCTAAGTGGCCAATTTTCTCAGTGGAGAAAAGTAAATAGTGGAGTACCCCAGGGATCTGTGCTGGGCCTGCTGCTTTTTAGCATATGCGTAAATAACCTGGAAATGGGAATAGCAAGTTAGGTGATCAAATTTGCAGATGACACAAAATTATTCAAAGTTGTTAAAACCAAAGAGGATTGTGAAAAATTGCAAGAGGACCTTGAAAAATTGTAAGACTGGGAGTCCAAATGGCAGATGAAATTCAGTGTGGACAAGTGCAAAGTTATGCACCTAGGAAAGAACAACCAAAACTTTGGTTACACGATGCAAAGTACCACCTTAGAAACTACAACCCAGGAAAAAGATTTAGGTATCATAGTGGATAATATGTTGAAACCCTCCGCCCAGTGTCCAGTGGTGGCCAAGAAAGCAAATAGAATGCTAGGTATCATAAGGAAAGGAATGGAGAATAAAACCAAGGATATTATAATGTCTCTTTATCGTTCCATGGTTCTACCGCACCTTGAATATTGTGTACAATTGTGGTCGCCATATCTTAAAAAGAATAAAGCGGAATTAGAAAAGGTACGGAGAAGAGTCACCAAATTGTAAAGGGAATGAAAGGATACCCCTATGAGGAAAGTCTTAAAAGGTTAGCGCTTTTCAACTTGGAAAAGAGAAGGGTGAGGGGAGATAAGATAGAGGTCTATAAATTAATGAATGGAGTGGAACGGGTTAACGTAGATTGGTTGTTTTCACCATCAAAAATGAGTAATACTAGAGGACATGCAATGAAGCTTGTGATAAGGAAGCTTATCATAGCTCAGGAAGGAGCTATAGAAAAGGTGAAGTGACTCTGAACAAGCAACCTGTCAGTTCTGGTAGAAATAAGAAAACAGAATTTTCCCATAAAAGACTACCAGTCCCAGAATGCACCAGGTTTCCACCAGCCATTAGAGGAGCTGAAGTGGGGAAACGTGTGTTCAATCAAGAGGGCTATGAGGTAATCCCCCAAGCACTCATCTCAAAGGGCAGGGCCTGATTCAGCACAGCTGTGCTGTGCTAGGGTGGAGCACTCATCAAAGCAGAATAAAGGTAGAGTTTATTCTACAGAGAATTATCCTCAGTTTCATCTGGGAGATCCTCAGAATCTTCATGATCTTGGACAGCTTCATCCTCTGGAGGATCATCAGAAGCAGAAGCCAGAGCGGACGGACAGAGAGGGCAAGAAACCCTTTGGAAGGAAGAAGAGAAAAGCATTTGGGAGGTCTAAAGGAGTCCAGAGCAGTACGTATACTGGGAGGCATTCAAAAGGCCAGCATACACCATTGGACTGGGGAAAACCAGAGGAGTGGTGCTGCAGGGCTAGGAATCTCCAGACGGTACCTGTGAGGGAGACGGCTGCACTTGGAAGGGACCCTAGGACCCGTGCCAGAAGGTATGTGAAGAGAGACCCAGTGTCCAGGGATCTGGATTGGAAGGCTGGACATAAGAACTGGACTACATACTGGCCAGGCTATCTAGAGAGGAACTCTAACAGCAATGAAAGCTCAGGTATGAACACTGATCTATGCCCTAGCTATACCCTTGAAAGACAGCAGGGAAACAAGTATTCTCCTGAGAGTGCTCCATTGAGAGATTCCTCTGTGCCAATCCATGATATTGAACCCATGATTGTTGAAGAAGGGGGAGCGGTGGTAGATACAGGCTGTGAATACATGGATTGCTCTCTGTCTAAACTCCTTTGGTAATTTAATGTTACAAAGTACAACAACCATCACAAAGAAATACAAACTTGTTCTTTAATCTACTCAGAAAAGCTCCTGAGTAGGATTTGAGCCACGCAGTAGAAAGCAAGCCAGCTAAGGGGTTTCAGCTGGGTAACTGCTAGCAATTGAGTCTTACCTAATTGCTTGAGAGCTCTGAGGAAATCACTTCTGAGTCTGTGTGAAGATATAAGAAGTTAACCTGAAAAGAACAGTTTTTCCCTACTTTGTGGGTTTTGTTTGTTGATTAAAGCACAGCTAAGAAAATATTAGCTAGAGCCTACAGAAAAGACCAGTTTGTTACCAACCAGGTCTTTATTCTTTTGATTTGATTGCCTGACAAGTTCAGCTGTTTTCCTGATTTTGTTTTTCTAAGTTTAACACTGAAAGCAAGTATCTTGTTTTATGTGCTACCAAGCATATCTGTGTTGGGAGAAATAACCCCATAAATAAATATCTTATTGGCTTTACACTCAAGCACAACTAATTATTGTGAACGGCTGTGTCTGGTGTGAATGGACTGCATTTCCCACAATCCCTTGCAAATCATATTGATATATGCCTTTGCCAAGACTGTGAACATTCTCACCCAGGCACCCGTCTGACAAGCTACAATGTAATCTATTTAAGACTAACAAAAGAAAATATTCAGTCGCTCAACAAATAATCAAACTCTGGAATTTCTTACCGGAGGATGTAGTAAAAGCTGTCAGTATGGCTGGGTTTAAAAAAAGTTTGGAGAAGTTCCTGGAGGAAATGGCCATAAATCATTATTAAAGAGGAACTGGGAAATCTACTGCTTACCCCAGGATGAGCATTGTGGAAGCTGTGGACTTTGGGTACCTTCCAGGTACTTGTGACCTGGACTTGACACTGTTGGAAACAGAATACTGGGCTTGATGGACCTTGATCTGACCCAGAATGGCATTTCTTATGTTCTTATGAGCTAGCTGCTATGAAAATGTGATGGCATATGTTACCTGCCTTCTACCCCAAAGGTTACTGGTTTGAGACCAACCTCACTCTATGAGAAAAAAAGGTCAGCTGTCTTTTTTATTTGCCTGAAACCAATTATAACCTTTTAGCTATGCTATTCATTTGGGCAACAGCTACAGCTACCTCTTTAATTAACAAGATTGCCCTGAAATGAAACTTTATAAAACCGAAACAAAACAAAATGAAAATTTACTGAAAAAAAAAAACAAATACAAGACAAAACAAACTACAAACACCACAAGAAATAAAATTAAATGCATTTTGTTTGCCTGTACACCCCTACTGAATAAGAGTCCTAAATTAAATGGATACTTCTGGCATTGTGATCATACTATAGGTGGTATTTTAGAAACATTATTCACAAGTTCCATGTGTAAAATCCAGTATATACACATGTAAATGGCAATTTTTTAAAGGGCTACATTTACACATGGATGTCCCTATTACATAGAAAGAGGGCATGTCAAGGGAGTGTTTAGGGTATGACCTGGGTAGATAAAACATCTACACATTACATAAAGGGAATGCATTTGTATGACCAAAATTGTCCATGTCAAGTTATACAGTTGCTCCCTGACATGTATAGATTTGAAAAAGTGCTTGTTTCCGCCAGCTCTGTACTGGCAGGATTAAGGGGGTTATCCTTCTTAATCTCCTGTTCTTTATTTCCCCATCCAAATTGAAATTTAATAAAGATATTGATATCTGTAGTTAATTGGCAATATTAACACTTGTACATTTTCAAAATGGCCTATACACATGTATGTGCCAGTACTTGTATGTGTAAGATATGAAATACACATGCAAATTGCCGAGTTTCCTCTGTTAATTTTGGCTCCATGTGTCAGCAACTACATGTGGGCTTCAAGTTTGCAAAGACGTTTCTAAAATATTACCAGAATCTTATACATCCTGACCTCGGTGTCTCAATTCCATTTTCAACCTAAAGTATTATCTAAAATTTGCCTTCTCATGTATATTTAGTGCTGCTACCTAAACAGACAGTGGCACTGAATATGCAGAATAAGTTAAATGTTGCAGTGAGTGCTTGACCTATTCCAATCACTGTGCCAGTTATTATCAGTTCCCATATTTTTATTGTCACACACAGACTTCAAAGTAACAAATCTACAGTAGCTGAAGATCTAAAACTCTGAAACTATGTAAGCTTCATATAAACCAGTTCAAAGTAATATTTCCTAAATCTCTCTGATACTCACAGATTTTCCACAATCCAGTTGTAATCAAGAACCTATAATGACAGTTGTCACAACCAGACCTCTTTAGGTAATCCTTTGCAAGCTTACTTGCAATAAAGCGCTGGTGATAGTTCACAGCGGGAGCCTCAGGAGTGAAGCAATACTGTAGCCCAACATTTCCTGCTAGATGCTTTTTCAAAATAAAAGTCCCCTGCACAAGTGAAATCTTTACATCTAATCCCAGTGATGAATTCCCTTAAAGCAAACTATATACAAGGTAAGTACTACAATCTCTGAGATCCAGATGCAGAAACTCATATGCTTTTCCTTGTAGAGTTCCAACAGCTTCCATTCAAAATAGCAGTCCCAGGAAATCTTTTTTTAAAAATAGCACTTAGTCTTCCCCCCCTACCCTCAAAGTTCTAGCAGCTTCCAAATGATCCTTATATAAACTGACTGCTGCAATTCTCCTTAATAAAGCCCAACAGCTTTCAAAGAATCCTTTTTCAGTATTCAGAATAAATTGTAGCACTAATTGTTTCATGTATTTTTACTTTTGTGCCAGCCATAATAGAGCCATAGATCCAACGCATGCTACCAATCATCCCCTAGCAAAAAAAATGTTCTTATTCCTCTTAGATATCTGGGTGCTTTCTCTGGACAGAAATCAAACAATATACCTCTAGATCAATTCCATCCCTTCCTCTTCAGTTAGGATTTCAGCTTTCCCTCTAACCTCCCTCAGGGATTTCTAACTCTCTTCATCTCTGTTCCAAGCTGGTTCTCTCTCATCTCCCAAATCCAATTGTCCCTTGCATGCCTGGGCTATTAATTTACAGTACCTGGTGGGTGCAAGACCCATCCATCCTTTCAGAGTCCTGACCTTAAGAGTACCCTTGATTGTTTGGTAAGTCACTCCTTCCTCTGCTGTCAATCAACCTTCCATCAGTCTTTGCTCTGTTGGTATATTGGTAAGTTCTTGAGTCTATTACATGCTGAAAATCTAAAATTCCAAAAATACTTGATTTCCCTCACCAATTCCTCCTACAGGAACTAAATCTATACCCTAACCAAATTTTTGTCGGATCACTCACCGTGAAAAGGAACCTTCCTTCTCTTGAAGTGAGCCCTCCTTTTTAATCATTTTAAATTGACCGCACCCAGTCTCAAACCAGCATGAACAACACTATTATGTTGTCATTACAAAGGCCTTAGCCACTCATTTAAAACTCTAATTGTGGGACTAGTTACACCATCAAACATCAGTCCTCTCCTCGTTATTATTAAAAATACAAGGTGACAAAGTACTTAGCTGGACCGATGTACTGAAGGAACTCCATGTTCTCTCAAAGTCCCATCAGTGCCAACATTTCCATCTTCCCTTCAATCAGTCCCGAACTGCCCTTTCACTTTGGGCTACATGGAACCTCTTCCGAACCACCAACCATAGGGTTCACGCAACACTCCACAGTGTTTCAAGCCACCCAGCCTCACAGCTCTTCTCCAGGTGAAATGGAGGAATTGGTGAGGGAAATCAAGTATTTTTGGATTTATTAAGGTTGATTTCTAAGGGTGTATTTTTGGTATAACAGAAAATCTAAAATTGGCACAGAATCTCTTAGTTGGGAATATAGTACATAAAACATTCTACTTCATTTTAGTTTCTCCATTTGTCTTTTTTTTAAGTCTGCATTTTGTTCTCTGGAAGAGAATCAACATAATCTTGTTGTTCACAAAATATTTCATCTTTGCTGAACAGAAAAATCTAAACATTTCTTTCATATTTCTTTTCTGATCTGATGTTGCCAGGAATATCTTCCATTTCTATACTGTTACTATTTGGATCAGTAAGGCTCAGTCTTCTTTCTCTTATTGTACATGTACACTTACCTTGATTTTTCACAGGAGTTTTGATTACTGTTGGTATATCCAGGTATGAATCATTATTTTGTTTGGCTACTTTAGGTTGCTGGTATAATGGGAAGACATTATGTGTGCTTTTTAAAACTCAAAGTCCCTCATAAATTAAATTCCCAATAGCTTTAGAAAAGATCTCCTTAAAATTCAATAGATTATCACCTTCCATTCATTCTAGAATCCCCACATTTGTCAGACTATTTCTTCAACACCGATTACACTGGTCAACATTAAAATCGTTACTGACTTTAAAAGGCCCTAATCTGTAGAATCTTGGTGAGCTGAACATGAATATAACATTAAAAAAAAATTTATTGGCTCTCGTTTTTTTTTTTTTTTTTAAACTTTTATTTTCATTTTATAACAATAACAATACACACAGTAATAAAACAAGGATGATTGCATCAAAATAAAATGGAATAAACCGGAAAATAACCCCATCAACCCTCCCCCCCTATGCTTCTTCTCTAGATAATAAAAAAAAAAAAAAGAAAAGAAAAGATATTAACCCAGGCATGGGGTCCATAGCAATTATGTTAGAACATAAACATAACAGTCATGATATACTATGGATCAAGAGAGAGATATAACTAGACAGTCAAGTGCGAGCATTTGGCCGACTGCACGAAATCTGTGAGTAATTTCCATTTAGACACCTGGTAGCGGGCCTGAAGGGAAGGGGTAGCCCTACGAGGAATTTGTTCAAACTTACTATATAGACAGACACAATTCCACCATTCTAGAGGACTCAGTGAAGAGCTATTTTTCCAATATTTCATGATTAACGATATGGCAATACCCATTAGAAAGTCAAGGAGGAAGTAAGCAGACTTCGGGAGAGAGGGGATGCCCGCTGCAGAACGGAGTCCCACTATTTTCCAGGAGAGTGGTTCAGTAAAGTGTAAGATAGATTGAATACGACCCCAGACCCGGCTCCAGTAGTGTTGTAGTGCGGGGCATTCGTACATGACATGAGTGAGGGTGCCTGTAGCTGCATGGCAAGTCCAACATTGATTACTCAGAGTGGAAGTCCATTTGGCCAGTCTATCAGGGGTATAGAAACAGCGATGGGCAAAGAAGAAAAGCGTCTGGGTTAAGGAAGCCGAGCGGGAAACACGAACCACTGTGCTCCAGAAGAGGTTCCAATGTTCAGGGGTTAGAGTTACACCCAATTCTCGCTCCCAAGTCTGCTGTGCAGAAGGGGGGACAGCATTCTGAGGAGCACAAAGAGTTTTATAAAAGGTGGAAGCAACACCGGACTGAGCCCCAATAAAGGAGACCACCTCAGTTATCCCTTGGTCATGAGGAGTTAGTGGGGGAAAAACCCCAGCACTCTTGAGACAGTGCTGCAACTGAAGCAGTTGAAAATAGTATTTAGAAGGAAGGCCAAACTCACAATGGAGCTCATTAATGGACTTCCAGCGAGCATTGTGAAACAGTTGATTGGGAGTCCAGATGCCTCTGGAATACCAGGGACTCCAGGCCACCGGCTTATGTTGAATTTGGAATCGAGCATTATGCCAAATTGGAAGCCTATCTAGTGGGCAAGCTAGGGAATCTAGGGAGCTGATGAGAACATTGAAGGAGCGAAGTGTATCCAGGAGCATTGGTGGATAGTGGGCATCCAGTGGGAAAGTCATTCCAGGGAGATAGCTAAGTGGAATGGGCTTACAGAGGTCTTCTTCTATATCTAACCATATTGGTCTGGACGGGAAAGGAGCGTCCAACCAACGGGCACCCTGTTTGAGAAGAAAAGAGAGGTGATAGTTGAAAAAATCAGGAAATCTTATCCCACCATGTTCCTTATCTGACTGAAGTTTATGTTTCGCTATTCTAGGCGGTTTGTTCTGCCACAAAAATCTGATCAACAGGCCCTCGATATCTTTGTAGGTGTGTCGAGGGAGAAGGCACGGTAACATTTCTAAGACATAATTAACCTTGGGAACAATCATCATCTTTATGGTATCCATACGGCCCCACCACGTAAGAGTAAGTGGAGACCAACGTTGGGTGAGCTCACGGACCTTGGTGATTAAATTTTTGACATTAAAAGCGACGGTTTCTTCGAGAGGATAACAGTAATGTACCCCTAAATATTTTACCATACGGGGCTGCCATACAAAAGGAAAGGTTTGCAAGTCTGCTTGGTGAACCTGGTGGTTTAGGGGAAAGGCGACTGATTTGGTCCAATTAATTTTGTAACCTGAAAGTTGAGAATAGCGGTCAATTAGATCCAGAACAACAGATACGGAGTCTAAGGAAACAAACAGCATAAGATCATCTGCATACGCTGAGACTTTTATGTCCCGACGGGGAAAGGGAGCGCCGTGGATATGTGGAGACTGACGGATTAACAGGATTAGGGGTTCTAACGCAAGATCAAAAAGTAAGGGGGAAAGTGGGCACCCCTGACGGGTGCCTCTTTGCAGTAAAAATGGCTGGGACTTCAATGTGTTGGCACAGACACTAGCAGTTGGTTGAGAGTATAGCACTTGAAGGCAACGGAGAAAATTATCGCCGAAACCAAACCAACGGAGGGTCGCAAATAGGAATGGCCATTCTAGCCGGTCAAAGGCTTTTTCGGCATCTAGGGAAAGGCCAACCAATGGACGATCGTGGGAGGCCATATTAGTTAGTACATGACAAAGAGTCCTGGCATTATCAGCAGTTGATCTGCCGGGAATAAATCCACATTGATCTGGATGTATTAAAGTGGTCATTTTGTGAGAGAGCCGAGTAGAAAGAATAGTGGCGAAGATTTTATAATCTGCGTTAAGCAGGGAGATGGGTCGGTAATTGGCTGTCAGGTGTGGGTCTCTCCCCTCCTTCTCAAAGACCACTATGTTGGCCTCTGAAAAGGAACCAAGGGAGGATCCGTCGGCTACTAGGGTAGTAAAGTATTGCTGCAAAAACGGGGCCAGATCAGAGCTGAAAGTTTTGAAGAACTCAGCCGGAAGGCTGTCTGGACCCGCAGCACGGCCGGAGGCACATCTTTTAATTGCATCCTGTATTTCCACAAGAGTAAACGAATGATCAAGGGCCGTGCATTCCTCAGCCGAGAGAGTAGGACGCTGTACACCAGCTAACAAGCGGTCGAAATGTTCAGGAACAAACTCACATTCAGATTTATACAAGCTAGCATAAAAATCGCGAAAAAGCTCTAAAATCTCATGATCTTTTGTGACAAGGCCATTCCCAGATGGGCTTCGGAGAGCTGCTACCCGTTTGGCTTCTTTTTTCCCCTTCAAAGCATTAGCTAGTAGTTTACCAGCGCGATTATTTTCCCGGTAATACAATCCCTGCTGGGATGCTATATTTCTAACAGCGGCATTATGCAAAATCTTGTTGTACTGAAAACGGAGACGTTGCAAACGAAGCAGAACACATGGGTCTGTTCGGGACGTAAGAATACGTTCACCAGCCTGAATCTGTTGTTCAAGGATCACCAATTGTTGCCTTCTTTGTTTCCCAAGACGGATTTGATAACTAGTCACCGTGGCTCGAATAGACGCCTTAAAACCCTCCCACCAGGCCCAGTTCGTTGTGTCAAGGGGAGAGTTAAAATGAAAGTAATCTTGTATGGCAGCCCGTATTACAGTTTGAAAATCCTGTTGGTCTAGGAGAGACCTATCAAAAGACCATGCTCGGGGACTTGCATTTTGCGCAGCAGTGTGTATCGTAAAAGATATGGCAGCATGGTCTGAAATGTGCAAGGGGTGAATCTTAGCCATACCAATCTGCGATACCAATGTTTTAGATAAAAGAAAAAAATCTATTCGGGATTGTGATTGGTGAGGAGCGGAGAAAAAGGTAAAATCCAAATCAGAAGGATTCAATAACCTCCATATGTCCACCAAAGCCAAATCAGCGATCATAGCTGTAAGTATGGAGAGACTCTTGGGTGGACCACAGGTTCTAGGCGGCTGCCGATCCACCAAAGGGTCGAGGACCTGATTAAAGTCTCCTCCCAGTATTAGTGGGGTATGAGCGGAGGCTTGCGCAGCTTGTGCAATTTTAGCAAAAAAACCAGGATTGTCAACATTTGGAGCATAAATACAAATACACGTGAATTCTAGATCCCCCACTTTGAGATGAGCGCGAGCCCATCTACCCTCATTATCTGAGCTAATATCTAGCACGGTGGCCTGCAGGGATTTCTTAACAAGTATGGCAACACCACAGCGTTTAGCAACAGCGGGAGAATACGCCACAACAGCATAAGGCTTGACATTAAGCTTTAGTGTTTCTTTAGCATTTAAATGCGTTTCTTGAAGCAGTACTAAATCAGCATGCTCAGTATTCAAATAGCTAAGAATTTTCTTCCTTTTGATTGGACTATTGATACCTTTGACATTCAATGATAAGAGCTTACAGAAAGCCATCTAGTAATATACAAAATTCTGAAAGAACATGAAGTTGCACATTATTCCCTAAACTATGCATATTGGTAGCAAATGACTGTACACACGACATGAAATAATAAACTTTTGGTAGAAAGCATAAATAACCCCAAAAAAAAAAGAGACAGGCACCGAAGTGCACTAGAGAAGAAGCAAAACCCCAACTATTACTGGCGACCATGAGTCTGCGGGGGAAGCCCCAGAGAAGGCCCGATACTGGCCATACTCCCTGCAGCAGGAACAAGTCCCGGGAGCCACCGAAGGGTGCAGAGAAGCAGGATGGCGGTTCAAAGAAGTAGGTCAGGAGAGCAGTCCAACCGCGTCCGCAGCGAAATCACTGCGATAGGCCCCAATGAGGTAGAGATTTAAGAGAGCTTTGAACAGCAACACAGCTTGATGGTAACATCAACGCATCAGTTCAGCTTCTTTAGAGTCCAAAAATGCAGCGAGGAGGTCAGGATCCTCAAAGGTCCTGGTATGGTTATGCAGCGTAACGCGTAGCTTTGCCGGATACAGGAGACCAAATCGGGCCTGCAGTTGCTGAAGGCGAGGGCGATAAGCAAGAAGCTTCTTTCGGCGGTCCATCGTGGGCTTAGAGAGATCAGGGAAGAAAGACACTTTATGCCCATCTATCTCGAGGTGATGATTAGCCCGGGCAGCAGCCAGAATTTGCTCAGCTTGTTGATAGCGCAGTAGCCGAAAAATGATGGGCCTGGGAGTCGTCCGGTTGAGCGCCATATTAGTGGGGACACGATGTGCCCGGTCTATCTCCAGGTCCTTAAGAAACGTCGTCTTCAATAGAGAGGGTAGAATATTGCCCAGATATTCCCGCAGATCTCCTGCTTCTACGCCCTCTGGAGCTCCAATGAGTCGAATGTTATTGCGACGAGCTCCATTATTGCTATCTTCAAGTTCCTTTTGAAGGAGCAAAATCTGGCGTTCAGCTTTATCGATCTTCCCCATTCGCACCGCGTGCGATTCAAGAGTCTCCGCCATTTTGTCTTGGCGCAACGAGAGGCCCTCGAGCCTTTCCTGCATCATGGTAAGGTCCTCACGCATGGCGCGGATCGCTTCTCCGTTGGATTGTACCAGTTCCTTTACACCACGAATCTCCTCGAGTATCACCCGCTGCATTTCAGGGCTCTCACAGAGCGGCGCCATCTTATGCGGGGAGGCAGTTCCGTTTTGGAGCGTTTGCCGTGCGACGAAGTGGGGGAGCCGAAATCTAGGCGCTGTGGTTTAGGTCCCGCCATCCCTCCGATGCGCCCCGGCGATTTTAAAGCAAAATAGTGAAGTTTTGCAGGAGTTTAGTCAGGATTCTGTGTAGGCCTCTCGGGAGCTTCAGCACCAGGCGTCTACCCCGTTGGACATCAGGCTCCGCCCCCCCTATTGGCTCTCGTTTTAAAGATATTGCATGTAGTTCATTTTTGACGTTTCACCGTGTAAATTTATCCAGTAGGACATCAACAACATCCCAAATAAGCCTTGAATGATGTAATATTGCATCACATTGCATAATATCAGCATGCACACATCATCCAGAGTTGATTGCATCATTTTCTAATGCAATGCAATACTACTTCCAGATGGCTGCTGAAGCCATCTGACGTCAGCAATGTACTATACGCAGTCGGAAAAGTAGAGCATTTAAAATATTTGACTGTGTGCGAGGCAGTTTAAGCTACTGTTACATGTAACTTTTATTAATCATAGAATTTCAGCCATTTAGGTACAAAACAGAACAGTAATGCCGCAAAAGTGTGTTAATACCGTTGACAATTTCTGCTACATTTGTGGGGAAGTGACATTTGCCAACCAGAAGAAAAGTATCACTTCTCAACTGAAGAAGGCATATCATCTTTACTTTGGATGCAAGATTGGTGACCAAGACAAGCCTTGGGCCCCGCATATATGCTGCGCTACATGTACAACACAGCTTTCACAGTGGTTGAATTGCAAAAGACCATCAATGCCATTTGCAGTCCCCATGGTGTGGAGAAAGCCAAGCAACCACATAAATGACTGTTACTTCTGCTTGGTTCCTCCTCTTTCCAGCGGAAAAACGAAGCAAAAGAAGTCGAGCATAGTCTACCCAAACATTCCATCTGCATTGAGACCAGTTTCACATGGTGAGGGACTTCCTATTCCAGAACCTCCATCAGAATATTCTCTTGATTCATCTGATGAGGACAAGGGTGAGCTGACCTGTTCTTCTCCTGTCAGCATGCAGTGACCCAGATTTTCACTGGGATGCATATCAACTCCATATAGAATAACAGTGGAAGAACTAAATGACCTTGTTCATGATTTGGACTTATCCAAGAACAAGGCAGAATTGCTAGGATCAAGACTCCAACAATGGAATATTCTAGAAGAAGATGTCAACATTACTTCATATCGAAAGCACCACCAGCAGTTGGAGCCTTTCTTCAGAAAGGAAAGTAATCTGGTATTCTGTTCCAATATTGAAAGCCTCATGAATGCCTTAAAAATCACTCATGACCCACAAGACTGGAGACTATTTTATAGACTCTTTGAAACTGAGTCTGAAGGGTGTGCTTTTGAACAATGGAAACCGTCTTCTGTCTATTCCAGTAGCTCATGCCATCCACATGAAAGAACTAAATTTAAAACCCTAGTTCAGTAGGAGTCAAACCCCCAAAAATATATACCAAACCTCTTGCCGCCTCCAGCTTGCTCCGACAAAAATCTTATTTGAAAGAGGTGTGGGAAATTCTTTTTAGGTTTGGTATATATTTTTTGGGGTCCACATGAAAGAGACATACGATAACTTAAAGCATCTACTGTCTTCCATTAACTAAAACAAGTACAGATGGAACCTCTGTGGTGACTTGAAGGTAGTTGCCCTTTTAATGGGACTGCAGCAGGGATATATAAAATACATGTGTTTCTTATGTGAGTGGGATAGCTGAGCAAGGGATTGGCACTACTTGCAGAAGGAATGGAATCATAGACAAAATGTAACAGTTGGAGAGAAGAATATCCAGCACCCAGCTCTGGTTGAGGCTCACAAAATCCTGCTACCACCCCTTCACATCAAACTAGGTTTGATGAAAAACTTTGTGAAAGCCATGGACTGCACTTCGCCAGCTCGACTCAGCGAAGCAAAGATTAAAGAGGGAGTTTTTGTGGATCCTCAGATTCGAGAGCTCTTCAAAGATGACCGGTTCAACAACTTGCTGCAGGGTGATGCGAAACAAGCATGGAATACTTTTCGCCTGGCGTCCACAAACTTTCTCAGGAATGTTAGGGCAGAAAACTACAGGGCACTAGTAGAAGACATGATGATGCAGTATCAGAAACTTGGCTGCAATATGTCTCTAAAGATCCATTTCCTTGATTCCCATCTCGATTTCTTTCCTGACAACTGTGGTATGATTAGTGATGAACAGGGTGAACGTTTTCACCAGGACATCGCAACGATGGAGCAAAGATACCAGGGAAAATGGTCCACTACAATGCTGGCTGACTACTGCTGGACACTCCCCAGAGAAGCTCCCGAACAGCTGTACAAGAGACAGGCGAAAAAATCTAAGAAGTAGTCTATGACTTGGTTTTTTGCAGGTATTTACCGAAGGCCTATTATATATTTACTATTGACATGCATTTCGTGATGTAAACATTAATTCTTTTAGATTACAAAAAAACTAGAGACAACTTTGCAATTTCACTGTCATATTCGTGTTCGGCATATAAAAATTGATAAGAAATGACTATTTTTATTTCAGTAACATGACTTTTGTAAAAATTTGTTGACCAGTGTTATAGATCTTTAAAGTCTGCTTTCAGTTAGCAATAAGTTAATCATGTTGCAGTGTCACAGTATTTTCCTTCAAAGAGACCTCTAACTTCAGTTCATCCACTCTATTTTGAAATAAAAGAGAATTGTGCTGCAAGAAACGTCACCTCCATTGGTTGCACCATAATCCTCTGCCATAAGTACGTTTAGAGAGAGCATCTGCTTTGAACACAGCTACATAAAGAAGCAGACAATCAAAAGTGTGGTGCACGTAAGAATGTCATTTGCATGCATCTTTGCAAGATCTGTATATAAAGGGTAGAAAAACATATGTGCATACTTCTTTGGAAAGTGCATGTGTAAATCAACAGTTTGACAGTATTTCCAAGGTTGGCTGAGATAATGGGGGGTATTTTTTAGGGATGCGCAGGGTCAAAAAAGTTTGGTTACTCTTTGTTGACAACAAAGTTTCAGCACTATTGGTGTATGTTTCATGCTTTGTGCATATTCAACTTAATTGCATACCTTCAAGAGAGGAGTAGCCTAGTGGTTGGGGCAAGGTACTTCAGGCCAGAAGGTCGGGGGTTCAAATCCCACTAGAGGACAGCAACCTTGGGCCGGAAGGACTGGGGTTTCTAGTCCCACAGGTGCTCCTTGTGGTCTTGGGCAAGCCACTTAACCCTCCATTGCCCATGTTCCCTGTAAGTATTAGTGTATGTGTCTCATATCCCCGCGTGTTAAATGTATCCCCCAATTGCATTGTGACCGCTTTGATTGAAGGATAAGGCAGTATACAAAACTGTCTAAATAAATTTCTTGCCAATCTTGGTAGATTGCTTTCAATGTTTTGAAAGACAATCAAGGCAATTTACAATACAATTAATAAGGAGAGGTAGGTGACAAAAGGACTGCTGAGAGAGCAACTGCGGCTGTTGGGAGGGAATCTGCATTTGTAAGTATTTACCTGCTGGGGAATTCTCAGAATTGTGGGGAAAAGGCAATTATTTGGGTATAAGCTGATAAAATCTGTATCTATTTTAAAATTCTGTGTTTTATTATGTCAGTCGGTACATAATACATAGTGTGACAAGTTAACTTTCAGTTAAATCAAAGTCTGTTAGGGCATAGTTTTACAAGCTAATCCAGTTAAATTAAAGTCAGTTAGAGGACAGCGTAACAAGCTTTCAGTTTAAATTGCATTCAGTAAGGGCATAGTACAGCGATGGCGAACCTATGGCACGCGTGCCAGCTGTGGCACGCGAAGGCCTTGCAGCTGGCACGCGGGAAGGTCCGCTAAAACAGGTGTCTGCCTCCCTTCGTCTGCAGCCGCGGCTCCCTGCCTGTTAGGGAACCGCGGCTGTGCTTGTAAAATCGTTGCGGAGCCCTTCCTGTCTTGACGGGCTCCGTGCAGCATTGTCCCGCCTCTAAAGGAAGTGTACCTTCCTTTAGAGGCGGGACAATGCTGCACGGAGCCCGTCAAGACAGGAAGGGCTCCGCAACGATTTTACAAGCACAGCCGCGGTTCCCTAACAGGCAGGGAGCCGCGGCTGCAGACGAAGGGAGGAAGACATGGGGAGAGGGGGGGGGGCTACCATCGACATGGGGAGAGGGGGGGGGCTACCATCGACCTGGGGAGAGGGGGGGGCTACCATCGACATGGGGCGGGGGGGGCTACCATCGACATGGGGAGAGGGGGGGCTACCATCGACATGGGGAGGGGGGGGTCGACATGGGGAGAGGGGGGGGCTACCATCGACATGGGGAGGGGGGGGGCTACCAGCGACAGGGGGGGGAGGGGGGCGTACATGGAGGGAGGGAGCTGATATGGATGGATGGAAGGCGGGGGGCTTACATGGAGGGAGGGAGCTGATATGGATGGATGGAAGGAGGGGGGCTTACATGGAGGGAGGGAGCTGATATGGATGGATGGAGGGAGGGAGCTGATATGGATGGATGGAAGGAGGGGGGCTTACATGGAAGGAGGGATAGATGGAGGGAGGGGGCTGACATGGACAGAGGGGGGACTGACATGGAGGGAGGCTGACATGGACAGTGGGGCTGACAGGGAGGGAGGGAGGGAGTTGACATGGACAGATGGAAGGACGGGGGCTGACATGGAGGGAGGGGGGCTGGCATGCACAAAGGGGAGAGACAGGGACATACTGGACAGACGGGATAAATGCTGGAGAGAGGCGAGAGACATTGCGGCTTAGGATTATAATGGGCTGATGGGGGAGCTAGCACTGGTAATGGGCAGATGGGAGGGGACTAGGACTGGTAATGGGTTGAAGGCTAGGATTGGGAATGGACTGATCAAGGGGGGGGGGGGGGTTGGGACTGGTAATGGGCTGATAGGGGGGTATGACTGATAATGGACTGATGGGGGGCTAGCATTGGAAATGAGCTGATCGGTGAGGTTAGGACTGGAAATGGGCTGATGGGGGGGTAGGACTGGTGGTATTGGGCTGATTAGGGGAGGCTAGCACTGGTAATGGGGTTGAGGGGGGATTAGCACTGGAAGTGAGCTGATTGGGGGGCTTTGACTGAGAATGGGCTGATTGTGGGGAGGGGAGGATAGAGCTGCTGGCCCTGGAAGAAAACTGGGGGCTAAGGCTACAAATGGGCTGATGCGAGGGGATGGGAGAATGGAACTGGAAGGGAGTGGATCTGAGAGGGGCTGCCATGGTATTTGTACTAGAAGGGACTGGTCAGTGGGGAAGGAGGGGGACTGGAAGGGAATGGACACCAGTGGCAATCATGGGAATGCAAGTTGACATTGGAAGGTACTGGGAGTGAGGACTGGAAAGGGGCTGATACTGGGGAGGGTTACTGGGACTGGAAATAGGCTGATGGAAAGAAGTGAAGAAAACGAAAGAAGAGATAAGAAATGGCAGATGGACCATAGACCACAGAAACAGAGCTAAGAGAAGACAGGAAAGCAGAAGCCTCAGATCGGGACCAGCATGATCAGAGAATAAATTGGTCAGACAACAAAGGTAGAAAAAATAATTTTATTTCATATTAGTGATTTGACTACAAAATCATCATAATTTTGAAATCAAATATTGTTACTTGTTGTGATTAATTAACCGTATTTTCCGGCGTATTTTTTTTGGTGTGCGCTGGAAGAGGGGTAGTCTTATACGGCGAGTATAGGCCAAACACCTATATTTTAACAGGAAAAGTAGGGGGTCGTCTTATACGCCCAGTCATCTTATACGCCGGAAAATACGGTAAGTAAATTTAACGTTTTCTATGAAAAGTAGTTCTGAGGGGGGTCAAAAAAATATTAAAAGAAAAGTGACAATAATATAATAATATATTTATAATGTGGATTACATTTGGGCCCTCATATTTACCTCAGGCTATGATTGTGATTGTGATTATGATGGTACACTGTAAGAAACAATATATGCAGTGTTAGATTTGTTTTAAATGTCGCAATGGTTTTGCGGCTCCCAGTTTTTTTTTCCCTTCGGAAACGGGTCCAAGTGGCTCTTTATGTCTTAAAGGTTGCAGACCCCTGTGCTAGGAGAAAGGCCCCAGCCCGGCCCCGCGCTTCCCCTTCCGGTCGGAGCTTCTGCGCGCCTCTCGCCGAGAAGCTGCACGCTAGAGCTCGTGCGCCGTCCTCTCGCGAGATTATAGGACCCGTGCGGGAGCTGGGTTCCAAAGAAGAGCAAAACCTACCACTTTCGTGATGAATGGGAAATGGACTACTTCTTCATCATGGTGAAAGACAAGTGTTGTGTAATTTGTAACGCCCCAGTATCCTTGCCCAAAATGGGTGATCTGGAACATCATTATAAGGCTCTAAAATATTGTTGTTAAGGTTTAATTGACGTGCTGGCACTTTGAGGAAATTCTTTGGTTTTGTGCGGCAGTTTGGGCACTCGGGCTCAAAAAGGTTAGCCATCACTGGCATAGTATATTTTATTTCCCACCCACCCACCCAACCTGGCTCCCATGGCCATATGAAAGGCTGTGTGAGGAGTCCATCTGCACAGGGCACAAGTATAGAAAGAGCGGTGATATCATCACTGGACTTCCAGAAAGCTCAAAAAGAGTAAGTTACTGCACGTGGGTGGGGAAAAGGGGGGTGCCAGATTCATTAGTCAAACAGGGTGCATGTCCAGCTTGGTATGGTCAAGCCAGCTCCCACCCACCTCCGGCACAATCTTTGATTTATAGGCTCTTTAATCTGTGAAGGGAAAACATATCTTCTTCACTTTCAAATCTTTCCAGTTCATCTTGAGGTGAACATTAAACAATGTCTCTTAAAACTATTAGGTAGATTTGTATTGGTTCAAGTATTCTTATTCTCATAGCAACTTTAAATAGTTAAACATATCATTAAAACTAAGATGCAGACAGCAGTCCAGCAGCAAGATGGGGGCTATTCAAATTTTGCACTGAGTGCCGCATGTGTGATTATCTCCCATTTGGTGAGATGTCTTACGTGTGCACTAGGTGCAAATTGCTCCTTGTTCTCAGGAAACAAGTCTGATCTCTGGAGACTAGAAATTTATATAGATGATATCTTCAAGGACACAGAAAATTCCAACCTCCAGGCTGGCAGCCTCTCTGATGCAATGGAAGAGAGAGATCATGTAAATGGAGAACATCATCTTGGTGAGGCAGGAAGTTATCCTGTAGCTAGGATCTGTCCTCCAAGTGAAGTAATATCCTCTCACACTGAGGAGGTAACTCCAGGGCCATTTGTCCATGAGGGAAGGATTAGGATGGCTGTTATAGTTGGTGAATTGATAATTAGGCATGTAAATAGCTGGGTGGCTGGTAGACATGAGGATCGCCTGATAACTTGTCTACCTGGTTCAAAGGTGGCAGACGTCATGTGCCACCTAGATAAAGTTTTAGATAGTGCTGGGGAGGAGCAGCTGTTTTGGCACATACTGGTATCAATGACATAGTGTGGAAGGGAGGCTCTGGGATCCAAATTTAGGTCTTTAGGTAGAAATTTGAAAGCCAGAATTTCAAGCATAGTATATGCAGAAATGTTTCCTGTTCCACATGCAGGAGCCAAGAGTCAGACAGAGCTCCAGAGTCTCAATATCTATATAAAACGATGGTGCAAGAAAGAGGAATTTAGATTTATTAGGAACTGGGCAGCATTCTGGGGGAGGGGGGCTTTTCCATATTGATAGGCTCCACCTTAACTAGGGTGACCAGGTTGCCGACACTAACCTTTAAAAAGGAGAGAGAACAGTTTTAAACTAGAAAATTGGGGAAAGCTGACAATCACCCAAGAGTGCATGGTTCAGAATGATGTATTTTTGAAGGACATTATCAAAACAAAGAAGTTAGGGCATCTTTATAGAGAGGCCCCAACAAAGATAGAAGTAACCCAGATGCATTTAAGTAAGAGAAGATTTGAAGGATTCCAAAATTGCCCTTCTCAACTGATAACCAGACTGTTAATATGAACAAAAAAACAAACATTGAAATGCTTATATACAAATGCTAGTAGTCTAAAAAATAAGATGAGAGATTTAGAATATATAGCACTGAATGAAACGTTAGATATAATTAGCATCTCAGAGACCTGGTGGAAGGAGGGCAACAAATGGGACTTTGTGATACCTGGCACAAATTTTATCACAATGATAGGGCATATCAAATTGGAGGAGGGGTTGTGTTATATGTTAAAAAGGTATAGAGTCAAACAGAATAAAAGTTTTTCAGGAAATAAAATACACCGTAGAATCTCTAAGGAGATAATTCCATGTAAGAAGGGGAAGGCAATGCCCATGGGGGTATGCTAACATCCACCTGGCCAGAATGAACAGATGGATGATGAAATGCCAAAAGAAATTAGGGAAACTAACAAAAGTTACAATGCACAAATAATGGATGATTTTAATTACCCCAGAACCGATTGGGTCAATGTCACATCAGGACATGCTAGGGAGATGAACTGCCTGATATTCAGCCACTGCCTGATATTCAGCCACTGCTAATGTGGCTAGCTGCCAGTGTTGAATATTAAACCCAGGTTTTCAGTGTCAGGGTCATATCCAGCCCAGAACCGATTGGGTCAATGTCACATCAGGACATGCTAGGGAGATGAACTGCCTGATATTCAGCCACTGCCTGATATTCAGCCACTGCTAATGTGGCTAGCTGCCAGTGTTGAATATTAAACCCAGGTTTTCAGTGTCAGGGTCATATCCAGCCCCAGCATTGAATATCAAGGACTGTCGCATAGGCCGCTCGCTAACCAGAATTGGTAATATTGAGCCACTGCCCGGTTAGAAATATGCATTGAAAGATAGGCCAGGGTTTCCCATGCCTGGCCTTCGCTGCATATCACTAACCATGCAGTGGCTCAATATCACTGCTGCCCAGTTAGCTAGCGGTTCCACCTCCTCTCCACCCCAGAACACCCCTGACATGCCCTGTTGCTAAGCAGTTAGCACCAGGGTGTACAGAGCCAGCAGCTGCAGATATTCAGTGGCACTAACCGTATTAGTGTCGCTGACTATCCCATTCACCACAATTAATGCGGTTAGCATGTCTGCTAACCATGTTAATTGCTTTGAATTTTGGGCCCAAGTTTCTAGATGAAATAAATCAGTGCTTCATGGAGCAGCTTGTTCAGGAACCAACAAGAGGGGAAACATTCATCTATAAAAAGGGAGACTATGACAAAATGAGATAAATTATTAATAAAAAAGGAAAAGGAGCAGCTGCAAAGGTTAAAGGTTTACATTAAGCCTGGCTGTTGTTTAACAATACTATCGTAAAAGCCCAGACTATATGTATTCTATGCTTAAAGAGAGGTAGAAGGACAAATTACTTCTGGCATGGTTTGAAGGCGAGTTCAGAAAAGCTGTTTTAGCCCATAAACTAACTTTCAGAAAATGAAAAAAGTATTGCATGTAACGAATTACTAGCTGGGGCAACAAGCACAGGGATCCTTCCTCGTCCCTTGGTCTCCTATATCTGGTCCCAGAAGCAATTGAGAAATGAGAACACAATACACACAGAGTGATACCGTAACAAAATCTGCTAAAGCTATAGGAAGGAAGTCACAGGCCGGCAAACCTGAGCAGTTTCCTGTAACCCCCTCCATTAGTTTGACCACAGCTCCTTCTTTTATTAAGAAAAAATGCCACATTGTACAATTTTATCTTATCACTCTACATCATGCTTTTACCTTAATCTACATTTTATAGGGCAAGCTAAACGCTGCAAGGCCAATTCCAAGTTGTGCGTCTCCGGGCCATCCAGACATGCAAACATGCAGACAGCCCAGAGATACATCCAATTCTGCTCCCATAGGGACTAGATATCCTTGTGAGAGCAGAATCACAGCATAGTGGCTGGACGTCTGGGACGCACCCTGATTCAGGCACCCTGGATGTCCAGCCAATTACTTGGCTAGCTCAGCCAGGCTCCTGCATGGAGCGTCAGTGGCATGGCGTCCTATTACCATGCCACCTCGGCTCCATGCAGGAGCCATGATCACCAGTTAAACCTCACTATTTTCTTTCCCCGTAGCCTGACCCCCGATTGTGCCTTCCATGGCCAGGGTCGAGCTGTGGGGAACCCCCTGTACTCCATCACCTTGGTTTCCGGGCCTGGCTATGGCATTCCCTGACATCCAGGAGGACTTATTCCACCTCCAATGTGGAATAAATCTTCCATTTAAATGGCTGACCCCAGACATACAGGGCCGACCTCTCCATCCTCACTCATTCCCAGGAACATCCCCTCCCGCCCACGTACAGATCTCCCCACACAAGTCAGCTATACGTGCAGGGAGCTCTGTTCCTGCCAGTGCAATCCGGGCATTTTTTTTTTTTGAAACTTTTATTTTCATTTTGCAACAAACAAAAGAAACAACACACCAAAGGAAACAATACAATTATACAATAAAGAAAAGTAAACCCAATTACCCCCCACCCCCACGCTTCTTCTCTAGCTGATTATGTCAGCATGTGAGCGCTTCCAAACAAACGTGATTGTACATCAAAACAATCAAAAGAGTATCTGCGATACAGAATAATCATGAGACAAAGATATATATAAGTTTAGACAGTCAGATGAGAGCATTGAGCAGAATGTACATAATCATTGAGCATCTTCCATTTAGACCGATGATGAGGAGTCTGAATGGGGGAAGCAAACATACGAGGTATTTGTTCATATTTACTATAGAGACAGACATGATTCCACCATTCATTGGGGCTCAACTGGGAGCTATTTTTCCAGTATTTCGTAATTAGGGAAATAGCAATACCTAGCATAAAGTCCAAAAGGAAGTAAGCCGTTTTTGGAAGAGAGGGGATCCCCGCTGCTGAGCGAAGTCCCACTATCCTCCAAGAAAGGGGCTCTTGAAAGTGCAAAATAGACTGGATACGGCCCCAGACCCGACTCCAGTAATACTGTAGTGCGGGACATTCATACATAACATGAGGTAGTGAACCAATGGCCGCATGACATGTCCAACAATTATTGCCCTGAGCAGTGTTCCATTTGGCTAATCTGTCAGGAGTGTAAAAACACCGGTGGGCTAGAAAGAAGAGTGTCTGAGTGAGTGAGGCGGATCGGGAGACCCGTGTCACTCTACTCCAGACAAGGCTCCATTGCTCCGGGGTCAAAGTCACATGCAGTTCTCTCTCCCATGCTTTCTGCGCTATAGGGGTATCCCTAGTTATAGCATTACATAAGGTTTTGTAAAAATTGGATGCTACACCCGGTGAACTACCGATAGATCGGATAGTCTCCAACCAACCTTGTGTAGGGGAGGCCGATGGCGGGAGCACCTTAGCACTCCTAAGGCAATGCTGAAGTTGCACCAACTGAAAGTAGTGTTTCGCTGGGAGACCAAATTCAATTTGCAATTCACTAAAAGTTTTCCAGCGACCTTCATGGAACAATTGGCTAGGAATCCAAATGCCCCTAGTGTACCAGGGGCTCCACGCCATCGGCTTATTTTGTATTCGAAATCGAGTGTTGTACCAAAGTGGGAGTTTGTCTAACGGACAGAGTCGGGAGTCTAAAGATTGCATGAGATTATTATAGGCACCTAAGGTGTCTAAAAGCATTGGTGGGAAGTGAGAGTCTGATGGGAGAGTCATACCAGGGAGAAAAGTAAGAGGAATCGGTTTGCAAAGGTCCTCTTCTATGTCTAGCCACACAGGTCTACTCGGTACTGGATCTTCCAGCCAACGAGCACCTTGTTTGAGAAGAAAAGATTGATGATACTTCAGGAAATCAGGGAATCTGACACCCCCATATTCCTTATCTGCTTGCAGTTTATGTTTCGCTATCCTAGGTGTCTTATTTTGCCACAAGTATCTAGTCAGAAGGCCCTCGATATCTTTATATATACGTCGAGGGAAGAGACAAGGCACCATTTCTAAGATATAATTCACTTTCGGAACAATCATCATTTTTATGGTTTCTAATCGACCCCACCAGGTAAGCGTTAAAGGAGTCCAGCGGTGAGTAAGCGCCCGGACTTTAGAGGTTAAGTCTTTGGCATTGAAGGAGATAGTGTCTTCCAAAGGAGAACAATAGTGAACCCCAAGGTATTTGACCATGCGAGGTTGCCATAAAAAGGGGAAGGATTGCATATCTGCCTGATGAAGCAGAGGATTTAATGGAAAGGCTACCGACTTGGTCCAATTTATCTTATAACCGGACAGTTGTGAGTATTTACCAATTTGCTCTAAGACAGCCGGTACTGAGTCTATAGAGACAAAGAGCATAAGATCATCAGCATACGCTGAAATTTTGATTTCCCTGTGGGTGAAGGGACTCCATGAATCTCCTCCGATTGCCGGATTAGTAAAGCCAAGGGTTCGAGTGCAAGATCGAAGAGGAGTGGAGACAGTGGGCATCCCTGGCGAGTGCCGCGTTGAAGGGGAAAAGGTTGAGACTTTAAAGCATTTGCACATATACTGGCTGTAGGCTGAGCGTACATGGTGCGAAGACAACGGAGAAAACCTTCCCCGAATCCGTACCAGCGGAGGACTGCAAATAGGAAGGGCCACTCTAAGCGATCAAAGGCCTTCTCAGCATCAAGTGAGAGGCCAACAAATGGGCGATCAAGATTAACTGCGGTAGTCAATACATGGCAGAGAGTCCGAGCATTGTCAGCAGTCGATCTACCAGGAATGAAACCGCATTGATCTGGGTGTATTAAGGTAGGCATCCTATCCGAGAGCCGGGTAGAGAGAATGGTGGCAAAGATTTTATAGTCCGCGTTTAGGAGGGAAATTGGACGATAATTAGCTGTTAGTTGCGGGTCTCTCCCCTCTTTCTCAAAAACGACTACATTTGCCATTGAAAAGGACCCAGAAGGAGAACCCTCCTCGGCCAGAGCAGAAAAATAAATTTTCAAAACTGGAGCTAAATCAGCGTGAAAGGTTTTGTAGAATTCAGCGGGGAGACCGTCTGGGCCTGCGGCTCGACCTGAGGCACATTTCTTGATAGCAGAATGAATTTCTGAAACAGTAAATGGTGTGTCTAAGGCCACTCTATCTTCGTCAGATAGGGTCGGTCTTTGTACTCCTGAAAGTAAGCGTTCAAATACATCTGGCTCAAAATCACATTCAGATTGATAAAGCCGAGTATAAAAGTCACGAAAGAGTTCTAAGATTTCGGTATCTTTAGTGACCAAGCCCCCCCCTGACGGATTGCGGAGGGCGGTAACACGCTTGGCTTCTTTTCGACCTTTTAGGGCATTTGCTAATAATTTGCCAGCACGATTATTTTCCCGATAATAAAGCCCTTGTTGTGATTCAATATTTTTAACAGCAGCAGTGTGCAAAAGCTGATTGTATTGAAAACGCAAGCGTTGTAAACGGAGTAAAATACATGGGTCAGTACGGGACGTAAGGAGACGCTCCCCAGCTTGTATCTGCTGCTCTAGAGTCAGTAAAAGCTGCTTTCTTTGTTTCCCCTGCCGAATTTGATAGCTAGTTATAGTGGCACGGATAGATGCTTTAAAACCCTCCCACCAAGCCCAGCCCGCTGTATCATGGGGTGAGTTAAAATGAAAATAATCTTGGATAGCGGCCTTTATATCGATCTGAAAATCTTTTTGACCCAGTAGGGATCTATCAAAAAACCAAGCTCGGGGAGAATCGTCCCGCGCAGTGACACGTAATGATAAAGATATGGCAGCATGATCTGAAATATGGAGAGGATGAGTCCTAGTCGTGTCTACTTGAGAAATCAGTGCTTTGGAAATGAGAAAGAAATCTATTCTAGATTGGGAGTGATGGGGGGCAGAAAAGAAAGTGAACTCTAAGTCGGAGGGGTGAAGCAGCCTCCATATATCTACCAGCGCAAGATCTTGCATCAGAGCTGTAAGGGTAGCAAGACTCTTGGGTGGACTACTCGTTCTTGGCGGCTGTCTATCTATCAGAGGGTCTAACACTTGATTAAAGTCACCACCAAGTATTAATGGAGTATTGGCAGAGGCCTGTGCCAACTGCGCAATACTTGCATAGTAAGCAGGGTTGTCCACATTCGGGGCATAAATGCAAATACATGTAAATTCACTATCTCCGACCTTAAGATGCACTCGGGCCCATCTGCCCTCCTTGTCAGCGCTAGTATCAATTACAGTAGCTTGCAAAGATTTCTTAACCAGGATGGCAACCCCGCACCGTTTAGAAACGGCGGGAGAATAGGCAGCCACCATGTAAGGCTTAACATTGAGTTTCAGTGTTTCAGCAGAGTTTAAGTGCGTTTCCTGAAGAAACGCTAAATCAGCATGCTCATGGCTAAGATAGCTAAGGATTTTCTTTCTTTTGATTGGACTATTAATGCCCTTTACGTTGAGTGATAAAATTTTACATAAAGCCATTTAGACAAGTTAAAAATTCTGAGCATGATAGCGCACCTAATTTCACAATGTCCCTCATATTGACTGTATCAGGCTGTACATATGGCATAAAAGAAACTAAGCTTAGATAACACAATGAAGCGCCCCACATTAAAAAAGAAAAACCGCAGCGCGGTAGAGAAGAAGCAAAACCCCAAAATTTACTGGCGACCATGTGTCTGCGGGAGAAGCCCCAGAGAAGGCCAAAATTGAAAAACACATAACCTGTAGGACTGTGCGTGCTCCGAATCCGACCGAGGCACACATCATGGAGGGAGAGGAGACCACAAAACAAGAGTCATAGAAAGAAAGAAAGAAAGTCCAGGAAGTCTCTGTGCTTGACTATGACCGCCGCATCGGGCCCTTCAAAATGGCGGACAGAGCCGGCGAATAAAAGTCCACGTCGTTGGATTAGCGCATCTGCTCTGCCTCTTTGGAGTCTAAAAATGTTGATAGTAGATCAGGATCTTCGAATGTCCTGGTTTGGTTGTGGAGAGTCACTCGGAGTTTCGCGGGATACAACAGGCCAAAGCGAGCCTGTAGCTGTTGAAGTCGAGGGCGAAAAGCAAGGAGTTTCTTCCGTCGGTCAACGGTAGGCTTTGCCAAGTCAGGGAAGAAGGAGACTTTGTGACCTTCAAATTCCAAATGATGGTTCGCCCGGGCAGCATTTAAAATTTGTTCCACTTGTTGATATCGTAGCAAGCGAAAGATAATAGGCCGGGGGGTCGTTCGGTTGAGCGCCATGTGGGTAGGAGCACGGTGTGCACGATCGATTTCCAATTCTTTATGAAAGGTGATCTTCAGCAAGGAGGGAAGAATTTTGAGCAGGAATTCTCTCATATCTCCCGCTTCCGCCCCCCTCCGGTATTCCAATGAGCCTCACATTGTTGCGACGGGCTCGATTATTGCTATCTTCTAACTCCTTTTGCAGATTCTGTATCTGGCGCTCGGCCTTGTCCAGTGCGCCCAAGCGCACCGCGTGCGAATCGAGGACCCCCGCCATATTGTCCTGCCGTAATGAGAGTCTTTCAAGTCGGTCCTGGAGCACTCCAAAGTCTTCTCGCAGGGCTCTAAGCGCTTCTCCATTGGACTGCACCAATTCCTTCACGCCGCGTAGTTCCTCCAAAATCTCCAGGTGCATTTCGGGGTTTTCACGAAATGGAACCATCTTCTGTGGGGAGGACACCTCTGTTTTGGAGCGTTTTCCGTGAGAAGAAGAAGGAGACCCGAAGTCCAAGCGCGCTGGTTTATGGGCCGCCATCCCCCCCGAGGTACCCCGGTCAACCCGGAGCGAAATAGTAAGTTTGTATAGGTATTAAGTCAGGATTCTAAGTAGGCCTCTCGGGAGCTTCAGCGCGAAGCGTCTTACCCGCTGGACATCAGGCTCCGCCCCCCGCAATCCGGGCATTTAGCGGTTCTGAACATCCAGATCGGACGTCCAGACCCACCAAACGAGTATTGGAATGACCCACTACATGTTTCAGGTCAAGCCAAACATAAACATGTTGCTCATTCTTAATCAGGACAAGTTTCCTGCAAACAGAAGCTCCCTGCCTTGCAAGATGTAACCTTGAGTGTCTCTCTTATTCTGAAATACCCCCTGTGAAACTGTCAGTATATTCAAAGCTGTTCTCACACTCTAAGCCTTTCCCTGAGACCACAGCTCTCCTTAGAGTCCCTTTCTACAAAAAAGGAGCCAAATGAGAAAAAACATTAAAAATAAGCACTGGCAGTTAGATAAAAGACATTGATTAGGCAGGCAAAGAGAATTTACAAGAAGCTTGCAGTGGAAGGAAAAACTGCAATAAAAAGTTCTTCAAGTACATTTGAAGCAAAAAACAAACAAACCTGTGAGAGTCAGTTGGGCTATCAGAAGATAGAGGGTAAAAGGGCAGTAAGGGAGGACAAGATCATAGTGGAGATATTCAATGAATTCTTTGCTTCAGTTTTTATTGAAGAAGAAAAGGGGAAGTTACCCATGCCATACATTAGATGTAAATATGATGTATTGTAGAAACTGAAACAAATCTCAATAAACCTGGAAGGTATAATAGAGCAATTTAATAAACTAAAGAGTAGTAAATCACCTGGACTGGATAGTATACATCCCAGGGTGCTAAAAGATCTCAAATCTGTAATCTGTGAACTATCATTAAAATTGTCTGCAGTACCTGGTGATTGGAGAGTGGCCAACATAATGCCAATTTTTAAAAGGAGTTCCAGGGGTCGCCCAGAGAAGCTACAGACCAGTAAGTCTGATGCAACTACAAGGCAAAATGGTAGAAACCATAATAAAAAACAAAATTATTGAACATGTAGGTAAAGGAGAGCCATTTGATATAGTTTATCTGCATTCTCAAAAAGCCTTTAAGAAGGTCCCTAACTCCTGAGGAAATTAAAGTCATGGAATAGGAAGCAGTGGTTAAAAAATGAAAAATAGAGTAGGGCTAAATGGCAAATTTTCTCAATGGAAAAAGATGAGTAGTAAAATGCCCTAGGGATCTGTGCTGGGCCTCCTGCTTTTTAACATATTCATAAATGACCTCGAAATGGGAACGAGTGAGGTGATCAAATTTGCAAATACCACAAAATTATTCAAAGCTGTTAAAACACAAGAGGATGGTGAAAAATTGCAAAAGGACCCTGTGAAATTGTGAGACTGGGCAAATGCAAAGTTGTGCACTTAGTGAAGAACAACCTAAACTGCAGTTACATAATGCAAGGTTCCAGGGCAGGCACTACCATTAGGTGAACTAGGACTTTGCTTAGAGTGATAACCCCTGGGGGCGCCCATTGCCGCCACTACTGCTCCTCTCTGATGCCTGCAATGGCTCCCAAACCATGTGACAGCACTTAGCAATTTTTTTCTCTTACTATGTGCCGCTTCTGCCCCCTCTAATGCAGACTTCTGTGTAGCAGTTGGGTTTAAAGGAGGTTTGGACCGCAAACAAGACTGCCCTAACTCTTGGTATAATCAAGACCTACTTTCACTGTAAAGGGAATGCAGATGGGCTGAACAAAAACAGAGATCAAGCAGATCAGACAACACAAAATTAGAATGGAAAAACCCTATAGGGACATACAAAACAGACGTAATCACTGCCAACATACAGTAACTACTATTCCACCATCATAGAAAAAGATCAGAATAATTTCAAATCTGTGTTCAGTCTTGCCGATACCATGGTAACCCTCAACTACCTAGGACATGCCAGGCAATCACCCAACCTAATAACCAATTATCTAGCCAGGGCAAGACTGTCCTCTAGGTGAAATAGACATCTGCCTATGGTGGCTGACTTCAGAGGGGGGAAGCACAGCCCCAGCGCCAAAAGTAGAAGCAGCACTGTAGTGGGCTTTGAGTGCACTCATGACCTATTGTCCCCAGCCCTTACAACAGTAAGTTTGAATCAGAGGAGACGGGACTGGCAATCCTTGAGGGTACATGGTGCTTGAAGGCCTGCCACTGTGCTGGTTTTTTTTTCTCTGCAGGTTTGGCTGGGGCTGAAGGAGATATGTGGGCAGCAGTAGAAGGAAGAAGGGAAGGGAACATGCTGAGCACCTCGGAGGGCAGAAGAGAAGGTAAGAGAAGATACTGGACAATTCAGAGAGCAGATGCTGGACTGTGGAGAGGGAAAAGGAGGAATAGCCTTGAGTTGCCCTAGGGTGACTAAAGAATTGCCTAGGGCAGCAGCCTCCTTTAGCCTGGTCCTGGATCTAGCCACCTATTTTAGTAACAAAGTAGAGAACCTGAGACAATCTTTGACATTTCAGATCCGGAAGAACTAAAAACTTTCTACTCCGATTGTTCGCTTGACAACATCAGAATTGATTGCTATAGGGACAATTTACTCCTGTCAATAGAAAAATTATCTAACAACTTGTTACCAAATATGCCAAAATCTACTGTCAACTAGGACCGTGCCTCACAGGATTTGTTTTTTACTATCCCAATTAAGGTAATTCAGTGGATCTCACTTAATTGTCATGATGTTAAAAGAAGGCATCTTTTCCAACTCCCTGGGCTCCATACTATTATCACCTATACCAAATAACTTCAGCAGACCTAGAAATACCATCTAACTTCTGACAATTAGTGGGCTTGCTATTCCTAGTCAAGATAATGGATGGAATGGTCTCCACTCAACTAAAGTACATTGATTTCCATAATCTAGTAGACCCATCACAATCAGTTTTCATTCTGCCTACAGTACAGAAATATTTGGTCAAATTAACTTATCACCTTCATCTCCTTTTAGACAAAAATTATCAGTCACTAGTACAGTTTGATCTATCAGCTGCCTTCAATACTCTAGACCATAATATCTTACTTACTCAATTGAAAGAAATAAGTCTATCCGGCCTTGTACTGAATTGGTTCAAGGAATTTAAATTCACCACTCCTACATGGTCAAATGAAAGGAAGAGCTCAGATTCTTGATCCAACCCTTAAGGCGTTCCCTTGGGCTTTCTTCTATCAGCCATACTTTTCAGCATCTACCTATGACTATTTGGTAAGCAGTTATAAAACCTAGGGGTTCCAATTTTTCATATGCAAAAGACACTGTTCTAAATTCCATTCCACAATCACATCCAAACCATCCACTCACTGCTAATCCAATATTTCAAATTAGTTGATAGCTGGATGGTTGCCTATAGACTAAAACTAAATCCACAGAGAGCAAACATCCTTTGGGTCAGTCATTCTCCAAACCACTTCCTGAGCTAAAATCATACATTTAAAGGAAATGTCATTCCCCTGACCTCCTTAAAAGTAGGGACCATGTAACCTCCTTGTTAAGCAAACTGCATTGGTTACTAATCCATCTGAAAACTCAATTCAAAATATTATGCATCATGTTCAAAATCAAAAACACTTTATCCCTAGCATACATGATGGATATGCTCACCTTCACTGAGCCTCATTGACCTCTCTGGTCTTCAGACCACAATAACCTGAGCTACTGTACCCCTCCATCAAGAAATTCATTCTCAAGGATATACTGTAAAAGATATTTGACTACTATGCATTCACCTTCTGAAATGATCTGCCTAACTCTCTAAAGCACAAATTAAACTACATGGTCTACAGAAACATGTCAAAATATTCTTATTTGCAAATTCCTATCCTCCCCATAACTAATCTATGTTAGCTTGAATACTATTGTATTAGTAAGCTTACCTCAATAAGATCATCTCAAATGCCATTGTGTAAGTAAAATCTCATCAAATTCATTGTAACTTGTCTTCCTTATCTCAAAGTCTCTGTAATCCACTTTGAACTGAATTGTAAAGACAGAAGAGAAATGTCAAAATTAAATTAAATTAAATTAAAATTTAATTAAATAAATTTCTAACAGGAGACCCTGGGATGAATGGAGAACATGTTGGTAGGGTGAAATGAAAGAAACACAGTGAACCAGAGTAAGAATCTTGAATTTGAGACAGGTGGTAACTGGTGGCCAGTGAAAAGCAATGAGCAATGGGGTGACATGATCTGAACAGTGGGCCACAACTAGGAGCTTAACTGCTGCAGACTGCACAGCTGTTTTAGGGTTACTAACAGAAGACCAGCATAAATGGCATTGCAATAATTGAGTTTTGAGATGACCAGTATGAAAATAAGAAGTTTGATATGATCAGTTGGGAGCATGGATTTGACTGAGTGAACACAACAGAGAGAGAAGGTTTATTTGACTAGGGAACTGACCTGAGGTTTGAAGGTGAAATGGAAGGCTAAGATGACACCACAGACACAGGTGGGATCTGCATAGCACAGTGGGGAACCTGAAAGTATAGGAGGTACAGGGACCAGGCTTGAACACACCAAAGGGCCAGGAAAATAAATGGCTTTGCATTTGATCTTTGCAGTTTTTCAGATCATGCCACATCTTAATAAGTGGAACCGATGTTTCAGTCATGTTATGGCTTTCTTCAGGGTGAAGTGGTTATGCAATGGATGTCTATTCTCATATATAGTGGTTTTTGAACCAGATTGATGGGTTTGAAGCAGAAAATTTGAATTTTGGCAGGAGAAGGGGATGGGTGGACATTGGTCATTTCTTTTTCCAAGGAAAGAAACTTTAGAGGGTTGAATCTTTGTGGAAAGAAAAGTGGCATAGTCAGTTGTCATCATGGATTTGAGAGGGCCTGACAGAGGGAAAACTACTGAAGAGATCAAGAAAGTGAAAGACTCTTTGGCTTCTTAGCAACTGAAGCTAATGACTTAGAGATGGACTGTTTCCTAGCAAGCCTAACCACCATTTTGCAGGTTGCCTGCTGAACACAACATTAGGTTAACTATTGAGAAAAATGATGCTTAGGCTAAGGTGCTCGGGATGACATGCTTGTTGTTTCAGTAACCACTGGCCTGGATAGGATCAGGTTTTATGGTGCGGTGTAGGCAGAGGAGCTGAACGCAGAGGAGGTAACTGATCCAGATTATTAAATAAACTCTTGGATCATGTTGTTAGCTAAGTCTGAATAGAACAAGATGTGGAAAAGAGAGTAGGTGAGGTAATCTCTTGAGACTACTGATATAGGTCAATAGAGACAAGATTCCCCATGAGTCTGGTCATAGGGGGAATTCGGGAAGCATATGAAGGAGCAGTAATAGTAAAAATTGGCAAATGCTCAGAGAAAGATACTAGATAAGGGATAGAGTCTGCAGGGAGAGGGGAGCTAGTGGTAGAATAGAAGACTAATTTAAAATGTGACCAGTTAGTGAGTGGGAATGGAGACAATTTGAGAGAATCTGAGCTCTAGTAGCAGAGAGTAAAGGTCAGAGGAGGGACAGTCCTCCCCCATGTCCAACAGAAGGTCAAAGTCACTTAAAATAAGTGTGGACAATTCATCAAGGAATGAAGTGGGGGCAGAGGGAGATCAGTAGACCAAAAGCAAGTAGAAAGTCAGAGAGCCTGTTTTGAGACCGGCAAAGAGAATCTCACTAATTTATATTGTGTAGATAGGAACGGATGAGAGAGCAGAGGAGAACAGCGGAATGACCACGGCCTACCAGATGATAATTAAAATTATTTATTGAGGACCCCCTCCACGGGGGGAGGGGAACAGTTTTTTAATCACAAAAAACCTTATATCGTTGGAACGGATGAGACAGAAATAGGGGGGAAGTAAAGAAGAGCTAACCTGCCTCCTCATTTGTGGGGGGCAGTCAGTGTGGAGAAAGACAAAGCCAGGAGACAGGCATCAAGGAGCTAGGTGGCCTCCCTGAGCCTGAGCTGGGTTTAGGTGATACAATAGATCTCCAAGAAGTGAAACAGGATCAGGTTAGCCAAAAAGTGCATTTTGGCATGGAGAGTGAATATTTAAGAGCCCATAGGCAATAGATGGGGAAGGAGAGGCCAGTTTGACTGAGTAATGTTAAGGAACTGATATTAGGCAGCAGGAGGGAGGCATAGACTTACTTATCCACTGCATGGAAAATGGACAGTGGCCCCAGTAGACCTGGCAAAACAAGACAAACTCGATTGACTGAACATAAGCATAGGATATTGCATAACAATATTATCACTCCCTTGATTGCATACTGTCGATTAGGACAACATTCATTTTCACAATTTAAATATGCAATGTTGAAGTGTGTTCAGAGATTGGAATGAGGGGGTGACACTGATCGTCTACTTCAGCGGGAAGAGTAATGGATATATTACTTACAGACAGGTTTGAATGCCGAGTTGGAGTGGAATGCTTTTTATTGAAGAAACCTGGGGTCGTCTCTGTGTTGTAGTACTAAGCATATGTATGACATTGATAGAGGTGGTTTTCATTCAGCTGGGATCTAAAACTATGGACAATTGGTGGTTATCTCTTTACAACCTTTTTTTTGTTTGGAAGGTATGTATACTGTGAGCTGAGTTGCCTTGAAAACAACATTGAGTGATGGCTCCTAATGAAAGCATTTGTGCTGAAACATTGAAGTCAGGCCATTTGTAAGCCATGTATGTGGACTAAGTCAAATGACCACTTTTGTGAACTTCACCTTGTCCTGAAAGACATTATATATGCGAAGATGATGCTATGCGAAAGATAAGTTATGACTACTACCTTCACCTTGATACGTGTGTGGGGTATTCTTTTGAAATTTGGAACTTGCAACTGTGAAATGTTCTGCATTGTATAAGTTTTGTTAAGAAGCATGTAAGTATAAAATACATCAGAAAAAGTTAACTGTTTGGGACAACGGGGACAGATCATGAGTTGGGGTTGCCGGTTTTGAGCTCTACGATACGCTGAAGAGATAGTTCACAAGACACTTTTGATGTTCTCCTTAGGTCTTTCACATATTTTTTATTTATATTTACTCCTTGAGTTTTTTGGTTTATATATTTCAAATGGAGTTTTGGTCACTGATTTTGGGTTTCAAAACAAGACATCAGGCATAGTTGAGAATGCCAGCTAAATGGGAAAGCAGCAGGGCAAGAAATGATCTACAGTGGAAGGTCTAATTGGAGGCACTGTTGAGGCAGCTCAAAAGATTGACCAAAGAGCAGATCTGGGGAGCAAGTGTGGGGAGAATGAATGAACTATGTAGTATCCTGGAAGCCATGGTATCTTCTTTGACTCAGCAATTACAGGCAGTTCAGGCAATGGATGTGGGGACCGGAAACAAGTGCCTTTCTTCGGAAGAGCAGGGCTAGTGGCTCAGTGGCGGCAGGACGTGCAGGAAATGGATGCAGAATCCAGGAGAGAGGTATATATCCTGATATTGGTGAGGGTCAGGATGGGAGTATATTCCCTGATATTAGGGATGCTCAGCCTTCATGTCTAGGGTGTTCAGAGGTAGAAGAGGGGGGTTGAAATGTTTACAGGGAGACTGGGGTTCCCTTCATTCCACCACTGGCCCCTTTAACAGATAAAGGACTTGACTTGAAGCTCCATCTGTATTACTGCACACAGGAACCAATGATGTTCCTGGATGCAGCAACATCAATGGAAGAGCTCAGGATACTATTTTCTCCACATTTTTTAAACATTAATCCCGCTAGGAATGCCTGTGTATTTGATGGCATCCTCCTACTATTTTACAAAAGTTCCATGTTTAGCAGAGCATTTTGAGAAATACGAAAGGAACTAAGCACATCTCAACCTGGACATCTCAATTCCTATCTGAAAACCCCATCTAAAATGTCCTTTAAGAAGTCAAGGAAGAGAAGATGTGCTTTAGGCTCAAGATTCAGCTTTTGGGATTATTTGAGGAACACAATTTTAACTGATATAGGATTGATAAACTATTTTACATCTGTAGGGAGTTAAGGAGTGATTTAGAAAGTCATTTAAAAAAAATCTGTCTTTCCTGTGCATGTCAAAGAAACCACTGTTCTAGACCTCCTAGCCATAGGCAGGTTCCAGACCACACTGGGGAAACACAACAGAGATCACCCTGCAATCTGCTTCTCACTGCACTTCCATTTCTGGAAGCTTTTGCAGGGAGAATTATATAACAGATTTTTTTTCCTATGAAAGCCGAGCACTGAGAGCAAATTATGAGTGACTTTTATGAAATTACTCACCACCCCTCTGTTATATGGATCCTATTGATTGATATCACAATTGAGTCACTTCAGAAAGCTGAGAGGAGCTACAGGAACAGAAGGACCTTCACTCACTGAATATGCAGGTAGCCTCCTCTTCTACAGAGCATTATCAGAAATGTCATGGAAAAGCATCCAGAATCCTGCCATAATCTCTCCATTTTCACCTTCATCACTTACCTGGGAGTCCATGGCGGCTAGATAAGTAAAGGAGCTATTTATATATTTGGCCCCTATTTACTAAGGTGCAGTAACAGCTTGCAGAAACAAATGCACAGTAACTGTAAAACCTCTGTGGTAACTGAGAGGGACATTCCTGTATTTTTGGGAGGTCTGTCATATAGTTAATAGTTGGAAGAGGTCGTTCCATTCATTATGTGCAATGCAGATAACATTGGATGCATTTAGTTACACCTCTTGAAGTGGGATTTATTTTTTTATTTATTTATGTATTTATTTAGCTGCATTTATATCCCTATTTTCACCGGATCAAAGCGGATCAATCGCTCTGCGTTGTCTTGTCATGTTAACCATTAATATTCATAAACTTCCTCTGTGTTAATCTGTAAGGCATAGTACTCACCCATTCCACATCCATTCTTTGCTGGAAAATGCTAACAGTTAATTATACAAGAGCGCAAGCTGTTAGCATGTGGTAGAGATATTCACAGAGGAAATATTTTGGTTGTTTTCAATTCATTTGGCCTTTATTCTGATCTTTAAATGTTTTTTTCTGTTCCTTTCGCAGGTTCATGTTAATAAAAATGTTTAGCCTGTGTTTAACAAATGTTTACTAAAGTGAGCTAATGGTCAACATGCGCTTTAGTGCACACTAAGCGGTTAGCACAAGATCGCGGTAATGGCTACAGTGAGCAAAAACCAGCCAGCGTGGTTAAAATCTCACATTAATTGCTTAGCATGTGACAGGACATGTGACTTGGCAGGTTAAGAGCGGAGAGCGGGTGTTGACTGTACAGTGCAGTTAGCACAGGGGAAATGAATGTGTGCTAATTGTCAATGTTGATGCTAGCGCAAGTGCACTTAACACTTAAGGTGACTTTAAGCGATCATATTGGGTGACTTTAATCTACCTGATGTAGATTGGATTACTCCTTCTGCAAATCTGGAAAGAAGCAAAAAAATTGTGGATGTTCTCCAAGATGCATTACTTAGACAAGTGGTGATGGAACCAACTAGGGAAAGCTCAACGCTGGATTTAGTGCTCACCAACGGTGATAGCATGTCAAATGTCTGTGTGGGTGCCCCTGTGAGCATCAGCGAACATCACACAGTGTGGTTTGAGATAAAAGCCATGGTACAGGCCAATCATAGCAAGCTCAAGGTCCTAAACTTCAAAAACACAGTTTTCAATAAAATGGCCGAGTACCTAAAGGAGGAGCTGACAGGGTGAAAGGAGATAAGGGAAGTTTAATTGCAATGGGCTAAACTAAAGGTGGCAATAAAAGGGGCAACAGATAAATATGTAAGAAAAGTAAACACAAATAAGAGGAGAAGAAAGCCTGTTTGGTTTTCCAAAGAAGTGGCTGCTCAAATAAAGGCAAAAAGCACAGCTTTCGCAAAATTCAAAAGCTTGCAAACAGAGGAACACAGAAATGAATATAGGATCAAACTCAAAGAGACAAAGAGAGAAATAAGGATAGCAAAATCAAAGGCAGAGGAAAAGATGGCTAAAGATGTGAAGTGTGGCAACAAAACTTTCTTCAGGTATATTGGGGAAAGGAAGAAGATCAGAGGTGGAATTGCAGGACTCAGAAGTGCTGGGAACGCAAGTGACATTGAAAAAGCGAAATTGCTAAACAAATACTTCTGTTCTGTTTTTACTAAGGAAAGTCCTGGAGAAGGACCACCTGTGACTCCCAAATATAAAACTGGGAATGAAGTAGATACCACACCATTCACAGAAGATGATGTGTAAGAACAACTTGCAAAACTGAAAGTGGACAAGGCCATGGGACCGGATGAGATACTTCCCAGGATACTGAAAGAGTTCAGAAAGGTTATTGCAGGGCTGTTAAAGGATGTTTTCAACAGATCCTTGGAAGCAGGAGAGGTTCCTCAGGACTGGAGAATGGCTGATGTCGTACCTCTACACAAAAGTGGTGACAGGGAAGAAGTGTCAAACTACAGGCCTCTGAGCCTTACCTCAGTGGCGGGAAAAGTAATGGAGGCGCTTCTGAAAGAGCGAATTGTGAACTTTCTCAAAGCCAACAGGTTGCAAGATCCGAGGCAACATGGTTTTACCGAAGGACGATCTTGCCAAACAAATCTGATTGAGTTCTTTGACTGGGTGACCAGGGAACTAGATCAGGGGCATGCGATGGATGCCATCTACCTGGATTTCAGCAAAGCCTTTGATACTGTTCCTCACAGGAGGCTTATCAATAAACTCAGTAGCTTGGGGATAGATTCCAAGATGGTAAATTGGATCAGAAATTGGTTGACTAACAGATGACAGAAGGTGATGGTACAAGGAGCTCACTCGGATGAAAGGAAGGTGTTAGCGGGGTGCCCCAGGTGGCGGTCCTGGGCCCGGGACTGTTCAATGTATTTGTGAGTGATATTGCTGAAGGACTGCATGGAAAATTCTGACTTTTTGCAGATGACACGAAAATTTGCAACAGAGTGGACTCCCCCCGAGGGAGTGGTTAACATGAGGAATGATCTACAAAGCTGGAAGAATGGTCTAATGCTTGGCAATTAAGATTTCATGTGAAGAAGTGCAGAGTCATGCACTTGGGAAGCAGAAATCCAAGGGAAATGTACGCGATAGGGGGAGAGAGATTGGGGTGTATGGATCAGGAGAAAGACCTTAGAGTGATTATTTCTAAAGATCTCAAGGTGGCAAAACAGTGCGACAAGGCGGTGGCAAAAGCCAGGAGGATGTTGGGCTGCATATGAAGAGGAATTACCAGCAGAAAGGAAGAGGTACTAATGCCACTGTACAAGTCGCTGGTGAGGCCTCACTTGGAATACCTTGTTCAGTTCTGGAGACTATGGGGTATGTTTACTAAACTGTGTTACTGTGATTCACGTTAGGAGCCGCGTTAGTGGAAGGAAAGCCAAAAAAGGACATGGGCGGTACATCGTTACCGATAACGTGCAATAACGCGCGTTGTAAGGTGCCGCGCAGCAACGATCGTTACAGGGCGCGTTACTGCGCGTTAAGCATAAGAAGGCGCACAGACACCCAGATACAGAAGCAGAGCTGTAGCACAATGGTTACTACACAGACCAATGGTGCAAGGGTGATGGGTTCGATTCCCCAGTGTGCCTAATGAAGAAGGCTGGCTGAGGCATCATATGTAACCCTTTGAAAGCCTACTATAATATTTTAATCCACATTCTGCAGCCGGGTTTATGTTTGCATATGGCAGGAAAATTGTACCCGTCTTATTCAATATGTTCCAATAGTGACGTACCCTCTGCCATAGTCATGTATTATATGCCATGTGATAGGAATATTTAGGCAGATGTTCGGATCCCGAAAGTTATGGGCTTGGCCTGGAAAAGGTTAACTATTGGGCTGTGAGGAAGTTTAGTAGTATGTTAATAGTGCTGCCAGCAAACACACCCTCACAGTGTGTAACCTAAGGTGCCAAATAAGGCACCCTAGAAGGCACTCCATAGGGCACATTATAAAGTGCCAAGGCACCCTATAATGTCCCCCATAGGACACCATATAAGGCACCTTATAAGGCACTATATAGGCATCCAGAACTGTAGCACAATGGCCAATACACTGACAAATGGTGCAAGAGAAGTGAATTCAATCCCCCCTTGAGCTCAATGAGTAAAGCTCACAGAGACATCACCTTTTACTCAAAATCAGTGCTATATGAAGCAGTTTGTCTGTTAAGATTAATTAGTGCTGCCAGCAAACATACCCTCACAGGGCCGCAACCGAAGGTACTTCAGAAGGCACCCTATAAGGCACCCAGAGGGCACATTATAAAGTGCACTGTCTGCCAAGGCACCCTAGAATGTTCCCTATGGGTCACCCCACAGGGCGCAGTACAGGGTCCTGCAGCGGGCACTGTATAGGGCGCCTGATGAGGCACTGTAAGGAGACAGCACTATGAGGGTCTCATGCTGGCAGCACCAATTGAACTTAAAAAAACAAAATGACACAGACTGTGCTAAGAAATATCCCCACTGTGGGATCAAACCCATGACCCCTGGTCCCACAGGCAGTGAAGTAACCGGTGGGCCACATTGCTAGTGCTACAAACAAATCCCTGGCTGGCAGATGAAGGTTGTCAGGTCACCACACAAACTGTCGGCTGTGGTGGCCAGGATCAGGGTCAACCCACTCATACCCATGGTGCACTGCACATGCAGATCAGCAGTCCATAGATGAACACAAGACAGGGTATGCACCCCCACAGCACCTCGGCCTGGTTGAGGGAACTGACCGTGTGTCCCACTGGCACAGAGCACCTACAGACAGTAATCCAACAGGGTGTCCCATACAGTGCATGAAAAGGTGACTAGCACGGCATTCAGAGCTACAGCACAATGGTTAATACACCGACCAATGTCGAAGTGGTCGTGAGTTCAATACCCCTGTGGGTCGAATGAGTAAAGCTGGCGGAGACAGCACTGTGTACCTTCTAGCAGTGCTGAGAGAAGCATTTATTATGTTAACCATAAGTAATGCTGCCAGAAAACACACCCTCACGGGGCCGTAACCTAAGGCGACGCAGAAGGCACCCAATAATGTACCCCAGAGGGCACATCATAAGGTGCATTGCCCATCAAGGCACCATAGAATGCCCCCTATGGGCCACCCCACAGGGCGCATCAAAGGGTGCTGCACATGGCACGTGAAAGGGTGCCTGATGAGGTACTGTAAGGAGACAGCACTGTGAAGGTGAGGTAGCTGGCAGCACCACTGCAAATAACAAAAAGAATATGCCTCACACAGCCCCACCAAGTAACCCCACTGTGGGTTCCAACCCATGACATCTGGCCACACAGGCAGTGAAGTAACATGTGGGCAATATTGCCAGTGTGACCAACAATGTCCTAATAACGATGTGGCCAACCTATGGAGTATAAATGACAGATGGTCAAAGGTCCCACACCAGAGCAACAACAGGTTAGCTAAGTACAAACGAGAAATGCCTGCCAAGCAAACAAACCAAGGTCTCAGCAAACAAGGGCATATGGCAAACACGATCAAGACCAAGGTCAAGACCATTACCAAAAGCAACACGTCCAATAACATCACTGACCTTGTCAAATACGGACAGCTACTGTCAAAATCCAAAGAAACACCCAAACTACGATGAATACATGGAGACAGACTAGCCAGATTCCTGTTCCCCCAGCTCTAACAAATCACTGCCTGGCAGATGAAGGATGTCAGGTCACCACACAAACTGTCTGCTGTGGTGTCCAGGATCTGGGTCAACCCACGCATACCCTCAGTGCACTGCACATGCAGATCTGCAGTCCATAGATGAACACAATATGGGGTATGCACCCACACATCACCTTGGCCTGGTAGAGGGAACTGACCGTGTTTCTCACTGGCACAGAGCACCTACAGACAGTAATCCAACAGGGCGTCCCATACAGTGCATGAAAAGGTGACTAGCAAGGCATCCAGAGCTACAGCACAATGGTGAATACATCGAATAATGGCGCAGGGGTCGTGAGCTCAATACCCCTGTGGGTTGAATGAGTAAAGCTAGCAGAGACATCCCCAGTTATCCTAAAGCAGTGATGACAGAACCATTATTTTGTTAACCTTAAGTAGTGCTGCCAGCAAACACACCCTCACTGGGCCGTAACCTAAGGCGGTGCATAAGGCATTGCAGAGGGCACATAATAAAGTGCACCATCTGTCAAGGCACCACATAATGTCCCATATGGGAGACCCCATAGGGCGCATGGAAGGGTGACTCATAGGGCATGGTATAGGGTGCCAGAGGAAGCATCCTAAGGAGACAGCACCGTCGCCATCACACATCAGAGCCATGCTGCAAGGCACCCTACCTGGTGCTGTTCGTGGACCCCAACCACCCTGCTTCCCACCCCAGCGTTGTCACCCTAACCCCTGTCCCCCAGTCTGCCACCTGTCCTATCCAGACTGTACGATGTGGTGAGGAGGGTGGCAGCACGACATGTCCCCACAGTGCCCACCCCCACCGTATGCACATCAGTTACCATCCCCAACCCCCCACATACCCATGTTGAGGCATGCAGAGTAAACAGAGACCATGCAACATCCCCAGTGACATGTCAGTGTTACACAACAATGCACAAGTGATCCCCCAAGCTGCAAACAATGAAACACCAAGACACGTCATGTCAGTGACGGTGTGTCAGGTATCCGAGTGACAGTCAACAAAGCAGGCCAACAAGAAGGACCAAAAAAGGCTGTGTCCAACATGCAGAGGTCCAGCTAACAGTGGCAACAACAGGCATGGACAATTTCACACAGGTGCTGCGTCCAAACAAATATGGAAGATGGGGCTCCAGAGGAAGTGTGGTAGATGTGAAATGTCTGTGGGCTGTGTCCTGTGTGAAAAGGGGTAGAAAGAAGGGAAGGGAAGGGCACACCCACCATCAGGTCAGAAACGACACGCTGACAGCAGAATATGTGCATCAGGAATGCTGAAACACCACAACATGACATGATCATAACAGACAGCATAGTGCACATGGACCACAGTAGGAGATGGCCCTGCAGACCATGACACAATCCCAACATGGTCATGTGAATGCCCATGGCACACAGGCATCCCAGAGGTCTAAAGCATGTCCAGCAGTGGTGGTACACCGAGATACCACAGAAATGCACGTTGCAACAAACAGGCCAAATGCAGCATCAGCATGTGGCCTATGACCCAACGGAGGGAAGGTGAAGCTTACCTGAAAGGTACAGCATTGGACTGATGGGGAAAGCCAGAGTCAGGCAAGGGCACAAGGGGCCCCAGGAGAGGCTGCCGACGTCGATGAACTGCATCCATCACCACGACCTCATGATCAGCTGTCAGTGGAGCATGGCCTAGGAACGCTGTGTTGCGGGGAAACATACTGGTTAAGTGAAGTGTCCTGCCAACAAACATGGGACATGTCAGGGAAGATAATATCAGATATTAGGTCTCTTGCTGAACGTATAAATCAGATTATTAAAGGATGCGTTCAATCTCAACAGTATACCTAATAGTTTCTTTCAATATCAACTCTAGACTTCACATTTAATTTAAACCACAACAACTGTTTCCCAAGGACTCAGACTCTTCATTCACAAGCTGGCAGGCTAGCCTAACCAGAACTTGCTCTTATTGCATCAACGACCTTCATATAGGAAAGCAGTGGTGTAGTTTTTTTTAGCAGTAATTGTGCACAACAGAACAAGGAATGTATCATGAATCCAGCGTTTAAGGTAAAAAACTCTTTCGAGCACTTAGCTTCAAAAAACAGACGCTATTTCTTCAAAGCATTCCAACTCTGATCCCAACGCTCTTACAGGGCACCGCTTGAGGCATTTCACCGTCATCGGTTTCCTCAGGGGATCATACTGAAAACGAGTGTTTTTTTGGAAGAGCCGGTGGCTGAAACCATAATACCTCCTATCTGTGTGTAAACGCGGGCAGCATCAAGATTTAAAAAAACACTCATTTTCAGTATGATCCCCTGAGGAAACCGATGACGGTGAAACCGATGACGGTGAAACGCCTCAAGCGAGAGAACGTTGGCCTACTCATCCCACCCACTGCGGCCACTGAGGATTGGAAACAGCCAGAGGCAAAGAAATGTAGGGCATCCAGGAGCTTGGCCAATCCCAGTATAGCATGTGACTGGGCAGTCAGGGGCTCGAGGTCAGGTCGTAGATCCTCATAGAGCTCCCTAATAGCCCCTGTGTCCATCCGGTAGAGGGAGATTACCTGGTCCTCCCTGATGTCTTGGAGCATGACCCTGGGCCTGTAGAGGCGTTGCAGGCGGGGCCGTGCCTCAGCAAGCCTACGGCGCCGTTGTTCCCCCACACCCGCCTGTGGACCCCCCACAGCTGTAGGCCTGAGTTACAGCGAGATAGTACCCATGCCCAGTGCTGCAGCCCCAGGAACATCATCTCCCTCTTCCGGAAAGCGCAGCCCAGCTAGCTCCAGCAATGCAAGTACTGCACCACCTGCATTCACAGTCTGAGCCATGATAGACACAGGATGGAGGACAGGTGGTTGGGAAATAGGGTGTGGGGTGGGCACAGAAATCACAATAATGATACACACCTGGTCAGCCAGGAATATCCACCACAACCAACACCCTGTACGCATCCACGTAGCGTGCGCAGGAGCGCGCGTTCCACGCATTGCATCCGACAAAAGCCATCGACGTGTGTCCCTGTGACGCAGCAGGGTGTAAAGCTACTGTGAAGTATACCCCTTTCCAAATATGGAAAACGCCAAGATGGTACAGGGACGCTAAATGCGTTCACATGCACGTACACGCAACGCACGTCTCATGTAATGTGCGTCACGGAAATTTAACCATCACCCAACGCGCGTGGTAGTGTGCAGACAAAGAAGATATGATTACTATCTCATAGAACATTTGATTCACTTTCCAGCAGAAAACTGGATTGTAGGAGGAGGGCGCGTGTAGTGTGTACACCCAGGGCTGATTCGGAGGAATACTAGAATGCTGCAATCCATGCACAGTAAGGCACATAGGGTACATAACCACGGCACGTCCATGCGTGCACAGGGGGAATGCGTGGCGCTGGGCACGTATGCAACACGCATAGAGCCACACCCAAAATATACCTATATATATATTGTGAGCACAAAATGGCACACACCTCAGCACACATCTGGTATGGAGTTCACCAACCAGGGACGTGAGCATGCTGGACTGAAGCAAACACCACTGCCAAACCCAGATGGAGATGATCAGAGGCCAGGCCCATCTGGGCAACAGCAGCACCCACGTGAGCAGGCCATTGGCACACAGGCGCAAAGGTGGCGCAGGCCCACACTGCCAGAGGAGGTCCTTAAGAGGGCAGTGCGGTTCAGCCAGGAGGAGAATGATCTCCTCCTGGCAAGCATACTAGAACACTACGAGCTACTTTTCGGACACCTCAGCTCAACAACAACGATTGCCATATGCACCAGGGCATGGGCGGAGGTGCAGGCAGCGGTGGCAACTGCTGATGGCCCACATCGTGACATAGAGAGTCTACGTAAAAGATACTGTGATATCAAGAGAAACATACGTAATGAGCTCGCCAGGGAGAGGCGAGGGGCACAGGGCACTGGAGGGGGCCCAGCACAGGTGGCCAACGTAAGTGATCTGGAGCGGCGCCTGGCTGACCGACTGGGGCCTATGTACATTCATGGCCTGCCCCCTGCATTGGACACAGCACACCTAAGTGCCGGTAAGTGTGAGAGTGAGCTGCACCAGTGTGAGACAGCAAACGCACATGTGTAGGGGTGGACCAAGGGTGGGGTGGGGTGTGGGTGGCATGACGTGGCTGTTTGGGAACCAGGGGGCGGCACAGGCATACGGGCAGCTTCTGGCCCATGATCCATGTGGGGGACGTGTCCTTGGTGGCAGGGGGCGGCACAGCATAGTGGATGGGTGCGGTGGCAAGGAGGACAGGCCAACAGTACCAGCAGAGGCTGCCAATGTGTTGCAGGGGATACAGTGCAGGGTTGGCGGAGGCAGAAGGGCCACACGGGTAGTAACGTGGCCAACGGGACAGCACAATGCACCTGTGGCAAACATGGTCTGTGGTTGCAGGGCTGAAGGCAGTGATGGGGCTGCATGGGGTGTGTGGCAGCATGCAAGGGGGAGGGGACAGTGGCACTTGCAGGGCACAGGGCCTACCGGCATGGATAAAGAAGGAACGTGGGGGGAGGAAGGGGCCCTGGCCCAGACCCATGTGGCTCACCCACACACATGTGCCCTTAGGGGAGTGGGACGGGTGTAGACAGGCAGTCATGCCTCATTTTACCTATGTAACATTGTGGCCTAGAGGTGACATTGCTCCATTGATGCACCAGAGGAGACGCCAGGGGACAACGAGCCAGGGCCGTGCACCCTCATGGACCCTGTGCCAGAGGTGGGCCAGGTGGGAGCAGGTGGTCCATCCCCACCCCCGGAGGAGGACAGCAGGCAAGGCACACAGCCTGCAGTTGACAGAGCACCACCCACCAATGCAGCCACGGGGGAAGTGGCTGCTGAAGCTGAACAGCGGACCAGGCAAGAGTCGCTGTCCGCTGTGTCGGAGGTAATCTTGCAGATGCAGGCGCACTCAGCAGCGGCACAGAGGGATGCAGAGGGTGAGGGTCAAACTGTGTTTGGGTGGCAATGCCTCTGTACAGGTGGTGAATGTTTCCCTGTCTTACAATGCACTACCTGCTGTCCCCACAGGTATATGGCATTTACTGCGAGCGGGGGTGAGGGAACAGCACCGCCAACACCGTGCGCAACGGCGCCTTCAGCGCACAATGTCAGGGGTCCTGGCGGGGGTGCAGGACCTGGCTGCATCTGCACAACACATGGCTGCCAGCCTGGAGCTTATTGAGGCACACAGAGGGCCGATGCCACCACCACCGCTGCCACCACCACCACCACCAGCGGCAGCAGCATTAGAGGTGGCGGCAGGCGACCACCATCAACACAGAGTGGGAGGGGCCGCGCAAGGCGTGACAAGGGCAAGGGGAGGGGGAAATAAACTGCCACACAAGCGGCTGTAGCTGATGTCATGTGTCCTGTGTTGCTTGTGGGGGGCCATATTACGCACAGCCCACCCGTGTCCGCACCAGGGGCCAGCCCCGTGCAAATTATTCAGCCAGCCGGTGTACCCACCGACCCTGCTGTGGTCAGCATGGGATGCCCCACCTGCTGTTGCGCACCCACCCGCAGGCATCTGTTTTCCTTATACGTTCCCCGTGAGCCGAGGTGGGGGGGTTAGGACTGGTAATGGGCTATAGAGGGGGCTAGGGCACGACATGAGGTGGGCTGTGGGTGACGGGGGGGTGGGTCGGACTGGTAATGGGCTGTGGCCTGATTGGGGGGGGGGGGTAGGGCTGGCAATGGGCTATTGGGGGGCTGACCGGAAATGGGCTGATGGGGTTAGGACTGGAATTGGGCAGTTTGGGGGAGCTTGGATTGGAAATGTGTTGTGGTGGGGTTTGGAATACAGTGGACCCATGGAGGTGCTGGAACAGTACATGGGTTCATGGGGGGGGGGGCTGGACTGGTATGTTGCTGAGTGGAGGGGAGCTAGGATATGGCATGGGCTGAAGGTGGTTCCAGAAAATGACTAGATATGGCCTGATGGGGGCCTGGGAACAAAAATGAGCTGATGAAGGCACTCAGACAGGAATGGGATGGCTATGCCCTTTTTTCTTTGGTATTCCTTCTTTTATTTGAAAAGGATAGGACTGCACAAATCCAGGTTTCTGCCAACTCCAACGAAATCAAAGCACATCAGCTAAACTTACCCGAACTGCTACCATAGCTTTGCAATAATGACTGCATACCCACATTCATAGAAAGGCACTACTGAGTGTACAAGCTGCCCTCTGATGGCCATAGACCATAGCACAGGCACATCTTGGTTGACAGTCTAACTGCCAGTCTATTCTTTTATATATCCTAAGGTTTCCTAAACCTCTCCCTGTGATTTTTGGGCAACCCTCATTATAGAATACATGAAAGCACATGTCTAGGATTTCCCACCTGCCATTTGGGGCCTTCAGTATCCTGGGGCTATAGTTGAGCCTGGTAATCACAAACAGGGCCAGCTACCATAGCACCAGGACAGGGGATGGACTCCTCATTTGGGGCCTTCAGCATCCTGGGGCTATAGTTGAGCCTGGTAATCACAAACAGGGCCTGAATCCATAGCGCCAGGACAGGGGATGGACTCCTCATTTGGGGCCTTCAGCATCCTGGGGCTATAGTTGAGCCTGGTAATCACAAACAGGGCCTGAATCCATAGCGCCAGGACGGGGGATGGACCCCTCTTTAGGGGCCTGCAGCATCCTGGGGCTATGGTTTGTTTCTTGTAATCACAAACAGGGCCAGCTACCATAGCACCAGGACAGGGGATGGACTCCCCATTTGGGGCCTTCAGCATCCTGGGGCTATAGTTGGGCCTGGTAATCACAAACAGGGCCTGAATCCATAGCGCCAGGACGGGGGATGGACCCCTCTTTAGGGGCCTGCAGCATCCTGGGATGTCTTCGGGCCTTGTGATAGCTGACAGGGGCATGTGACAGACCCCTGTGTGTCTCTTGGCCTTAGTGGTGGGCCTGTGGTTTCATGTGGATAGGGCACATCACTGAGGCTGCAACAGCGCCCCATACCATACCAATGTGGTCTTTAGTGCACCTCTGCCATGGTTGCAGCTACCCCCTGTGGGCTGGGGGGTTCTGATATTGGGTGAGTGGCAGACTTAACTACCAGCTGGATGCGACAACACCTGACATTCCCTGGCAGGGCATATTTTATTGGTGCTTTGGTTACAGGGTGTTCTTCCCCACATCCTCAGTTGGGGTGCCTGTCCCCAAGCACTTACCTCACGTGGGTAATCAGAGGTCCTGTTATATCTGTTTGTGAGGCGCTCCCAGGCCCTCCCGACCCTTGCTAGGTTCTGCCTCCTGGATGAGCCAGGAAAGAGGCGCTGCTGGCGGAGGCAGAACAGCTCTGTGAGCATGTACAGGTCTCTCTGCGTGAAGTCAGGCTTCCTCGACATGGCTGCCATCTGCTCAGAATGTATCTCAGCTGCATAGCCA
>CM066033.1:270259948-270404978 GCA_033557465.1 Ichthyophis bannanicus | reverse complement strand
GAAGGGGTGCGTGACAGTTGGGTGTGGGACGTGGGGCCTCTGTCTGTCGCCGGGGAGGGTGGAGGTAGTATCTTCAGGGAGGGGAGGAGGGGGTAAGGGGGGGGGGGGGGGGGGGGGGAGGGGGGGGTGTTGGTGTAACACAAGCCCACCACCGGGCCCATTGGGGGGGGTGGGTGGGGGCCCCCGGTATCAGATCCACTGTCAGGGTGTTGGCACAAGCAACGATTTTGGTAGCAGGCTCATGGTCCTGTGCCATCCCAGTGGCCACGGACACTGCGGTACATGCACCATGGCCAGCAGCACGACATATCAAACCAGGCATATGAATGGTCTGTGTGCTTGTCATTGTAATGCCCGTATATCCTATTGAAAGCGCGTGGATTGACACAACAACGCCTTTACATCCATAATGTTGTTCCATGCCCTGGCATTAACTGGCCGGAAAAAATGGGCTTGTAAATCAGGAAAAAGCAGTATGGACACCGATGTGTTTGCACGCTTGAGCCAATACCCCGGCGGTGGAGCCACTTGCCGAGACAGCGTCCCAAGCACAAACCAGCAATATATCACAGAAACCATGATAGCCGCCCCAAATTCCAAAAAGGCTGTGGTTGGCGGCGGATTCACCTCCCAAAACGAACCCCGCTATTTGGCATGGTTGATGATTGGGGCCCTATTTTCCCCGAATTCATATGTTGTGTAGAGATAATGAAATATAAATTAATTTTGTACAAAGTTTTGCATCAATGAAGGTCCTTGCGGTTGGTTGCCAAAATCGCACGGACACAAAACACAGGAGATATTGAAACAATGAATATTAAAAGTAAAATTGTCGTATCCAATGCCTTTCCTGGTGATCAAACATTGGCGATGGAACGTCCCAATAACGTCCGTAAACTGGCGAGAACAACATGAGGTGACTGTGGTTGGGCTAGTCTCTGTGGGTGAAACATGTCCATGGGATAGGTGTAGGCCCCCAGAGAGGCTATTATGCCCTGCATAATGTCCGCGATAGACACCATCATAAGTCACAGGTATGGGGTCGGGTGGTGGACGAGCAATGGGGGTGGGTGGTGGTGTTTTGACAGACAAGCAAATGTAAATATAGCGATGCCAGCACATTTGTAGTTCACAGACACAGTGTATGCCAGTGGTAGGTTGCGGTCACATGGCCATGTTCAGCATTGCCAAGGACAACACCCAAAATTGGGGGTCCCACACGTAGGGAAGTTGCCCCCATTGTGCAAACAGTCTTAGCAGGGGATGTACACTGGTGACTGTGAGTAGGAAGTAGGTGGGCTACGATACCACCAATGGGGGCATTCCGACATAATGCAGGTAGTGGACCCATGTGTACGACCTGTGAGGATGTGGTAGCCTAAAAGGTATCAAGTATGACCACAGCATAGTGCATGGTCGTGGTGAGTGGCCCAGGTAATGGCACTGTTTGTCATTAATTACCTGACAGTGGTGCTTACCAATATACCCTGTCAACCACGGGCCTATGTCTCAAAAAAAAAATCATCTTATGGCCATGGGCAATGGAGCATTCATAATGCACACAACCTGAGCCATAAAGGGGACACACATTGAAGGTTTAACTCATTTCATGTATGGCTAAGGTACCACGTTTATTGGGGGGCTGGCTCTATTTAAGGCGACGGGCGTCGCCAAGGTCACAGTATGGCACCTGGCAATGGAGAGGTGTCACGCCCTTTCGCACTGGCGCCACGCACTGACAAAAAAAAATTTAAAAATTCCCTGCTGGTGCCTGTAGCGGAGTGATGTTGTTGTCGGTGTGGCATTGGTGGTTTGTGTCTGTGGTGGCAGTGTCCCATCGCTCACGCTCACCAGCGACATCAGCCTGCGATGCACCTCCATGGGCCACAGGGCAGAACCTAACTGTTATAGCGGCGAGAGTACACAAAATTATTCTCGCTCTGGCGGCAAGATGGAACCTCTGCCTGGATGAGCCATTAAAGAAGGGAGTTGGGGTAAGCCAGCATGAAGGTCTATGAAGAGTTTCCAATAACCGACTGCGGGGGCTTTGGGGATAGAAACATTGGCCGTATAGGAGCTTAGGATCGTAACCTCCGGGCGCGTGCCATTGGTGATGTACAGTAATACACAACAGGTGGGTTTTTTTGGGGGGCAACAATTTAACACCAACCCACCCCACACAGGCTGTTGCCACCTTGCATGTTACGAACCTGTCAGTGGTCAGATGGATGCAATTTACCTGAGATGGGGACATGACGCTCGAACGGTTTATGATTTTAGGGTCCCCGCACAGAATCACGTGCCAACATGTACATGATGTGTGTGACAGGCACAGGGATACCCCAGCTCATCATTACCGACCACCACTGTCCACGGCTGACATGTAAACATATAGTCCCTGGGACAAACAAGAGCAACAAAATCAATATACATATGTGTGTGTGGGGGCTGTGTATTGTCGTCGAAGATGGATTGGCCTGAGCAACCCATCTGGAATACCGACAATTTTGTAGGGGAGTTCAAATCGTAATCGAACATAACATGTGGGGTATCAGAGCTTAGGGGATGACACCATGGCATGGGCATGGAATCATGTGTCATTGCTGCATAAAAAAACTGATAGAGAGGATGGGGTGGTGGGGAGCAGCAGATTCTTACAAACCCAGGACCAGTTGACCCCATGTCCCCAACTGCACCCTGCTTCGTGTCAAATAATGTGATGTCACAGTCCCACCAGGGGGAGACTCACAGTGGTCATATAAACAGTGCCTAGAGACCCTATGAGGCATGGTGGCAGGGCTCACAAATGTCGTAATTGTTGAAATGTACAGGATGTTGCCATCCCAGGGGTACAAAAGAGCCTTGCCACAATTTTACCAAGACGAGTTAATGGCTAAGCATGCAAGCTCGCGTGTGGGCATGCCATCGTGAATGATTTCAGACATCACATCACAGTGTTGTGGTGTGGTGGGTGGGGGGGGGGGATGGCGGGAATTGAGGTAGCCCATGAATTTGGCATGGGTAGCAGGGGTGGCAGCAGAAGGGCAGAGAGGGGTAGGGCTAAAAATGTACCATTTTCCCCAATGGAGAGGAGTTCATACATGGAAGTGAACATGGATCATTGTTTGTGGGATCTGTTGCTGCATAATACACCCTATTCATAAACTTACCTAGCAAGAAGATGACCTACCGTTGAGGCAGATCAATTTGCACAGGGGAAAACCACTTTTTAAGGGATTGTCGAAAGAATCCAAGCGGATGTGGTGATTAATTGCAAGGGGGCATCTAGATTTATTGTGCAGATGGGGGTAGTCCGAAAAGGACAGTTAATTGTAATGTGGCGGAGAGGTTGGCAAAGGTATGCACCAAAGTAACATAACACATCTAACGTAATGGCTACATAGAAAGTGCCAAGGTTCCCACATTGGTAAACACAACCCAGGGAAAAAAACGATGTCCGACATAAATAGTTGATAACGCATGTTTTTTGGCCAAGTACGGAACGTGTCCAAGCAATATGGATCCAAGACCACCCTTTTATCATCACAACACGGTATTATACCGACAGGATGACGCGCAATATGGCCCCGGACACAGGCCGTATTGATCCGCGTTTACTATCCGGGTCTGCCAGGGCAAAGTTTTATCATGGTTGTAAACACACGTACCACGGATGTGGTTTGGGAACAGGACCTGATCAGCACACCAAAGAGGGATGTATTTTTGGGTACAGAGTCCCCTCAACCTCTCAATGGTAGGACAAACGCATTCTTTCCAGGATCCCACATATAATTAACCCATCAGTGCCTCCACAAGCAAGGGGAACCATTGTGTGTGAGACAATGTTCAAAGTGGAAGATGGTAGTGTACAGGAAGGCCTCTCCTTGCAGGGGTAGAAAGGCTGCATGCACGACTGGTTAATTATTATTCGGAATCAGCAGAAGCGAGTGTGTGGACTGCCGTTGATAGGGTGAAGGGCCCCGATGTCGTCCCTGTTTGTTGAATAATTCATTCCTCAATCCACTGTTACGAGGTGTGTGGTAAGAATTGCAACTATTGCCCTGCCCCTAAAGAAGGACAACTGACCCCAACGCGCCTGATTCGGGCCCATAGGCGCTATAGTGTCTGGATAATACGTGTGGTGCTAACGGTGGTTTCACCTATTGCTAGGTCCCACGTTTCTCCCTGGGCCCTGTCTTGCATGTGGAATACGTGGGCTGCTGCTGGTACCAGAAAGAATCTGTATTCGCAGAGACAGATCAGTCCCATGAGGTGATGTCCTGGCCAAATTCAAACAATGATGTGTACGCGATAGGTGTAAGGTTAAATGGGCAATGTGTTGGGCAGGTACCTCGGGTTTGGGGGGGGTCACCTGTTGGGCACACACGCGTGTTGCACATCGTGTACGCTGATGTGTCGCAACACTGTTTCGTATTGTGCACAGCACCCGATGGTGTGTGTTTTGGGTAGATAATCACACCCCATGATTTACAGTCCGAGTAAGAGTGTTCCCACCTGTTAGTGGGAGTAATGTAGCAAGAACATTGAGAGTGGTATCTGGCGGGAACATTTCTCTGGCCCACGAGCCAGCCATGCACTGATCACCGAAATTAGACAAGGTGACATGGGCCCGCAGCTCGGCCTCTCAGAACATCCTCCCCTGTAATCTCCGGCCCCGTTTGTTCTGGTGGTTGCTGCTTGCAGCTGTGATGCCTTCAGCCAAAGCGTTGTGTGGTGAGGGGCTGTTAGAGGCTCAGTGTCCCTCGCGTGTGGTACAAGGTACGTACCCCCCTGCAGCAGGCACCTGGCTTCGGGAGCCGGCAGGCATTTTCATGCCCCCTCGCCCATGTCAAGATGACCTCCCACCACCTCCAACGGTCCGCCTCCTCCTCCTCCCTCTCCTCCTCCTCACAGTGGCCGGACTGGTGACTGTAGTCACCTGTCTGTGGTAGATACAAACAGCAGATCAAACAAACATATGTGTGGTGCTGTACGCCTACGTTCTGTGTAAAAAAAAAAAAAAGGGGTGAGTCAGGGTAAGGGGTACTTGTCATGTTGATTATTCCCTAATACATGTTTGCTGCAGAACAAAGGGACACCCCATACAAATTAACATGTACCTGTTCCATGTGGATCGGGTATTGGTGTCAGACCTCTGCACATCCTTCTGTGTGTCCACCGTTGTTCCCATTCTATGCTCCTCATGTAGCTTTTTTCACATCCATGTCCCATCCTCGCCTGACCCGCCATCTGGCCGTGGTCAGGTGGCACACGAGAGTCCTGCACATCACTAACAGTAACACCTTCAATAATTGTCAGCCCCTGTTTGGATGTGTGGCAGTGGCGCACTTAGTAGTAGGATGCATAGTCCCCAATGTGGGTGACATACTGTTCTAAGTGCGTTGATTTACATGTGTAGTCTGCCACATTTCCGACAATTATGTGAACTGGCGACGAACTGTACATTATAGTGGGCAACCGGAAATTGACAGCCACCAAATCCAGCACTCTGGTGCGTAGAGTATCTCAGAAGAACAACAAGTAACACGTCACGGGCACTAGACCTCGATGACAGTAGAGTTGAAAGGAGGCCGCTGCAGTTACAGGTTGGTAAGAAAATGAGGTCAGGGGTTACCTGGTAACATGCCCTGTACTAGCATGGTTGTCCAGAAGTCGTGATGGAATGTGTGACACACTTTATAATTGTCCACTGCAAACCTGCACAGTGTTAGACCATTGGAACCACACCTCACCGGTACAAAGATGGTCGTGGGCAGGCTTGTGCAGTTGGGTTCAAAACACGACATATCCCGGATGGGAACATATGTTCACCATAATAAACCAAGGTCTGACAGTCCGTAGTACTATGCTGCAAAACACAAGTGGGCCAGGGAAGGGTTTTACACATCATACCGCGGATTATAAAAGAACCATGTTGGAATGGAACGTGTATGGCCGGCCACCCTGCCAAGATTGCACGAGTGGTGTGCTAAACACTGGATTGACAGGGCTAGGTCTCTAGTGTACCGGCCATGGCATTTCCCGTGATGCCTGCTGTAAAATGCTACTGCAAAACTGGCAAGCTAGAGACATGACACGCGTAACTGTGGCACCAAAAGTCAACCACAATTGTTCCGCATTTTGTGCACGATGTGGATTTAGCGGTGCACAATATTGCTACTGTGGTTTTGCGGGTGTGGGGAAAATCGGACGAATCCACAGATTTGTGTTCGTTTAGGCCGGATGTGGCCATCACCATGCACAGACCTGTCATATCGGCTGGCGCTACCATAAAAGTGCTGCCAGTAGTTTCAGGGAGACAGCCGAGGGAAAAAACCTCTTGTCAAATACGATGCTTGACATGTGTGTGTAGGTAGGGTTGTATGTCCCAATACCTCACATGTTTGGTGATGAGCTTGCATGCTATCCTCCGTCAAGGCGGTCCTCAATATGAAACGCAATAGGGGAGAGGAGGGGGGGAAAGAAGGGAAGGAAGCCGGCTGACAATCAAAACCCGCTGTCCCATGTTGGCAAATGGTTGCAAAAACCGCTGAGTCACCCAGAGCTAGTCCCTGTGTTGCCTGCGTATATTCCATCTGGGTGTTGAGTGTCAATGCTGTGGCACTGAGAAGGGGGGGGAAGTGGGGTTGCCAATGCGCAACCAGAAGGGCACACACTAGACAACCAAATGTACCCGCGATGGGTCGTATTGGGTGTGGGCAGGTGTGTCTCATGCCGTGTGAAAGAAATGCAGGCCAACACTATGTACGCCACATCACACAGAACACCTGGCCACAATCACTAGAACACCTCACCTCGGGGGTGTGGAGACGGCTGGTCACCAGAATATCTACACGGCACAGCAGAAAAAAGGGGTGCCGAGCTTGCGCTTAGTGTCGAGCCCGCTACATCACACAGAGAATACGAGGACAGGGAGACACGAGGAGAAAGTGAGAGCAGAGGAGGGTGGGAAGGAAAACAACCTGGGGCCATGACCTTGGCGCATCTGTCTTGGCTGGACGACCCTGATGAGCATAGAGGGGAAACAATGCCGAGCAGCATTCGTAGTGGAGGTGATTCACCACAACACAGCATTTGCCTGGGATATTCTGGCCTAACATAACCATCTGAGAACAGGTGAGGTGTGGGGCACTGGAGACACAGGGTTTGATGGCTATGCCTATGGAGGGGATAGCTAACCCGGTAGAAGGAGAGCAGAGTGGCCACATATGTAACAAGATATACCCCAGTACAAGGTACATGGTGTTTGTATTTGCTGTGTCACATCAAACTGCAGACCGGTAGTGTGAATGCTATTATCAGCAGCGGGCCTGAGTCAGGCATTATGAGGCAGCTATCTGCTGTATGTCATGTTTTTCGACAAACAGAGCTATTCACAACAGATAACTTGAGGATGTGCCCCGTAGGCCGGTGCCGTGGGACACACCTGATCTATTTGGGGAGTTTATTATCCAGGAGGACTTAGCGGCTCGTACATTTGAGACACGGTTCAGTGACACTCCACATACAGGTGACATGTGTCACCCACCACTTGCTTACACAGACAGGGGGGGAGGGTTACAACAGTGTATGTCATAGATGTGCAAACAGAGCTGTGACCATCTGGTTCCATGATGTGTCGTCTGGCAAGCCTGACCTCCCCAATACGTTTGATGCACCTTTAGACAGTCCAGCTGTACAGCAGGCATAGTTACTCCTTAGACAGATCACATATCTCTTAGATGCCTGTTCATCCCTACACGAGATGGGTTCAATCAGGGGGATGTTATTAGGATGATTTACCCTTTGATCCCACTTGGACAATGATTGTATTGCGGCAACAACGAACAGCAGAGCCTGTCTGATCAACGGAGATTGGTGAGGCATGGCCTGACTGTTCATGGCCATCCTAATATGTATGGTGTGTAGATAATGGCCTGCAGAGCATATGACAGTAGAGAGATAGGCTTTAGCGTGACTGGGTTTCCGTACAGACACATTGTGGTTCATGCTCCAGTCATAACTTGATGTCTACATGTGTGTCACACAACGTAATGTCCGGGACAGTTTTGATGGGGATGTCTGTTACTGCATTGGGGGTAATGTGCCCCTTTGCCACTACTCTGTCTGAGCTACATTCCTTTGTGCTTGTTGCATCACACCGAGAGGTGGGAGGCATACAACAGCATGTCCATGAAACTACCCGTCCTACAATAGCATTGCACCTTCACACATACACACCCAAATCCAGGGCCCACACAACCTCAGACCCTCAACGCCATGGAGCCAGTGGTAGCACTGTGTGTCTTTGTATGACAACATAGGGTATGATGGGGCAGTGCACACAACCTCTGATCCCTGCGTCGGTACATTATGGGGCTGTGGAGATAGATAGGGGGGTGCATTTGCAATGGTGAGCTGGTTACACAATGTTACTATCAGGGAGGTGATGAGATGTGATGGTTATGCGTAACAGACATACCTGCATGTGGATCTGCAGTGTCAAGCATCTCAGGCAGCCCAGAAGTGTATACAGGTCCCAGGCGTTCCGCCAGCTGCTGCCAGGGGCTGAGCATTGCTGGTAGGGGGCCCCCGCCACCTGTGCCCCTGGCATGGTATTTCTCGGGCACACATGTGCTAACGCACACCTCTCTTGATATCTGAATATCTTTTCTTTAGCTGTCTATGTCCCGCAGGGGGCCCCCTACCTCAGCACTCCATGCCTGACCTCCTCCCAGACCGCCTTCCGTCCTGCTGTGCTGGTCCGTGAGCTAAGACGGCCAAACAGCACCCTCGTAGTTCTCCAGGACCATGGAGAGGAGGGTGTGGTTCTCAGCATCCGTAAATCTTATTGCCCTCCTCCGCAGGTTCTCAGGCACTGGTACCACTCTTCCTCTTCCCAGTGTGCCTGCTGGGAACCAGCTGTGCAGGTGCTGCTATCCCTGGTTCTGCCACGGGCTCCTCAGGGCCCTCAGGACCCACAGGCCCTGCCTCCAGTGGCACTGGTGGGGCCACCTCACCTGCAACGCCCAGCACACACACCCTCTCCGCACCCTCAGCCTCACACCCTCCCTCTCTCTATCCCTCTCTCTCTCTGTCCCTTCCTCCCTCTCCCTCTCCCCTAACCCTCTCCCGTTCCCTCTCTCGATCGCTCTGTGTACCCCTCTCTCTCCCCCTCCCCCTCTGGCTCTGACTCCGCCTCTCCATCCCCCTCCACTCACCTCTCTCTGCACACCTGTCCCCTCCCCAACTCACCTCACCCCCTCTGCCTCCCCTACAACACCCACTGAACAGACACCACAACTATGACCACTCCTCACACGTCACACAAACACATGAACCTGTAACAGTACAGCAGCACAGTACACAGAGAGACGTTCACACAATAAACAGGGGACTACGGATATGACAACAGATACGACCACAGGATACAGCTGATGACACAGAGTAACAGAAACCCTACCTATCACTAGACAACCTCTCAATACACAGCCTCTTACTACACTCCCGCCCACTCCTCAGTCAACCCTCAACCTTTACCTTGTGTTTCCGTGTCCCTTTGTACCTTTTTTTTTGCGGCGCGCACGTTGCGCATGTGCAACTGTGCGACGGCGCTGCTTGTGGGCAGGCGCCGATATCCAATTTGCGCATGGGCGTGCGTTACGCTGTCGTGTTTTGTGCGCGACACGCAAATGATACTCTTAGCGCATGTGCATTTCTAGGAGCATCATGTACGTCAGGGCAATGCTTACGCCCATGCTTAACGGGCTCCGCGCACACGCAGACGCTCGTGTGACTCAGTTGGCACATGCGCTGTCTCGCTAATTCACACACACACTCACGCGCGCCAACAGTTGCACATGCGTGGCCCCCACAGCCAGTCGCCCATGCGTAACGTCATGCAGATGCGCAGGATAATGCACATGTTTCGCCTCGCACAAGCGTCGCAATCCCACAACAGCGCATGCGCACAGTACGGACATACCAGTCACCTGTTTAAATTGCTTCTGCAGATTTGGAGACATTGAGGGTGTTTTCGTAGGCGCGGCGAGTGTTGGTGTGTTGAAACTGAGAGCAGGTGTATGACAGTCCTGTTTTTGTGAGTTTTGTTTTGACTGTGTTTTCTTTCGTGGTTTTGTACGGTGTGCAGTGTTTGGGAACGTGTGTGTGTGTGTGTGCGCGTGTGTGTGTGTCTCTGTGTGTGTCGGTGTCTGTGTCTGTGTGTCTGTGCTTGTGTAGCCACACAGGGGTGTTTATGTCTGTCATAGATTTTGTTGCATGTGCCCGGAGACGTGGGGCAGATGCTGCTGTTGCCGACAGGGTAGATGATGCCCATGGGGCTGAGGCACAGGACATGGGTGTAGAACCCGCAGCAACTCAGACCTGCAGCTGTGGAGGCCGTCCAGAGAGGTGCTGGGCGTGGAGGGTGGCAGACCGGCGTGCTGAGGTGCAGGCTCGGCAGCCACGGCCTCTACAGGCCCAGGGCCCAGCTCCAGGGCATGCGTGAGGACCAGGTACTCTCCCTTTACCGACTGAGCACAAGGGCTATTAGGGGGCTCTATGAGGATCTGAGACCTGACCTCGAGCCCCTGACATGACCGGTCCCATGCCATACCAGGTTTAGTCAAGCTCCTTGCTGCGTTACATTTCTTCGCCTCTGGCTGTTTCCAGACCTCTGTGGCCGCAGTGGGTGGCATGAGCCGCCCCACCTTCTCACGCTGTCTCCACCAAGTACTGTGTGCTATGGTCAGCCGGGTGGGGAATTACATAGGCCTTCCCCACAGTAGGCAACATTGGGGGACCCTGAACCAGGCCTTTGAGGCATTAGCTGGGATACCACACGTGGATTGGGAGCTAAAGATTGCACACATGATCCCCAGGTCCCACCAAGAGACAGGGAGGAGGAGATCCGCAACCGCAAACACAACCATTCCCAGAATGTACAAGTACTATGTGATGCAGATCTGCATATTCTGAATGTGTTCCCACGGTTTCCAGGGTCCACCCATGACTCCTATATCCTGCATCGCTCAGCACTATTCAGGGAATTTGAGGAGGGACAGTATGGTGACTGCATATTGCTGGGTGAGTAGTGACCGTTAAATAATGTCATGATGCATATATGACTGTTTTGTTGTGACATCTCTCATGTAGTGCAGCGTTTGCTCTCTGTGCATTGTGACACCGAGCAAACATTCAGCAGTGTGACTAATGATATGGGTTGACATTGTTGGGGGACTGTAGACCTCGTTTACCAGGGGACATAATTGGCCATTTCACAGCCATATTACGGACATATGTGCAATTTATATGCTGGTGTTGGTAGTGGAACTATGCACATATTCTGACGTTTGTGCTGTGTGTGTATTACGATTGGATGTGTATGTCATCTATGCACAGGGGTGGGGTGGGTGGGTGGGGTTGGTTTGTTACCATACTCACCCACCTGTGCATGCATGGTTTTTGGATTGTACCTGTGTTAGGTCATGTGAGATGTATGTGATTGACAATCCATGCACCTTGTGATTATCATGTGCGTGTGAGGGCCACACACTCACCCTGTCGTGGGGATGTTAGCCATTGATTGTTAGACAACAGAGGGTGGTGGGTTGGGTACGTATCATGCATGTTCTCGGCCTTTGCAAGTGGGAGTACACGTTTGCATTGTTATGTTCATGTTTTTGTCCTGTGCCATTACAGGGGTCCAATCAGGTCTGGGCTTTGCATTACCTTTAGCCACTGCAGATATGCCATACCAGGGCGTCATTGTATGTGATTATCCTGATGTGACTCGTAATTTGTGTGAGGTGACAGCAAGGGCAAGGGGCCATGTTTGTGTAGAGACAGGTAGCTATTGGTGGGACATACACAGGGACTAGTTATGCTCATTAGTTGTGATGTTTTAGTGATCATATGGGCTACAGTGTGGTTTTATGTGTTGTGCTGCTTAACAAGGAGGGATACATGATGGGGACAGTGGCCAGGGTGTCCAATGGGATGTTTGATGGGCAGCAGTCAACAGCATCTGGCGTCAGACTGGTATATGTCGATATGTAGGACCTTGGAGGACGCGGGCTGTTGAGGTGATATAATGTTTCTCCTGGCTGAGCTCACGGTCATACATGTTCGTTGTGTGCCCCTACATTGCGTCTAAAATACATTATTGTGGTTTTTTGCTTGGCAGGCATATATTCTGTTTATGTTACGTGTGTGTTGCTGTTGTAGTGTGTCATTGGTGGTGATGGTGGTAGGGATGTGACCATGAACACCATGACAGGATGCCTGTGCTACACCTAGCGGATCATTTGTGGACACAATGTGATTGTGTTGTAGTTTGACAGGTCTTTACAGACTACAGAGGCCCTTTGTTGCATTTCAATCAGCATAGGTGTAATTAGGTCAGGTAGGTAGTTGTTGGTGTCATATATTTCTGTCCTTATGTGTTCTGAGGTTGCTTCTCACGTCTATACATGTGTCCTTTTATGGTGTGGTGCGTTTATTCATTGACCTGCATTTTATTTTCTGCAGGTGATGCAGGGTATGGGTGTCGCCCCTGGCTGCTGACCCCTGTGCGCCAGCCACGGACACGTGCATAGCGGAGGTACAATGAGGCCACGCCTCCAGCCGCTCTGTCATAGAACGCACCTTTGGCGTGTTGAAAAGTCGCTTCAGGTGTCTGGATAGGACAGGTGGGGCCTTACAATATGCGCCAATGACTGTTGCAGAGATAATCGTAGCCTGTTGCATCCTGCACAACATTGCTCTCAGGCATGGTATCCCTGCAGAGATTAATGAGGATGTGGAGGAGGATCCACCATGCCCCCTGTACGTGCCTGTGTTGACACACAGGCAGGCACAGCAGTCAGGCGGAGGTTGATTACAGAACTATTCACTGGTATGTATAGCACATCTGCCCACATATATGTGCCTGTGTGTGCATGTGCTGCTTAGTAGGGGTGATGTTTCTGACCAGTTGACATTCAGATCCAGGCCTGCATTGTCCCTCAGGTGTACAAATGTCATAACATGTATGCATGGGTGTTTTTTGGACAGGGATCAACAGCGGCTGTTGGTGTCGTGTGTGGCTGTGGGTTGGTACACCTTTTGGAGCTTTGGGGGCCACAGTACCAGTGAGTGGCTGTTTGTGATAGCAACTGCTGGCCAGACATAGGTATAGTGTCCTCCTGTGTGTGTGGAGCACGGTGTCAGGCATGTGGTATGTGGTTTGGTGTGGTGGGGAGGGCCATGTTTGTGCGCAGCACTCATGCTATGATTGGTTTGCTTTGTACATTCCTCTTTGGGGGCTTGTGTGTGTGTTCTACCCCTGTGAGCTGGCTATGTGTGTCTCTTTGTTATTTGCAATGCAACATGTCAGATAGTGCACAGTTGGCATGCGCCTGACGACATTCCCATGATGTTATTGATGTCTTGTTACATGTTTTGCTGCAACACAACCATTTTATGGCAAGGTATGCCTCTTCACGTAGCACAGACATGTATGGGGTGAAACATGTGAACATGTTCACTCTGCAGCCAGGGGTCCATCTGCTTGCTAGCCTATGTTTGAGGCGGGGTCATTAGTTTCATTATCTTACTTGTACACACATACAGATGTCATGTGGGTCACATCAACAGGTGGATTTCATTAGGCAACTGTAACGCTGCCTGTGAGCCCTTTAATGTGGTTTTGTGTTATTAATTTGTGAGCAGGGCATATGTATTTCGGGGTATCTGTACATCCGCCTCATGGCTCAGGTACATGGTATTTGGAGGGCAGGATGGCACAGTACACAGCCACGGATACCTTCAGGACACTAGCAAGGGATGTTAGGTCCACATACACACACAGTCCTAGATGTATGTTTTTGGGAGCAGGGGAACAGGTGGCCTATCCATGGTTCAACATTCTCACAGTTACACAATGGGATGACATGCAGACATCATGGTCAGGTGACATGCAGACAGGGGGTTGTTTTTAGCCATACATGTTGTTGAGCTTGCCAAGTATTTCAACACACAAGCAGCACACACAGTATTATTTGCTGTGGGAGATGTACACTGGATATTATGCATCTACACAGTGGATACATGTGGTTGTGGTGCATATCTTCCAGGTGTCACAGGTCTTTACACTGTGATACAAGACAACATATTGAGGGTACCACACACGGAGAGGGGGGTATTGGTTTAAACCTGGTTGACACAGACTGATAGTGTGATCTTTGGATACGTCCAGAACATTGTGGAAACAGCCACCTCTTTAGACATATTTGTGGACCAACAGAGAGGGAGTGTGGCCAACTGACGGCTCTGTGGGGCCCTCCAATTAGCATTGGACATCTACATTATGACACTCCCATGTGCACGATCTGTGCAGTGTGAGGGTGAACAGTCAGTTGTAAGGTCATGTAATGTTGTGTGACAGCTGGGGACATTGAGGTGCAGTGTGTTTTCCACATCTCGTAGTTGACAGTTATTTTAGTTGATATTTTCTCCGCTAAACAGGACATACATGATGACAACGGTGTCGGCATGTATCATTGGGACCTGAACGGACATCCGCCAGATCCTGGGGTTCAAGGTGAGTAGATCTACAGATACATTGTATGTGTCTGGGGTCAGGGGGACAACATATTGGCAGCTATGTGTCTCAGTGGGTAGCTGGTGTTGTTTACTTATTGACGGTGAGCCTCCCTTGCCCATATCGTGCTGTTGTCACACATCTCCCCATGTGTCTGTGTTCATAATGGTTAGTGTAACAGCTGTTGTGCCTTATTTACAGCAGATGTACATGTGTGTGTCAATGTCGTTATTTGGTGGATCCTCCACTTGCTGCATCCACCATCTTAGTTAGATCAGCCATCAACAGGGTAGCAATGCATGTGACTCGGCCATTATGTGTACAGATTAGCAGTTGTGCACATACAGGCCATTTATTACAGCTGTTGTGCTGAACTACGCATATTGTGTGGTTGTGTGTTTATGGGTTGACTATGTGGTGCTGAATTGCACACGCATGATACATTATCATGTGCTATGATGGTGTGTGCACCTGGGGGACATTGTGGACTTTGATAACTCTACGGTTGTGATGTTTACATTTCCATAATGGCCCACATTTGTAGTGAGCAGAGCTGAGTCTTGTGTTTGGTGTAACAACTGTTGAGCAATATCTATTTATGTCATACATAGGCATAATGTGGAGATCCATCTACAGGACATTTACATGGTGATTCTAATGGTTTGCCTGACGTCTCTCCCTTCGGTGTGACCTGGTGTGGCTATGCAATAGCTGATGGATTTGATGAGGAACACATGATGCACACATAGGTTAGGTTACATATTTGTTCTTTTGTGCTTACATCCAACTGTGCGTGGCAGGAGGTTTCTGTTCATCTCATGGACATGTAATGTGGCATCTCTGTGGACACAGACATATGCATATAGTGTGTCGCTGTGAGATGCCCGTGTGACATGTTATTGTTCCTATCCTTTTCCATGTGACACCCGTGTCTGCATTAACATGTGATGTTGGTTCTCATCATTGTTTTATATGTTGTGCATATCCTCTGATGTTTGCATTTGCATCCCTTGTATGTGTATTTCCTGCATTGTGCATCATGGGAATATTTGCTGCTGTTGCAATGTTTCTAACGTGTGCCATACTTATCCTATCTTGACACAGGGCAGCGGACACACCAGACCCATTTCCTCAGGTGCTTCTCGGCTCCGCATTCCAACACCTGTTGTGTGACAGACCACCATGTTTGTGTTTCTGGGGAAACTGCCATTGGATGTTCCACGTCTGCAAGTTGAACACTGGCCTGTGCTGGACATTATTGCTCTTGGACTGGTTGTTTACCCATGACAGACATGTTCAGGACACATTTTGGGCCATGCTTTGGCTGGGAGTCCTTGTGATTGCAGGGACACATATGAACATTGCTGGACTGTGTCATATTGGAATGTGAACATTGACTATGCATACCCATGTTTTCATGGGGGTGTTTTGACGTGATCTTGCTGATATCATTGACCCTTTGCTTTTGGGACAGTGTGCGCATTAGGGACTGACATTATCTTTGTCCTATGGTCATCCATCCCCAGTTGTTTGTTGTATATGTTTGGCCCATGTGTGTGACATGGCACACAGTATACGCTTATCTGTTTGTTTCAACAGTAGCATACAGCCATGTAACTGGCATGGGGAAACACATACAGCGTTTTTAATCGTATATGTCCACCTGACCCACCCCTTGCCATGATACATGTTTTGCACAAAACACACATTCATGCACAACACCATCCTTGATTGATGTTTTGGGGTGGCAATGGTGTTTCCATTCATGTGTGGCATCACTGTACCATGTTAGTTTATGCCTGGTGCTTGTGCCTCTGACTGACTATATTTGGGAGTCACAGCATGGTGAACTATGTTTTCGGTGTGTTTCACTGTGACATGTTTCCCCATCCTTCGCATATGAACATGCTTGTTGTTGTGTTTGTTTACTGTACGGACATGACACTCTGCATGATGGTCCACACCTTGCATTGCATGTCTGCACAGTCCTGTTCTACCCCCTGCATGAGCGACACTCTCATTGGGACCTTATATTTGTGCTGTGGTAGTGTGGCTGTCCATTTTCCCAAGAGACATCTGCATTCCCTGGACCATGCTATATGTGGGCACATACTGTCTACACAACAAACAATGCAGGGTGACCTCATGCATGTTGTTATGTCTGCACATTTCATCCGGTTGTGTTTTTCTAACTCTTTTGGTCTTCATGTGTCCCTGCTACCTGTTAGCATATAGTCCCACAGCTTTAGCTGATATATGAGGTGTACATTGACACATTCCTGGTGTTGCGAGCAGCCATTATGTGGGAGGCGTGACATTACTTTATAGATGTGTGTGTCACATTACGATATGAGGCCAGCATATCTTATTGTGATTTAGAAACCTCCTCTGTTGCCTGGGGGCTATTTTTGGGGGGACATGTGTTGTGTTTGGGTTTCTGATCTTGCACCACCTGTTGCCTACCTGCAATCATATGTGGGTGACACATGTCGGGCATGCAGCAGCTGCTGTGGTGTGTGCCACTGATACCTGGTGCATATCATGCACCTGATGCACATGTTATCTCGTGCCATTCATTTGTGCTCAGCCGGTGACCTTTACATAGCATGTGTGTTTATACCTTGCTGACCGTGTTCCCATCTTTAGCCAGGGAGGGACACACCTTGAACGTATGATTACACTGTGTATCGTATGTGTGAACCTTCTTCCAAGTAAATTTGCATTATTCACAGACATTTGTCTATTTCTCTACGTTTATTTTTTAACAGACAAGGTGATTCTAATGTGATTCTACAATGTGTCGCTTTGCAGCGGTTATGGCTCCTTGTGACCTTGGGGGTCCAGGGTTTCCTGGAACATGTCCCTCCAGTGACTTGTCCAGGGGCACAAGGTGTGCTGTTATGATATGCGTGATGGTTGCCGTGTGTGCAAGACATATTTGGGGACACTATTCTTCTCCTCCAGTTGTGGAGCACATTTGTGTCTACCGATTTGCTGTTAATATCCATGGCCACCTGTGCTCACATTGGTGTATGGTGACAGCTGTGTATGTGTGTGCGATTTTGCACATCACTGTGTCGTCTACGTTTCCATACGGACTCTCCCTTTGTAATATTGTGTGTGTTTGGCTCAGTGTGTTCTTGGGGGCGGGGTGTTTGGGGGCATGTTTGTCACACACGTGTTTATCAGGTTGGCTCCCCAGATCTGGTTTTCAATGTTGGGATATTATGCTAACTGGACCATTTGTTCACAGCTGGTTCATCACCTGGGCACACACCCTTGTCTCTCGTCAGTGTACAGCAAGGGGTTCACTCTGTGCTGCCTATCCATCAGATATTATCTGTTACATTGGTCTGTGTAATCACCATTGTGCTGTGGCTCTGTTCCTGTGCATGTCCATCACCGCAACACTTCTGCCATCCACTATTACTGTGCCTCAAAAATACATTACAGCACCACCACATGACCATCAGCACACCGCCTTATGCTGACCATTCGTTCTAGGACCCCTAACATAATGTCACACTGAGCCCAGACACTGTGGGGGATGGTGTACCTGCTCCCTGCACTATTGGTCCGTGTCTTCACCATTGTGCTGTGGCTCTTTTCCTGTGCGTGGACATCAGCACACCGCCTGATGCTGCTGGACATAACTGTGCGCCACCCAAATTAACAGTTCGCCGCAATAGATTCATAGACCTCCTGTTGAACCTTTATCCATTGGGGTTCGTGGCTCACTCAGCCTGTTTTCCTTGCGCACACTGGGGGATTGAACCCGTGGAACCTGGGTCATTGGTTAGTGTCTTCACCATTGTGCTACGGCTGAGTTCCTGTGGATGGACAGTTGTGCACAGCCTTCCGCCATCCACAACTAACAGCGCGACGCCCACTGCTGCCAGAGACGCACAAGATGGACAGCGCGCGGCCTGCTGACGCACAACATTTACAGCGCATGGCCTACTGCACCCCAGATCTGGCAATGGGACAGATGATTACACGCAAAATAAGCACGTTGCTGCCGCCCAGACGTTACAGCGCGACGCCTATAGACCCCCTACATTAGCGTGCCTCCCAAAATAAGGTGCGAACCATTACTATTCATGCCTCAGCCAGCCTTTTTGGTTTGCGCACACTGGGGGATTGAACCCGTGGAACCTGGGTCATTGGTTAGTGTCTTCACCATTGTGCTACGGCTGAGTTCCTGTGGATGGACAGTTGTGCACAGCCTTCCGCCATCCACAACTAACAGCGCGACGCCCACTGCTGCCAGAGACGCACAAGATGGACAGCGCGCGGCCTGCTGACACACAACATTTACAGCGCATGGCCTACTGCACCCCAGATCTGGCAATGGGACAGATGATTACACGCAAAATAAGCACGTTGCTGCCGCCCAGACGTTACAGCGCGACGCCTATAGACCCCCTACATTAGCGTGCCTCCCAAAATAAGGTGCGAACCATTACTATTCATGCCTCAGCCAGCCTTTTCGGTTTGCGCACACTGGGGGATTGAACCTGTGGAACCTGGGTCATTGGTTAGTGTCTTCACCATTGTGCTACGGCTGAGTTCCTGTGGATGGACAGTTGTGCACAGCCTTCCGCCATCCACAACTAACAGCGCGACGCCCACTGCTGCCAGAGACGCACAAGATGGACAGCGCGCGGCCTGCTGACGCACAACATTTACAGCGCATGGCCTACTGCACCCCAGATCTGGCAATGGGACAGATGATTACACGCAAAATAGGCACGTTGCTGCCGCCCAGACGTTACAGCGCGATGCCTATAGACCCCCTACATTAGCGTGCCTCCCAAAATAAGGTGCGAACCATTACTATTCATGCCTCAGCCAGCCTTTTTGGTTTGCGCACACTGGGGGATTGAACCCATGGAACCTGGGTCATTGGTTAGTGTCTTCACCATTGTGCTACGGCTGAGTTCCTGTGGATGGACAGTTGTGCACAGCCTTCCGCCATCCACAACTAACAGCGCGACGCCCACTGCTGCCAGAGACGCACAAGATGGACAGCGCGCGGCCTGCTGACGCACAACATTTACAGCGCATGGCCTACTGCACCCCAGATCTGGCAATGGGACAGATGATTACACGCAAAATAAGCACATTGCTGCCGCCCAGACGTTACAGCGCGACGCCTATAGACCCCCTACATTAGCGTGCCTCCCAAAATAAGGTGCGAACCATTACTATTCATGCCTCAGCCAGCCTTTTCGGTTTGCGCACACTGGGGGATTGAACCTGTGGAACCTGGGTCATTGGGTTAGTGTCTTCACCATTGTGCTACGGGTCTTTTCCTCTATGTACCCAGCAGCGCCCCACTTAGCCTTCCCACGCGCTAATGTGAGCCACGCACATTTGCGCGACGCGCACACGTACGGGCGTTTTTTTAACTTTTTCTGCCTGGCCCGCCCACTCCTTATTTGGCACAGGCACACTACCGCGGCCCCGCACGATTTCGGAGTTTAGTAAACATCCCCCTTTGTCTTTATACAAAAAGAGCAATCCATTTGAGATTCTGTAGAGGCATTATCAGAATCATAATTATCTATCTGCATGCCCTCATAATCAGGATCTGTTGTCTCCTGACAGGAATCAGCTTGTGGGAATGCAGGCTTAATTTCTTCTGACAATTTTAAAACCTTTTCTCAACAAGACCTCTCTCTAGGTTCAGGGGTTTTTGATGGGCTATGGAGATCCTTATCTTTCAATATACTGTTCAAGGCTTCTAATGGGCTCACCTTCTTTCTAGCAACAGTTCTTTTCACAGGCCTTTCCAGAAGTAAAACTCTCCCCACAGGCTCTGCAGCTTCCTCAGGCCAAATGCTCCTGTATCCAGGGCCAGCTTTAATTCCTCTATAACACGGGCTTCCTTCAGGGCTGTAGTTTCCTGTGTTTTGGCTGCAATGGGAATCCCTTCTGAGGCTGTCTTTGGAGCACCTCTCTCTTTCAGCTTCCCTGAAAGATTCCTTTCCTTCTGGTTCCCTCGTGATCTCCTTTCCTCTGTTTCCCTGGTGGTCTCCCTTCTTCCTGTTCCCTGAGGCTTAAATGAGTGGGGCTGCCCTACAGCCTCGAACTCCTCCCCCAGATGCTTCTCATTACCTCTCTTGGTTGCCTTGGAGCTTGGGCGTGGTCTGAGCTCAGCAGCCCCGTGTGTGTTTTTTATCACTTTGGCTGTACTTTGAAAGTCAGTGCTCTCTGGGCTATCCCTTTGCTTGAAGGTAAATGCTTGTCTTTTATCTATTTCCATGGACTCTAAGACAGTTTCGCCACTACAATACTTATTTATTTAAGGGGTATGTTTACTAAACTGTGTTAGTGCAATTCGCGTTAGGAGCCGCGTTAGTGGAAGGAAAGCCAAAAAAGGACATGGGAGGGACATCGTAACCGATAACGCGCATTTGCGCGCGTTATTATGCGCCGCGTAGCAATGATCGCTACAGCGCGCGCCACTGCGTGCACGCCAAAGACAGCGCGAAGACACCCAAAGACAAAAACAGAGCTATAGCACAATGGTTACTAAACAGACTGATAGTACAAGAGTCATGGGTTCGATTCCACAGTGTGCCTAATGAAAAAGGATGGCTGAGGCGTCCTGTGTAACCCATTGAAAGCCAACTATAATATTTTAATCCACAGTCTGTAGGCGGGTTACAGTTTGCATATGTCAGGAAAATTGTACCCGTCTTATGCAATATGTTCCAATAGTGATGTTCTCTCTGACATGGTCATGTATTATATACCATTTGATAGGAATATTTAGGCGCTCCCTATAGGGCGAAGTGGAAGGTGCACCGTATAGGGCGACTTGTAAGGCGCGCCCTATAGGGCGCCTTTTGAGCTACCCTAAGGTGACAGTACCCTGAGGGTGGTTCTGCTGGCAGCACTAATATACAGTAAAAATAGACAATGCCTAAGACAGCCCTAGCAATGAACCCATGACCTCTGGCTCCATGGGCAGTGAAGTAACCAGTGGGCTAGAGCTGCTAATAAACACATGGCTGGCTACAGGAGGACTGCACGGCACCACACCCACATTCTGCTGTGGTTACCAGGGAGATTATATACCACCACCCAACGCACCCTCTAGGGCTCAGGGTGGGGGACAGGATCTCCCACCCACAGATCCACTTTCAACCCCCTGCAATGGTGGCAGTAGAGGGGACCATCACCCCAGTCTTACTCAGGATCAATCACCCTACAGGGCAGGCAATGCAGAGCACTACACATCCATAAGGCAATAGCAGACAGACGGCAGGTCTGGAAATGCACAGCTGCCCCCCACCATTATCTGACATTCTCCAGCAGCAAGCCTCCAGCCGCTGTATCCTGCACAGTGTTCCAGCAAGACACATACTAGCTGCAGACAGTCCGCCAGCTAGTCCATAGTGCATGGTCCCGGAGGAGATGCATGTACCCAGAACGGGGATATCAGCATACACACCAAGCAGATAAATCAGTGATTGGGCCCCAAAAGGAAACCCATAAATATCACATAAGAGAAATACTAGATAGCACTATGGGGGAACCTAGCCATGCCATGGTCACTGCTCAGTCAGGGTGAGAGTGACCTCCCAGCAGGACATGCTATGGCCACCCTGTCCGTGCAGGTGGTACCAGGCACTACAATGTCCGGCCATTGCCCTATGCCCTGTGCAGATGCGGCAAGGCCAGGCCACGCTATCCAGGATATCCCACAGTACCTTGCTCCTCATTATGCACATTGGCAGGCCAATACTGGCAACAGTGCTAGCAGTGTGGGCTGTGGAGGGTGTTTGCAGCCACCACACACTGGATAGACAGACACACACTCCCACACCTAGGCCAGCATTGTGCTACTATAGAGGTGTTTAGCAGCCCTGGCCACCACACCAGTCCTGGGCACAGTGCAGGCATGGATATGGTACGCAATACTGGTGGGGGTCACTCCCGAGGGTGGTAAACACTGTCAGAGACCAGACCTGAAGCACACACCACAGACATCAGAAAGGTTGCTATGATACAGCTCACTCCGAACATTGTACTTAACCTAGGAATTGCTATCTGCCAGTACTCATAGCAACCTTTTGATAGCTGTGTACCATATTCCCCGGTTTAGGGTGGCATTACTAAGGTATGCAAGTGCTAGTATTGGGAGATGTACACAGAGCCCAAAGTCCTGCCTCTCCAGGAGGCTTGGGATAATGGGGCCTGTGGGTGCGGGTGTGTCTGCCCCTGTTGGCTGCTGCTTTACGGCAGAGGTTCCCAACTCCAGTCCTGATGTGCCAAACACTGTTCGGGTTTTCATGCTGTCCCTCATGAATATGCATGAGATACATCTGCATACCATGGGGGTGGCGCATAGAAATGCAGCACAGGCATCTTTATCAGAGGCAGCATGGAACTGGAATGGTGTTTGGCCCTCCAGGACTGCATTTGGGAGGCTCTGCTCTAGGCAATGTGCATGTTTATGGTGTCTGTGCTCTGTAGGGTAAAATGATGGTGTTTTGGGCATGTTTACATCATCTGCAAGAACGGTTCTGCCTGTATTAGCACGTTATAGCAGTGGGTAAAATATGAGGACTGGGGTGGCAGAAACCACAGCTGGGACTTGAACCTGTGACCTTCTGCTTCTGCATACAGTGGTTCTGTGCACTGCACCACCATGTTCTCACAGAGATGGTGCATTCCCTGGTGATACCATGACTGTTGGCTAGGCCACGGTCTGCTCCGGGCAGCTGCATCTGCCCCCTCCACCACCAGTATCCCTCAGCCACCATGCTGACATGCCCTTCTGCTGGTGGAGCTGGCGGTGCGCGGTCTCAGGCCATCCAGTGTGCAGGTAGGCGTCTGCCTATGGTGCGTGTTCTGGGGTAGGGGTGCCTGCATAGACGTCCACACTCCCCCCCAGCCCCGCCTGCCAGTGTTCCGTGCCCTTGGGGGTTGCTGTTGGGTACTCTCCCCTGTGACGCTTTGCGAAACACACTCGTGCCCATGTTGGACCCTCATCAGCTGCTGTCTGGCTCTACTGTTTACTCATTCCTATGGGCCAACTGAGCATCACCCTAGTCCCTACTGTGGCCCAGCTGCGCCACTGCATGTGCCGCCTGCAGCCCTCTGTATCCCCTTTTCCAGCATCTGCCCGGTTGCCCATTCTGACATGCCCGCCCTGATGTTGCGGGACATGTGCACGCCATAGGAACCCTGTCCGATGGTGGGGAAATCCCTGAGCAGCGCTATTTCACTGTGGGCCCATGCACCTTGTATGGGGACAGAGTATGGACCCTTCCACGAATTATCTCTGTTCTATGGAGCTTACTCAGGGGGGGGGGTTGATGTTTCTCATTGCTACCACTATTGGCCAGCTTGGTTGTTGTTTTTTTTCCAGTTTGTTGGGGTCATTTTCGGTGTTTCTGTGCCCTTTTGTTCTGTGCACATGTATCACACTTATCACCTTTTTTTGGTTTCCCTGCCTAGGCTGTACATTGCTGACATGTAAATGGTTTCTCTCCCCTTTAAAGTGCTTTTACCAGTAGGTTTTCATTCGCGTTGGAATTCAGCTCTGGAAATCAGCGCGTTAGCCTCTCCCCGCCCACTCTCCGCCCATTGACCCCTTCTCTCCGCCCTCTCTCCATCTTCTGCGGTGTTTTACTGCGCAGCGGAGCATTACGCTTGTTAGCGCGTGATAACGTGCGCTATAGCGCGTTAACGATAATTAATGCATGCTATAGCGCGCTAACGATCATTAATGTCGTACAACACGCATTATTCACGTTTACCGCAGTTTAGTAAACATACCCCTAAATGTTGTTTATTATGTTTGATCGTATTTATTTATTACATTATCTAAAATTTTTATCTTATTTTAATGTTTTTATTAATTTATGTTTTATTTGTGTTTTTTCATAAGTTGTATTTTCCCCTGAGGAAGGCGTTTGTCGAAACGCGTTGGGACATATCAATAAAGCACCTTGTGATCATCACCCGCTCTTGCCCTTTGTGTGTTTCTAAATTTATCCAGAGCACTATCCAGATAAAGTTAGTCATATGTATGAACTACATGAATAACAATGTTTGTTTTTTTTAATTTCACGTTTTAAATCAGAACTATATATCTCTGTATACAATGGGGTAAATCCAGGACTGGATCAAGCTTGTCAGGTGCATCTAGAGCCAGCTGGCAACACTATAGAGGGAGCACATCAAAAAGAACAAGGCAAAATACAAAGGTAAATAAGAGATTATACCAAGGGTGGGCAATTCCGGCCCTCGTGCACCACATTCATGGGCCTATTTCCATACAATGGAAGGCAGTGGATGCAAATAGATCTCATGAATATTCAATAGGGACATCATGAAAACCAGGCTGGATTGTGGTGCACGAGGGCCGGTATTGCCCATCCCTAGATTATACAATCTTGGAAAGACAGCAGATAAAGTAAATTAAAGTCTCCAAAACACACTAGGAAAGCAAAAAATCATGTAGACTCCAATTCCTGGTGATCCCGTACAAATTTCTCAAGCTGAGAAGGATCTAGAACAATGGTTCTCAACCCAGTCCTCTGGGACCCCCAGGCCAGTCAGGTTTTCAGGATATCCACAATGAATATGCATGAGATAGATCTGCATATGGAATATCTCATGCATATTCATTGTGGATATCCTGAAAACTGGACTGGGTTGAGAACCACTGATCTAGAAGAATGTAACATGTATTCCTGTAAGTTCTCAGTAAAAAAAGTAGCACCCTAGCCTTGAGGGCCAAAAACAATTTCCTCCTCTATTGTGTAGGCCGGGAAAAATCTGGAAAAATCAGAATTTTTGCTCCACAAATCATCATATTCTTTTTTTCTAAAGAAAGCTTTCAAGGTAATTTTTTTTATCATTTGCAGAAACAAGCAAAATTGCTCTAAAGGTAATATTATCAGTAGAATCTTCAAAAAATGCTGTCACATTGAATTTGGCAGAATCAGGCCCCCTTCTACCAAATCAACCGTTCTAGACAAAGCAGAAGCATGATAACATTTGGATATCTGTATAACATCTGCATTCTCAAGACAAAGAATCTCTTTAAAGTACTTTCACAAAAGGATTTCCGGAGAAAGCAATGAAAAAGAAGGAAAGATTATGGGGCTTGTTTACAAAGCCGCGGTAGCAGTTTCTGATCGTTATCGGAGCCGCGGCCCCATTGATTTCAAGTTTACTTTCCATGTTCTCGATTTTATAATGCAGAATCAAGGAATCCTTAATATGCGATGTTCTGACTGCTTGCCTTGAGGAAACCTTGAATTCCAAAAGTTCAAACTTCTTACAGCAAGAAGCAGTGGCGTAAAGTCTGCCCAAATAGCCCCTGCAATGTGAAGAGGCCTAGGCAAGAAAGAGGCCCACACAGAGGCGGTAAGGCAGTGCGGCAAACTTACTTTACCATATTTTCCATGCTGCCTCTGCTCTTGTAAATTTTCATCAAGCCTGGTGGCTGTTGCTGTGAGACTATGGTCCGGAGGGAAGCAGCATGAGGAGAGCTGCTGCATGAGAGGTGGCCCGCATGGGGTGGGGAGTGCGTCACTGCAATAATCTGGGGCCCTCAGCAAAATTTTGCTTGGGCCCCTCATTGGAACTTATGCCACTGGCAAGAAGCAGTCCTAGAGTCAATGAGGCACATACTAATATGTGCGTCAAGGTCCCTGTGCGCCCAATCAGAATCAGGATGCATAGAGGCAAACGCGATTCCAATCCCTTGGGGTCTAGACATGCCCTGCAGGATTGAAATGGGTCTGGGCCTGTACAAGCAGGCTGGGATACAATTCTGATCAGCCTGCATGTACAGATCCCTGCCCGGCTAACTCAGGCTCCTGAATGGAGCTGTGGTGCCATGGCATCCTGTTGCCATGGAACCGCAACTCCATTCAGTAGCCATGATCCCCAGCCACTAACCACTTTCTCCTTTCCCTACAGCCCGACCCCCAATCTGGCCTTCCATGGCCAGGTTCAGGCTGCAGAGAATCCCCAGTACCCACTCACCATTCCGCCGCTACCTGGGCCTGCCATCCCCCGAAATCCAGGGGGACTTATTCCACCTCTGAGGTGGAATAAGTCCCCTGTAAAGTCTGCCAACCTCAGACATACAGGGCCAACCTCAGAATTGGCTCTGTATGTCCGAGGTCATGGATCACTCATGCCACATCCTCGCTCCACCTCCGGAATGCCGTCGACTAAGCCTCCCCATACAAACTCCTTATTGGTACTGGGATGCTTCTGCCGGGGATGGACGGGGGGCAAATAGCAGGGATGGATGTCCCAAAAGGATGTCCATCCCCACTATTTGTGTTACAGAATAGACCCCAGTATCAGCAAATACTTAGGGAACTTAGGGACGTTCTAGCAGCTCCACTGACTGACCTTTTCAATGACTTGTTGGAGTCAGTAGTGGTGCCAGAGGACTGGAGAGAGGTACATTTGGTCCCTTTACACAAAAGCAGAAGTAAGGATGTAGTTGAAAACTACAGGCCGGTTAGTTTAACCTCTGTGGTGAGTAAATTATTGGAAGTGCAGCAGAAAGAGAAAATAGTGAGGTTTCTGGAGTTCAACGGATTACCGGATCCAAGACAGCATGGATTCACCAGAGGCAGGTCTTGTCAGACAAATCTGATTAATTTCTTTGACTGGGAGACCAGGGATTTGGACCGAGAGCCCTAGATGTGGCGCATTTAGATTTCAGTAAAGCCTTTGACACCGTTCTGCATAGACGACCTAAAAACAAACTGAACACCCTAGGGATGGACCCTAAAGTTACTGCTTGGGTTAGAAATTGGTTAAGAGGGAGGCAACAAAGAGTACAAGTAAACTGAGCTCACTCTGAGGAGAAAGAGGTTACCAGTGGTGTGCCCCAGGGATCTGTCCTTAGTCTGATTCTTTTTAATACCTTTGTTAGTGATCTTGCGGAAGGGCTATGGTGTAAGGTTTGCCTCTTTGCGGATAATACCAAAATCTGCAATAGAGTAGACACCCAGGAAGATGTAGATAACATGAGCTAGCTAAGCTTGTAGAATGGTCTAGAATATGGCAGCTGAGGTTTCATGTTAAAAAATGCAAGGCCATGCATTTGGGCTGCAGCAATCCAAGGGAGCGATATAGTTTAGTGGGTGAAGTACTTCCGTCCACAAAAGAAGAGCAGGACCTAGGCATGATTGTGTCTGATGATCTTAAAGTAGCTAAACAGATAGACAAGATGATGGTGAAAGCTAGAAGGATGGTTGAGTGCATAGGGTGAGCAATGGCCAGAAGACGAAAGAAGGTGATAGTGCCTCTGTATAAGTCTTTGGTGAGACCTCATTTGGACTATAGTGTGCAATTCTGGAGTCCTCACCTTCAAAAGGATATAAACAGTCTGGAGTCGGTACAGAGGGTGGCTACTTAAATGGTTAGTGGTCTTCGTTATAAAGCATATGAAGACAGACTTAAGGATCTTAATATATATACTTTAAAGGAAAGGTGGAATAGAGGTAATATGATTGAGATGTTTAAATACCTTTGTGGAATAAAGGCACAGGAGGAAAGCCTCTTTCAATTGAAAGCAAGCTCTACTATGAGGGAACATGGAATGATGGTGAAGGGGAATAAACTCAAGAGTAATATGCAGAAATATTTCTTTATGGAAAGAGTGGTAGATGCGTGGAATAATCTCCCGGTGGAGGTGGCAGAGATGAGGGCAGTATCTGAATTCAAAAAAGCATGGGACAAACACAGAGGCTTTCTAAAGGAAAAATAGGGGACTGTTGTAGTGGTTGATATGGAAGGGCAGACTACTTAGGCCATGTGGTCTTTTTCTGCCATCATGTTTCTATGTTTCTAAATTTAAGTGACACTTGCCAAGTAAAATAGCACAACTGAGAAGTAGTTTTAATAATAGAAGATTTTATTCTAGTATCCGCATTCCATATATCTTGCAACCTTATTTGGCTCACATAAAGGAGTTGCTTTAGTTGGGTCACAGGCAGCGTGTTTGGTGTGGGAACCAAAACTCTACCCTCAGGTCGAGCTAACTCAGTCAGAATTGGAGAAGCTTCCAACAACTGTAAACCTGGTGGAGGGGGCTGTGTGTGCTCAACAGAGCTCAAGGATGCCCCCTCAGGGGAGGAAGTCATAGGCACAGCACAATTGAGATGGTCCTTGATGCACTGTAATATATTTATCTAAGGACCTTGACTTAGTTGTCCCAGAGGGAATCAAGATCTTACTTTAAATCTTATGCTTCCACTTACAGTACCTTTGTTCGACATCACGAAGGAACACAGCTAGAGAGTATTCTCTGCTACTTCCCAGCTCCGCAGTGGCTCCAAAGGGGCTCCCAAGGGGAATGATCTGTCCCTTAGAGCTCACACTAGACAACAGAGTCTTTACTGGGTCCCAAAGATGACATCAGGACAACCCAGCGTGTGCCTTCTTCAGTAAACACTGCTCTCTGCCCAACTCTGTGCACACTTCTACTGCACACTGGCGTAGTTCCCCATGGATAACAATTCTAACTTTATACGGATAACTTATCCATTTAAGTTTAATATCACATATTCTCCAGGACCAAGCAGGAAGTCAGTCCTCACATATGGGTGACATCGACGTCGATGGAGCCCTTGCGGCGCATTTCCCCAGCTTTCCATGAAAGCCTTTGGGAATGCAGGCACGCATGCGCGGTTCCCTTCCTGCCTAAAGGTGCCATCTTACCTCAGTCTCTCTTTTTCCGTGAAGCCCTCCGGACGTGTGTCCTAGTAATCCCGGAAAATAGTTAGATTTTTTGGCGATCCTTCGCTATTTTTCTTCTCCGGTTCAACGCCGGTTCCCCTCCCGCCGGGTTCGGTACACCGGTATCGAGCCCGATCTTCTTTTTCGGTTTTTGCCCTTCGTGGCTGGCTTTCGCGCCCTTTTTTTCTTTTTCCCTGGAAGGCCGGTCCTTTGACCTCGTGGGGACTCTTATTTCCCCGATGGCTTCCAGTGGCTTTAAAAAGTGTGATCGTTGCAAGAAGCTGATGTCTCTCACCGACACACATGACTGCTGCCTTCGGTGCCTGGGTCCTGACGTGTGGACCATGTGGGAAAATGTCTTCCAAGGCACTGCGAAGTCGTCAGCACCAAAAGGAAAGGCTTTTTTCTGACTCGGCCTCCGGCCGGGCCCGGACCTCATCTGAGGCCTCGACATCTCGGGAATCGGATCCCGAGCACCGTCGGGGCTCCTCGGACAGGGAGTCCCCCGACTGGGAATGAAAGAGGAAGAAGAGGCTCGCGAGGGCGTCATCGGAAGAGGTCCCTGGCTCCTCGAGGGCTAGGTCTCAGACCCCCGATCGTCGCCCCGGGCCCGTGGAACAGGAGAAGCCTTCCAAAGTTCCTCGAGTGGAGCCGGAGTCTGCTAGACACGTAAGTCCTGTAGTCCTCATGGACTCCCCTCCCAGAGAGCCGACATCGGGCCCGGCGCCTCCGGGGCCCGAGTCGGGGGCTGCTGAGTCTCCTGAGCTGGGTCTCAGGTTGACAGCCTTGGAGAGCAGACTGTCTGCCTTCATGAAACAGCAGCGGGCACTGATGGCCAGCCTGTCTGGTGCATCTGCCCCGACCACTGGGACATCGACATCGAAGTCGACCCCGGAGACCGAGCCGACACTCGAGACCATGAAGGCTCGGGGTCAACCTCGGTCACGGTCTCCCTCGACCTCCCGTTCGGGACCGAGGGCGTCGACGCTGGTGCCTTTGGCGTCGGGGCAGGTGCTCGCAGGCCCCATGCGGTCGGACCCTGATTCCTCATCGGACGAGTCCGCCTGGTTGACGGAGGATGAGGAGTCCCCCGACACCTTCAGGACTCGGTGCGTCCCTTCAGACTCACCACAGTCTGAACCCCGGAGTAGATCCCCTACGGAGGATACCCGGTTCTCGGAGTTTGTCCGGGATATGGCCACCGCGTTTGCTATCCCTGCGGACCCCGAGGAGGAACCTCGAGCCGAGGAGCTAGAGGCCCTGCAGTACGACTCTCCTCCGAAGGAGGCCTTTATTTATTTTATTTTATTTATTTATTTATTTTAAGTCTCATCTATACCGCACTATTCAGCATCAGCGCGGTTTACATTGAACAAAGAATTTACACATTTCCGATGGTACTTTGTGTTTACATATGAACAGGAATAAATAACTTGGATAACAGGGGTAACTATTTACAAATTAAGACAGGTAACTATTTACAAATTAAGACTGTTCCGGTTCCTCCGATGCTGGAACGGCTCCTCTTCCGGATGTGGGAGACACCGGCCTCGGCGCCAGTTCTAAGCAAGCGGGTCGATTCGATCTATTGACTCCGGAAGAGTCCTGGCTTTCAAAAGGCACAGCTACCACACCATTCCATGGTGGTGGAATCGACCATGCATCGCCTGAAAAGTTAGAAGATGCATTCCGCGGTGCCCCCCCCCCCCCCCGGCAGGGAGGCCCGAAACCTCGATGGTTTTGGTAGAAAGTGCTTCCAGGGCTCGATGCTTGCTTGCCGTGTCCAGTCTTACCAGCTGTACATGGGCATGTACTTGCGAGACCTGGCCAAGGAGCTGGCCGGGTTCTCTACTGGTCTCTCCGGGGAACCCTTGCAGAGGTTCAAGTCCTTGTCCTCGGGGATCCCGGAATGCTCCAAGTTTATGTCTCGCACTGCCTACGATGGCTTCGAGGCTTCGGCCTGTGTTGCGGCAGCCGGCATCGCGGCTCGACGCCAGGCATGGCTGCAGTCTTCGGACCTCGAGCCATGGGTTCAGGACAAGTTGGTTGATGTCCCTTGCTGAGGTGAGAACCTTTTTGGCAAGCCCATGACCGAGAAGGCCGCACAGCTTGAGACCGAGCACCTCACGAGGACAAGGCTGTCTAAAAAGACTTCTGCCCCTTCTCACAAGAAGAAGGGCTCGGGTAAAAAGCCCTTTTACCTGAGGGCACTGCCTACAAACAGTACCCACAATATCAGGTTGCCCAAGCTGCCCCTCAGGGTCAGCAAGCCAAGGGGCAGGCTAATGGGCCCCGTAGGCAGAGGACCCCCAAGCCTCCGGCCCCTGCTCCTACTCAGCAGGGTGGGTTTTTTTGACTCCTTAAGCATAGCCTCTCTGTCCCTGCTCCCCCAACCCTGCACAAGAGGTTGCCTCGCCCTGTTTGCCCACCAGTGGCCACTCATCACTGGAGACAGTTGGGTGTTAAGCATAGTCCACAGGGGCTATGCACTACACTTCCAGCAACTGCCTCCTCCATGCTTCCCAGGGGAGCCTCCAAGGCCTCCCTTGCACACAGATCTTCTCCTACAGGAGCTCCAAGGTCTGTTGGTGGACAGTGCGGTGGAGCCTGTGCCTCCCCACTTGCACAGTCGAGGGTTCTACTCCAGGTATTTCCTGGTACCCAAAAGGACCGGTGGCCTTCGACCTATTCTAGATCTCCGAAACCTCAACAAGTTCCTGGAGAAGGAAAAGTTCAAGATGCTTACTCTTGGAACACTTCTGCCCTACCTCCAGCAGGGAGATTGGCTATGCTCATTGGATCTAAAGGATGCGTATACTCACATCCTCATTCATCCAGACCACAGAAAGTACCTCAGGTTCATTGTGGGAGGAAACCATTATCAGTACAGAGTACTACCTTTGGCCTCACCTCCGCTCCCAGGGTCTTTACCAAGTGCCTGGCAGTGGTGGCGGCCTACCTGCGAAATCAGGGAGTCTTTGTCTTCCCATATCTGGACGACTGGCTCATAAGAGGTCAGACGTGCCAGGAGGCCCGACAGGCTACTCTCAGAACTATTGCTCTTCTTCAAAGCTTGGGGTTCGTCATAAACTTCGCAAAGTCCACTTTGCTCCCCTCCCAGAACTTGGAGTTCATAGGGGCGAGATTGGACTCTCTGCTTGCAAAGGCATTCTTGCCAGAGGACAGAGCCCAAAGACTGATCAACTTAGCACAGCAGTTTCTCAGCAGGTCACTGGTCTCCGCAAGACTCTACCTGAGGCTTCTAGGCCACATGGCTTTGACAGTGCATGTGACCCCCAATGCCAGGCTCCATATGAGGCCTGCACAGTGGTGCCTTCGGACTCAGTGGTCACAGGCCACAGGCAGCCTCAGAGACAGGATAAGGGTGTCCAGATAATTTCTGAACTCCCTCAGCTGGTGGCTGCACCCACCCAATCTGCTACAAGGGGTACCTTTTCAGAGTCCTCGGTTCACAGTGGTGTTGACCACGGATGCCTCCCTGCAAGGCTGGGGGGATCATTGTCTAGGCAAGTGCACCCAGGGTCTGTGGTCTCCCTGGGAAGTCGCACAGCAAATCAATCTCCTGGAACTCAGGGCTATTCGGTTAGCCCTCAAGACTTTTTCTCAAACCCTGGCTCATCGGTCTGTCCTAGTTCAAACAGACAACCAGGTAGTAGCCATGTTTTATGTGAACAAGCAGGGCAGAACTGGATCCAGGCTCCTTTGTCAGGAGGCACAGGACCTTTTCTTGTTTGCCATCAGACACAACATGCTTCTCAAGGCAGTGTATCTACCTGGCCAGGAGAACTACCTGGCGGACAGGTTAAGCAGAATTCTGCAGCCCCACCAGTGGCAGCTCCATCCTTTGGTAGTTCAAAAGATCTTCCTAAAATAGGGACTTCCATCCATAGACCTGTTTGCCAGTCCTCTGAACAAACAGCTGCCAAAGTTCTGCTCCAGGCAACCGCATCCTCTGCGGATAGCAGCAGATGCTTTTCTGATTCCCTGGTCTCAGGGCCTCCTGTATGCGTTTCCTCCCACGCCCTTGGTGGCCCGAACTCTGTTCAAGATTCTTCAGGACAGGGCCTCAGTCCTGCTGGTGGCTCCCAGGTGGCTCAGACAGCCTTGGTTTCCACTTCTGCTTCAGTTGGCAGTGGATCCCCCTCTGCCTCTGGGGTTGCAACCCGACCTTCTCTCTCAGGATCAGGGTACCCTTCTGCACCCCAATCTCAAATCTCTCACATTGATGGCATGGAGGCTGCAAGGGTAATTTTGGCTCCCTGGGGCCTGCCTCAGGAGGTGGAGGAGGTTCTCCTAGCCTCTAGGAAAAAGTCCACTAGGAAAACCTATGCTCTTAAATGGAAAAGGTTTTCCGTGTGGTGTCAGTTACGTACAGAGGATCCTTTCTCCTGTACTGTACCAGTAGTGCTTCAGTACCTACTGCACTTATCAAATCAGGGACTTAAGTCCAATTCTGTTCGGGTCCACCTCTCAGCTTTGGGACCTCACCACTCACTGGTGGAAGGACACTCTCTGTCGGTTCACCCCTTGGTGTCCCGGTTTCTCAGAGGCTTGCTCTTGCTCAAGCCTCCAATCCGTCCTCCTGCCCCTGAGTGGGAGTTGAATGTGGTCTTGCAGCAACTGACTCGCCCACCTTTTGAGCCGATGGCTACTTGTCCACTACGCTTCCTGTTCTGGAAGACACTCTTCCTGGTAGCCCTTACCTTGGCTAGGCGAGTGAGTGAGCTTCAGGCCCTGGTCTGTGATAGGCCTTACACCAGATTTTATGGGAACAGGGTAGTCCTCAGGACTCATCCAAAGTTCCTCCCCAAGGTAGTCTCCTCTTTCCACCTCAACCAGGAGGTGGTTCTTCCAACATTCTTCCCTAGGCCTCATGCAAGCCAGGCTGAAGCAGTTCTGCATACCCTGGACTGTAGGAGGGCCTTATCCTTCTACCTTGACCGTACGCAGGGACATAGAAGGGCTACTCAGCTCTTCATCTCTTTTGACCCTAATAATTTGGGGTTGGCTGTGTCCAAGCATACCTTGTCCACCTGGGTGGCTGACTGTATCACCTGGACTTACAGGGCAGCTGACCTTCCTTTGCAGGGTCGGGTCACGGCCCATAGTGTCAGGGCAATGGCTGCCTCAGTGGCTCATCTCCTCTCTGTACCATTGGTAGACATCTGCAGGGCTGCATCTTGGTCTTCAAGCCAGACCTTTGCAACCCATTACTGTCTGGAGAGGGAGTCCCGTAGGGACAGTGCTTTTGGCCAGGCAGTACTCCAGAATCTCTTTGAGGTTTAGGCAACTCCTGCCCTCTGTTGGGCTACCGGTGGAGGTTCTGTCAGTGAAAAGCCTTTCTTTGATGCTGGAACTAGAGGGAGTTCTCTTGTTCAGCCTGGGTTCCTTGGTAGCCCAGAGCTTGGGAGTCACCCATATGTGAGGACTGACTTCCTGCTTGGTCCTGGAGAAAGAGTAGTTACTCACCTGTAACAGGTGTTCTCCAGGAGCAGCAGGAAGTCAGTCCTCACAACCCTCCCTCCTCCCCTTGGAGTTGAAGTTGTACATAGTTTATTTTACATTTTTGTGTGTTGTTCTTAGCTATGTCATTTGACTGAGGTAAGATGGCACCTTTAGGCGGGAAGGGAACCGCGCATGCGTGCCTGCATTCCCAAAGGCTTTCATGGAAAGCTGGGGAAATGCTCAACAAGGGCTCCATCGACATCGATGTCACCCATATGTGAGGACTGATTCCTGCTGCTCCTGGAGAACACCTGTTACAGGTGAGTAACTACTCTTTCAGCAGTTCAAGTTACACAAATTAATGGACTGAAAATGCACACGAAGCTATCTCTATAATTTTGCAGATATCTTTATGCTTTGGTTATCAGGTTGAATATTGCCTTCAATGTGATCTCAAAAGTTCACATCTAACATAGTCTTTGAACAATCTTTATACTAAAAAATTCAAGAACATTCAAGTTATTTTCCTCCACGCAACTTTAGTAGAGTCTGAGAAACTTGGTATGCCTCATCTCTGCCAGATCCTTCTCAGCTAAGGGAAAAGGATTTTGAAATCAATTCATGCCTTTTTCAGTAGCAGTTACTCACCATGCTGGTGGTAAATGTAGGCTGTCCTACTTTTTTTGTGCATCAGACTTTGCCATGCTTGCCCCACTAGTGATTATTTTGAAACTCAATTGTATTCATTTCTCTTTTTTATTATTATTTAAGAAAAAGACATCCCTTAGAGAGTATAGCTAATAGAGTTCACTGATGATAGTGATGCTGTACCAGAAACAAATTATAGTGTTCACGAAGTTTGAAGGACTGAAAAAGAAATGCAGAATGTGTAACACCAAATTTTCCTGTCAAGGTTTTTTTTTTTTATTACTGCTTGTTTCATTTTATTCTTAAAACTGATGTTTGCAGCTTTGTGCTTTACTTTGGGAAAGTCCAGATCAGAGATTGTCGATTCGCAGCTTCAATCAAGAACTGACACATAGGAGCCCTTCTGAGTAAGAACTGCTGGGTAACAGGCAGTTCCAATTTTTATAAGTCACAACATATCACCCTCAAGTGAAGAGTTTCACTCATACAAAATAATTTTCTGAAATCATCTGATACTGAAAAAAAAAAATCCTTCTTAATGCACTTTAGTGCCCTGAATGTAAGAATATTATGAAGGTTAGCTTAGAGCATCTCCATATGAAAATAGCAGCATTTACACATACAGAATGGAATACTCATGCAGATACAATTTCAGAAAACTGCTATTTGCATGTGGAGATCCACACCATGCAGAGATTTCAAAGGGGCATTTTGGAGGTGTGGTTTAAAAGTGGCTTGGGCGGGCCATAAAATCTAAGTGAGTATTCCTCATTTTACAAAGGGAATCCATGTATATGGCAAAAAATGTCCACACCTATGAGTGGTAGGAGGCACATATAGATTTTTTTTTTAAAGTGCTTGTTAAGGGCAGAACTTTAACCTGCTTGGATCAATAATCAATAAAGAAACGACAAGCAGTCAAGAAATCCGATGACACAGTGCACTTAGAAGAACGGCTATGAAGGACCTAGACAAGATTGTCAAATGCAGAGACATATCTTTACAAAGATTTGACTTCTCCAAGCCATGATATTTTCAATAACATTATATGGATGTGAAAGTTAGACAGTGAAGATGGAAGACAGGAAGAAAATTGATGACTTCAAAGTATGGTTCTGGCAAAGAATACTGTATGGACTGCCTGAAGACCAAACCAATAGGTACTACCGTGTTTCCCCGAAAATAAGACCGGGTCTTATATTTATTTTTGCTCCAAAAGATGCACTAGGGCTTATTTTCGGGGTAGGGCTTATTTTTTTACTGATACCGGTAGCACTTGCTGATTGACTGCCACCTCATGACAGTCAGCCAATCAGTGAAGTGTTACCACAGAGCGCACAGGGAAGCAGTGGATGCGGGCAGCGACAGCCCCTTGGAGAGAAGGAAGAGGCCCGCAGCGCAGAGACAGCACTGGCAGCTGATCGGCGTCGGCGTTTTTCTTTTCTCCAAGCATAAGGACAGAGCAGAGGCGGGCCCGAGGGAGATAAAGAGAAGCCAAAGCGCCAGCTTGCCCTCTAACTTCGTTGCAAGTATTTTGTCTCCCTAAACGCCACTTCGTTAATGCGGCTGCCTTCCCAGTCCACGCCGCGAGACTGCGCATTCTTCGTGATGGATACACCCCCTCTCGGCGCATGTGTAACAATCTCCCGTGGACATGATGGATTTGAAAGGCCCCCGCGAAGCACGTTTCAGAAACCCCCGTGCCTTGGAAAGATAATTCGGACATGGAAATCACCATACCGGTAGGTAGAAATGTTATCTGCTTGCTCTCCTTCATGCTGTGCTGTTCATGTCCATTATGGCTGAGTTCCCGTATCCCCCGTTTATTCACAGCTACGGTAGTGCAGAATCCACTCGGTGTTAAAAAATACCTTAATGTAAAGTGCAGTGAATTTAGGCTGAAGGGTTGAAATGAATGCATGGGGACCAAAAGGAACAATGCCTATTTATCTAAAAATGCATTCCCCTACCTCAAGAACACACACAGGCAGCCCTCCTCCATGATCTTCACTAGGTCTTATTTTCGGGGTAGGGCTTATATTATGGGAATCACAGAAAAACGTGCTAGGGCTTATTTTCGGGGTAGGTCTTATTTTCGGGGAAACACGGTAGAAGAGATTTAAACTTTCTTTAGAAGCTCAAATGACAAAACTTTGATGTTCATACTTTGGATACATCATGCAAAGAGACAGAACATTAGAGAAAGATATCATACTTGGCAGGGTTGAAGGTCAGTGCTAAAGAAGAAGGCCAACAATGCGATGGATTGAAAAAAATTACAGCAGCTATGGATGCCACTCTATCAACAATCAGCCACCTGACTGAAGACCCAACATGGTTTAAGATAACTATCCCAAAGGTCGCCATGGGTTGACATCTTTTTGACAGCACTTAACAAAATAAAGGGATTAAGGGAGTTAACCTCCTTAGTTCCCCGTTGTTTATTTCCTCCTCCAAAATTTATTTATTTAGCTAGTTTTATATCCTGCTTTATCTAACAGAGAATGTAAACAAATATAAAATATGGATACATGAAAACAAGTTTTAACATAGCGTACTAATAACATGGGTATAACTACGTATAAGGTATGTGTATAATTAAGGATGTTTTAACTTAACATAATCTGCAGTATTCTAGTGTTCTTGAGTGTTGGGCAGGCATTTTCAATCTTCTCTCCCAAAATGTTCAATGAAGAGATGGGCTTTTAGCTTTTTTTGAAAGAAAATGAAAAACAATTGAGACTTCAGTACTTTATTGGCAGCACTTATAGGTTTGCAAAATGACCTGGCTACACATGGAAGAGCTTGTACTTGTAAGTGGAAGTAACAAAATTTCCACTTCCAAGGGGCAATTTCTCCAAATGGGTTATTTTTGTACATCAAAAAGAAACCAACGCTCTCAATAATACATATTAAAGTCTAAACAACATCAATACACAAAACAACTTCAGTTATCAATACCAGGCATAATGACCTCAGATGGCACAACCCCTCATTTGGCAAAATTCACCATAGGGTGTTGGTAGACGCTCACATCACCGGTCAAGCCTCCTCCAAATCCCTAACTTTATTCGCTAATACCATACTATAAATAACCACCAACTAACCAATGGGAAAAATCTTATCTAAATCTATATAAAGAAATACATAATCATTAACTCAACATTCACTCTCTAACACACCCCCCTCTCATTCATACTACTCAAATTTAAAAAGCGTCTATAGCAATTTGCACACAAGGTACAGATATGGCTGAACGCAGCCCTAGCAACTCAGGTAGAAAACCTGCAAAGATAAATAATTACAAAAACTGTAATAATACAATAAATAGCACCATCATAGTATGCAAAAGACTTATCTTTTAACTGAAGTCTTGCAGCCGACTGGGTTCCTTGCCTCCCAAACAGACACGTAGTAACCAGGGGTCAGCACTAACGCCGGCCTCCAACGCGGGAAACAAACTTTAAAGCAATCTGCATCAATAGCATTTATCAACAAACAGTCTCAACTTATAACCTCCGCTCTACAAAAGCTTTCGTTTCGCCGTGAAGCGGCTTCATCAGGAGCTTCGCCGTACAAAATAAACGCTATACAATGGCTCCCTGCAACTTTCCGCTATACCAAAACCAGCGTGTGACGCGTCTAATAACCCCACCCTCGCCAATCAAAATCAGGCAAAACATGACATCACCTAAAAGCAACACTCCCCTTCACTCTCCATTCTAAAACCCTTAGAACTGCACAGTAATTCACCCCTAAACTCAATACCAGACTCAAAGTGCCACCAGCACTAAAAACGGCAAAAAATCAGAAAAATAAAGCCCATTCAAGGCGATCATTTAGACCGCCAGGATGCAACGTATCTAATCTAAAAATCCAGCGTTGTTCTTTCTGTAAAAGCAATTTCTTGCGATCCCCTCGCTGAGGATTAAATGGCACAACTTCCAAAACAGTACAACGAAGATCTTCAAACTGATGACAATGATCCACACAGTGTTGAACCAAAGGGGTATCTAACCGTACCTTCTTCAAACTATATTTGTGCTCTGCCAATCTCGTCCTCAAAGCTCTTGTAGTTTTCCCCACGTAGAGCAGCTGGCATTCACACCATATGGCATAGATGACATAATCTGTATTGCATGTGGTAATAGCCAATTGTTGTGTGTGTTATTTTTGTGCATACCATGACAGTAATGAACCTCACTTTTTAACCAGGGCATATAGAATATGGTCTCAGATTTACTGCCAGCAGTTGGCATAGTACTTGCATCATGCCAACAATTAGCTCCTTCTGGAGTTTATAAAATATACCATGTATAGGCAAATTGTCAAGGTGCGATTGGAAATACCTTTTAATCAAGCCTGTGGCTTCCAATATGATGGGAGATATCTCTGTCTCATTCTGCTACATTTTCTTGGTCTCTGACTGCATTTCCTGGTTCTTGATGATCTTCTCCCTCTCAACATGATTCAGAGAATAATCTCTTGGAACTGATATCTTTATAATTAATAGTGTTCTGATGGTTTTGTCCTTTACCAGTATGTCTGGTTTCCTTGCATCCAGTTTTTTAACAGTTGAAATGGGGTATTCTAGGTGATCATAACCTCTTCATTCTTTGTAATTTCTTTAGGGTCATGGTCTCAGTGTTTTTCCAGTACAATGATATCATATTTACAGAGTTTCCAGTGGATGAGACATGCCACTTTATTTTGCCTTTCTGTGTAGAAATTTTCTGCTGTCAGAATTTTGCAGCCAGCTATGAGATGAGTAGCCATTTCCAGTTATTTTTTAAAGAATCTACATATGTTTGCTTTGCCAGGTTTTTTTTGTATGCTTGCTGTGAACCATCTAGTCTGTCCTGGGATGCAGCTATCAATCTCTCATCTTTTGGTTTCAGTTCACCTCTCCTTAACCATTCATATATCTGGACTTGGGGGTATGTTTACTAAGCAGTCTTAATGTGCAGCCGGTGTTAGTGTGCAGGATGCCATAAAAGGAGTGGGCGTGTCGGTCTTAAGGTAGCATTTCGGGTTAGCATCCGATAAGGTACCTTTTCGTGCGATAGAGGGAGCTGTGGTACGTTAACGCGCGTTAACCTTAAGAAGGCGCGCTGACCTGCAAACACAGCAGCAGATCTGTAGCACAATGGTTAATACACTGCCTGATGGTACAGAGTTCATGAGTTCAATCCCCCAGTGGGCTTAATGAGTAAAGCTGTCTGAGGCATTACCCAGTGCTATCTGAGGCATTTTGTTTTTTTAATTTAAAGTAGTGCTGCCAGCAAACACACCCTCACAGGGCCGTAACCTAAGGTGCCGCATATGGTGCCCTATAAGGCACTCCAGAGGGCACATTATAAAGTGCACTGACGGCCAAGGCACCCTATAATGTTCCCTATGGGGCGCCTTATAAGGCACCTTATAGGGCGCCTTATGAGGCACCTTAAGGTTACAGCACTGTGAGGGTGTTTTTGCTGGCAGCACTAATTTAAATTAAAAAAAGAAAATGCCTCAGACAGCCTTATCAAATAACCCCACTGTGGGATCAAACCCATGACCTCCAGCTCTACAGGCAGTGAAGAAACCAGTGGGCTACACCTCTAATGCTGCTGACAAACCCCTGACTGGCTATTGAAGGACGTCAGGTCACCACACAACCTGCTGTGGTTACCAGGATAGGGTTAACCCACCCATACCGGCCGGTACAGCCAACTCCCCCATGTATAGCAACCACTGCTGATCACTGGAAGCAGCGGGATACAAATGTACGTTAAATAAATAAAATAAATAAATACCCATGATGCACTGCAAATGCAGATCAGCAGTCTACAGATGATCACAAGATGGGGTATGCACCCCCACAGCACTTCGGCCTGGTAGGGGGAACTAACCGTGTGTGTTACTGGCACAGAGTAGCTACAGACCGTCACATTGTGCGGGTACTGTGCTCACCCTGAGGGTGAGGTGGGGCAACCAGCACCATGTCCACAGCACCTGGCTTAGCTGAGACAGGCTGTGCTGCAGGTCCCCATCAGTGCTAGTGTGTGATAGCTAGTCCTTGTAGCTACACCTGTGTCCCTCTGTATTTACCTGTCAGATCAAGCCCTTGTGGACTATCATGCACCCAGAATACTGCATATCCTGTGTGGGTGCAATGGTCACATGATTTAAGTTGGGGGAGGGGGAGGGGGAGGGGGGGGGGAGGGGGGGGGGGGGAGGGGGAGGGGAGGGGGAGGGGGGGGGGGGGAGGGGGAGGGGGAGGGGGAGGGGGAGGGGGGGAGGGGGAGGGGGAGGGGGGGAGGGGGAGGGAGGGGGGAGGGGGAGGGAGAGGGGGGGGGAGGGGGGGGGGAGGAGGGGGGGGGGGAGGGGGGGGAGGGGGGGAGGGGAGGAGGGTAGGAGGGGAGGAGGGGAGGGGAGGGGGGGAGGGGAGGAGGGGAGGAGGGGGGGAGGGGAGTGAGGGGAGGGGAGGAGAGTGGAGGGGGGGGGAGGGGAGGGAGAGGGGAGGGGAGGGGGAGGGAGGGGGGAGAGAGGGGGGGAGAGGGGGGAGGGGGGAGGGGGAGGGGGGAAGGGGGGGAGGGGGGAGGGGGGAGGGGAGGGGGAGGGGGGAAGGGGGGAGGGGGAGGGAGGGGGGATCAGTCCTGCTGGGGAACAGACACCCTACAGCGCAGTCAATGCAGATCTGAGCTCATCCATAAGGCAATAGCAGACAGACAGTAGGCCTGGAAATGCTCAGCTGCCCCCCACCACTATCTGACATTCTCCAGTAGCAAGCACAGTGAGTCTCCAACCACTGCACCCTGTAAGGTGTTCCAACCAGACGTATACTAACTGCAGACAGTCTGCTAGCCATAGCGCATGTTACTGGAGGAGATGTGAGCACACCCCCCAAGCAGTGACCCATGCCAGGGTCACTGCTCAGTCAGGGTGAGAGTGACCTCCCAGCAGGACATGCTGTGGCCACCCTGTCTGTGCAGGTGGTGGCCGGGCACTACAATGTCCCAGCCATTGCCTATGCCCTGTGCAGATGCATCCTGCCCAGGCCGCCCTGTCCGGGCTATACCCACAGTACCTTGCTCCTCATTATGCACATTGGCAGGCCAATACTGGCAGCAGTGCTAGCAGTGTGGGCTGAGGAGGGTGTTGGCAGCCACCACACACTGGATAGACAGACACACACTCCCCACACCTATGCCAGCATTGTGCAACTATACAGGTGTTTGGCAGCCCTGGCCACCACACCAGTCCTGGGCACAGTGCAGGCATGGCTATGGTACGCAATACTGTAGGAGTCACTCCCCAGGGTGGTAAACACTGTCAGACACAAGACCTGTAGCACACTCCACTGACATCAGAAAGGTTGCTATGATGCAGCTTAATCAGCAAATTGTGCTTAACTTAGGAATTGCTATCTGCCAGTAATCATAGCAACCTTTTGATAGATGTATTCCCAGGTTTAGGGTGGCATTGCTAAGGTATGCAAGTGCTAGTATTGGGAGATGCACACAGGGCCCAAAATCCTGCCTCTCCAGGTGGCTTTGGATAATGGAGCCTGTGGGTGCGGGTGTGTCTGCCCCTGTTGGCCGCTGCTCTAGGGCAGAGGTTCCCAACTCCGGTCCTGGTGGGCCAAACACTGTTCGGGTTTTCATGCTGTCCCTAATGAATATGCATGAGATACATCTGCATACCATGGGGGCGGTGCATAGAAATGCTGCATAGCCATATTTATTGGAGACAGCATGGGACCTGAATGGTGTTTGGCCCTCCAGGACTGCATTTGGGAGACTCTGCTCTAGGTAATGCGCATGTTTATGGTGTCTGTGCTCTGTAGGGTAAAATGTTGGCGTTTTGGGCATGTTTACGTTATCTGCACTAAAGGTTCTGTCTGTATTACCACATTTTAGCAGTGGGTAAAATATGGGGACTGGGTTAGTGGAAACCACAGCTGGGACTTGAACCTGTGACCGTCTGCTCCTGAACACACTGGCTGTGTGCCCTGCACCACCATGCTTCCACAAAGACAGTGTGTTCCCTGTAGATACCATGACTGTCAGACAGAGCCTGTCTGTTGCAGTGAACGGCACCCACTAAACAGGGCTGGGCCATGGTCTGCTGTGGGCAGCAGCCACTGCCCCCTCCACCACCAGTACCCCTCTGCCACCATGCTGACATGCCCTTCTGCTGGTGGTGCGCAGTCTTGGGCCATCCAGTGTGCGCATAGGCGACTGCCTATGGTGCGGGTTCTGGGGTAGGGGTGCCTGCATAGATGTCCACGCTTCTCCCCAGTACCACCTACCAATGTTCTGTACCGTTGGGGGTACCTCCTGGGTACAATCCCCTGTGACACTGTGGGAAACACACTCATGCCTGTGTTGGGCCCTCATCAGTTGCTGTCTGGCTGCTCTACTGTTTCAGCATTCGTATGGGCCATCTAGGCATCACCCTAGTCCGCACTGTAGCCCAGCTGCACAACAGCATGTGCCGCCTGCAGCCCTCTGTGTCCCCTTTTCCAGCATCTTTCCAGTTGCCCGTTCCGACATGCCCACCCTGCTGTTGCGGGACATGTGCATGCCATAGGAAACCTGTCCAATAGAAAGCGTTATTTCACTGTGGGATCATTCACCTTGTATGGGGACAGAGCATAGCCCCTTCCAAAATTGATATCTTTTTTTTGGAGCTTTCTCGGTAGTGTTTTTTGATGTTTCCCATTGATATCACTATTGCCCAGCTAGGTTATGTTTTTTTTCCAGTTTGTTCAGGTCATTTTCAATGTTTGTCTGCCCTTTTGTTCTGTGCACATGTATCACACTTTTCACCTTTTGTAGATTTCCCTGGCTTTCCTGTACATTGCTGACGGAAATGGTTTCTCTTCCCTTTAAATCTACTCTAACGTCAGGGTTTCACTAGCATTAGTTTTCAGCCCCAAAATCCACAGCGTTAGTGTGCAGGGAGCCTCTCCCCTCCCACTCTCCACCCATTGACCCCCTTCTCTCCGCCCGTGGGGAGCCTTCCTCCGCCCTCAGGGAGCCTTTACTCCACCTTCAGCGCTCGTTTGTGCCGCTGAGTGCGTTAGCGCGCAATAAGGCGCCTTATCGCACAGTAAAGCACCATTATCGCGCGATAAGGCACCTTATCGCGCGCTAACGTGTCAGAGCACACATTAAGATGGTTTAGTAAACATACCCCTTGATTGACAAAAGGTTCCTGGAGTAACACTTTGTATGTCCCACTATATTTATGTATTTGCCACTTGTTTTTCCTTGTCTGCTGATCTAATTCTTTGAAGAACATTTTCTCTTGTTTTGCAAATTCTATTGCTTCCTTCCCTGTGTGTGCTGATGGATTCTCATCCATCCCTTGTACTCTTTGTAAACATCAAATATCCAAGTTTATTTATTTGTACTTAGCTCACGTCTTTCTGGTAGTAGTTCAAGGTGTGTTACATTCAGGTACAGTAGTCATTTCCCTGTACCTGGAGGGCTTACGATCAATGTTTGTACCTGAGGCAGTAGAAGATTAAGTGATTTGCCCAAGGCCAAAAGGAGTACCGGTGGCATGTGAACACTGGTCTTTCTGAACCTAGGCTGCTGCCCTAACCACTAAGCTACTCCTCCACTTTAAAGATGGAGACAGATTCTGGATGATTATTTTCATATTTCAGCGCTTTCTGCATATTTTGATCTGATGATGCTATTAAGTAGACCTGAAGGTCTATGATAGTAGCTCTGTATGTATAATAAGTTTCTATGTGGCCTACTCCTCCTTGGGCTCATGTGCTGTCTTGCATACACTGGCTCTCATAACATACCTTATGGGCATGGAGGAATTTTCTTGTTCATACAGCAAGTTTTTGAAGATCTTTAAGAGGTCAGTCTACAATCTCAAACTGGAGTGGCTCTATAATGAGGCGGAGTGAGGTGGGCGCCTCATGTGGCAAACTTTTGGGGGGCGGGAAAAAATGCTCACAAAACAGCCGCCTCACTCTGGCTTCAAAGTTTAAAAAAAAGAAAAAGGGTAGGCAAGCTGCAGCCACTGCTTCTCGGCAATGGCAGAATCAACCCCTCCCACCCCCCCACCCCCAGCTCACCTCTGCAGAGCTGCAAGAAAGAGCAGCATTTCCCTGCTTTCCCACAGCTCTGTTAAAGTTGAGCCCACTGGCGCACTAACAGTAAACAAGGGCATTTCCTGTCTCACATGAGACAGGAGATGCCCCTGACACTCAGTGTGCCAATGGGCTCAATTTTAACAGAGCTGCTGGAAAGAAGGGAAATGCTGCTCTTTCTTGCAGCTCTGCAGAGGTGAGCTGGGGCACCAGGCTTCAGGCTTCCCAGGCTCCCTCTGAAGCCGGTCAGACAGGTACGTGGCTCTTCTGGGGGTGGGGGAGTAGAACTGGTAAAGGACTGAGGGGGGCTAACACTGGAAATGGGCTTATCAGGGGGGTTGGACTGGAAATGGGCTGATCAGGGTGGGTTAGGGCTAGTAATGGGCTGATGGAGGCTAGCAGTGGAAATAGGCTGATTGGGGAGTTAGGACTAGTAATGGCCTCATGGGGGATAACAATGGAAATGGGCTGATTGGGAGGGGCTAGGACTGGAAATGGGCTGATCATGGGGGTTAGTCCAGCAGCGAGATGGGGGCTTTCCAGTCTTTTGCATTGAGTGTCACATGTATGATTTTCTCCCAGTTGGTGAGAGGTCTTACATGTGCACTAGGTGCAAGGAGCTCTTTGCCCTTAGGGAACGAGTCCATTCTCTAGAGGCTAAAGTAGCAGACTTGGAAAGCATAAGACAGACAGAGAGGTACATAGACGAGACCTACAGGGATATAGTCCTGAAGTCCCACCTCCGGTCTGGCAGCATCCCTGTTGCCATGGAGGAGAGAAGTCACGTGACAGGAGAGCATCACCCTGGTGTGGCAGGAAGTGATCCTGTAACTAGGACCTGTCCTCCAGGTGATGTAAAACTCTCTCGCACCGAGTACGTTTCTCCAGGGCCATGTGCCCATGAGGGAAGGGTTAGGACAGCCGTTATAGTTGGTGATTCGATCATTAGGCATGTAGATAGCTGGGTGGCTGGTGGACGTGAGGATCGCCTGGTAACATGCCTGCCTGGTGCGAAGGTAGCGGACCTCACGCGAAACCTAGATAAGGTCTTAGATGGTGCTGGGGAGGAGTCTGCTGTCTTGGTACATGTCGGTACCAATGACATAGGAAAATGTGGTAGGGAGGTTCTGGAGGCTAAATTTAGGCTTTTAGGTAGGAAGTTGAAATCCAGAACTTCCAGGGTAGCATTCTCTAAAATGCTTCCTGTTCCACGCGCAGGACCCAAAAGGCAGGCAGAGATCCGGAGTCTCAATGCGTGGATGAGACAATGGTGCAGAGATGAGGGTTTTGGATTTGTTAGGAACTGGGGAACATTCTGGGGAAAGGAGGGGCTCTTCCGAAGGGATGGGCTTGACCTTAACCGGGATGGAACCAGGCTGCTGGCATTAACCTTTAAAAAGGAGATAGAGCAGCTTTTAAACTAGATATTAGGGGAAAGCCAACAGTCGCCCAAGAGCGGATGGTTCGGAAGAATGTATCTTTGAAGGATACTACCAAAAGCAGAGAGGTTCCACAAAAGAGTAAAGTAGCCCAAATGCCCTCAAGTATGGAGCAGACAGAGCTTAAAGATCCCAAATTACCCATGTCTAACAATAGCCAAATTAATATGAATAAAATACATTCTCTAAAATGCTTGTATGCAAATGCTAGAAGTCTAAAAAATAAGATGGGAGAGTTAGAATATATAGCACTAAATGAAAGGTTAGATATGATTGGAATATCAGAGACATGGTGGAAGGAGGACAACCAGTGGGACACTGTGAAACCTGGGTACAAACTATATCGAAATGATAGAGCTGATCAAATTGGTGGAGGGGTTGCTCTCTATGTTAGAGAGGGCATTGAGTCAGAAAGGATTAAAGTTTTGCAGGAAACAAAATCTGCTGTAGAATCTATATGGATTGAAATTCCATGTAAAAGAGGGAAGGCAATGGCAGTGGGGGTGTACTATCGAGCGCCTGGCCAGAATGACCAAATGGATGATGAAATGCTCAAAGTAATCAAGGAAGCTAACAAAAGTTACAGCGCAGTAATAATAATGGCTGATTTCAACTACCCCGGTATCGACTGGGTCAGTGTCACGTCAGGACATGCTAGGGAGATAAAGTTCCTAGATGAAATAAATGACTGCTTCTTGGAGCAGCTGGTTCATGAACCGACCAGAGGGGAAGCCATATTAGACCTAGTCCTTAGTGGAACATCAGATCTAGTGCAAGAGATAAGGTTGTTGGGGCCACTTGGCAATAGTGATCATAGCATGATCGCCTTTGATTTAATTAGTGGAGGAGGGATAGTAAGGAAATCCACAGTACTACCTTTTAACTTTCAAAAGGGAGACTATGATAAAATGAGGAAAACAGTTAAGAAAAAACTAAAAGGAGCAGTTGCAAAGGTTAAAGACGTACATCAGGCTTGGCTGTTGTTGAAAAATACTATCTTGGAAGCCCAGACCAGCTGTATTCCACGATTTAAGAAAAGTGGAAGGAAGTCCAAAAAACTGCCAGCATGGTTTAAAGGTGAGGTCAGAGAGGCTGTTGTTGCCAAAAAAGCATCTTTCAGGAAATGGAAAAAGAGCCAAACGACGAAACCTGGAAACAGCACAAGCACTGGCAAGTCAAATGCAAGGCATTAATAAGGCAGGCAAAGGGAGAATTTGAGAAGAAGCTTGCTGCGGAAGCAAAAACGCGAAGTAAAGACCTTTTCAAGTACATTCGTAGCAAAAAACCTGTGAGAGAGTCAGTTGGTCCATTAGATGATAAAGGGGTTAAAGGAGCACTAAGAGGCGACAAGGCGATAGCGGAGAGACTGAATGAATTCTTTGCTTCAGTCTTTACTGAGGAAGATGTAGGGATGTTACCCATGACTGAAGTGGTATTTAAAGGTGCGGAAGAATTGAAGGAAATATCGATACATCTGGAAGATGTATTACAACTATTAGATAAACTGAAGAGTAGCAAATCACCTGGGCCGGATGGTATACATCCAAGGGTGTTGAAAGAATTGAAATATGAGATTGCAGACCTGCTATTAGTAATCTGTGAACTATCATTAAAATCATCTCTAATACCTGAAGATTGGAGGATCGCCTATGTAACGCCCATTTTAAAAAGGGTTCCAGGGGTGATCCGGGAAACTACAGACCGGTGAGTCTGACATCAGTACCGGGAAAAATGGTAGAAACCATCATAAAGAATAAAATTACTCAGCATGTAGATAGTCATGACCTAACGGGAGACAGCCAACATGGCTTTAGACAAGAAAGATCTTGTCTTACTAATCTGTTATGTTTTTTTGAAGGAGTGAATAATCAGGTGGACAAAGGTGAGTCAGTTGATATTGTGTATCTGGACTTTCAGAAAGCCTTTGACAAGGTCCCTCATCAGAGACTTTTGGCAAAACTAAAGAGTCATGGGATAGGAGGCAGTGTACTATTGTGGATCAGGAACTGGTTAAAAGATAGAAAGCAGAGGGTAGGGCTAAATGGCCAATTTTCCCAATAGAGAAAAGTGAATAGTGGTGTACCCCAGGGATCTGTGTTGGGTCCGCTGCTTTTTGACGTATTCATAAATGACCTGCAAAGTGGAATAACGAGTGAGGTTATCAAATTTGCAGATGACACAAAACTATTTAAAGTTGTTAAAACCCAAGAGGATTGTGGAAAATTACAAGAGGATCTTGATAAATTGGAAGACTGGGCATCAAAATGGCAGATGAAATTTAATGTGGACAAGTGCAAGGTTATGCACCTAGGGAAGAACAACCCAAACTATGGTTACACGATGCAAGGTTCCACATTAGTTACCACCACCCAGGAAAAAGATTTAGGCGTCATTGTGGATACCTCGGCCCAGTGTGCAGCAGCGGCCAAGAGAGCAAATAGAATGCTAGGTATGATAAGGAAAGGAATGGAAAATAAAACAAAAGATATTATAATGCCTTTATATCGTTCCATGGTGAGACCGCACCTTGAATATTGTGTGCAATTCTGGTCGCCGTATCTTAAAAAGGATATAGCGATTTTAGAAAAGGTTCAGATAAGAGCCACCAAAATGGTAAAGGGAATGGAAGGATACTCCTATGAAGAAAGGCTAAAAAGGTTAGGGCTCTTTAACCTGGAAAAGAGACGGCTGAGGGGAGATATGATAGAAGTCTATAAATTAATGAACGGAGTGGAATGGGTAAACGTAGATCGATTGTTTACCTTATCAGAATATAGAAAGACTAGGGGACATGCAATGAAGCTACAGGGTAAACTATTTAAGACTAATAAAAGAAAATATTTTTTCACTCAACGTGTAATCAAACTCTGGAATTTGTTACCGGAGGATGTAGTAAAGGCTGTTAGTGTAGCTGGGTTTAAAAAAAGGTTTGGACAAGTTCCTGGAGGAAAGGTCCATAAACCATTATTAAGAAGGGACCCAGGATATCAATGCTTGAACCAATACAAGCATTGTGGAACCTGTGTCCCTTGGGGAAACTGCTAGGTACATATGACCTAGATTGGCAACTGTTGGAAACAGAATACTGGGCTTGATGGACCTTGGCCTGACCCAGTATGGCTTATCTTATGTTCTTATGTTCTTATAATGGGCTAGGCCTGGAAATGGGCTGATTAGGGGGCTAGGGTTGGTAATGGACTGATCAGGGGGGTTAGGACTATAAATTGGCTAGGTCTGGAAATGGGCTGATTAGGGGGCTAGGACATGTAATAGGTTGATGGGGGGCTAGGACTGGTAATGGGCTGATGGGGGCTAGGACTGGTAATGGGCTGATGAGGGGGCTAGGGCTGATAATGGGCTTATTAGGGGAGGCTAGGACTAGTAATGGGCTGAGAGGGCTGGCACTGAAAATGGGCTGATGGGAGGGGCTAGGACTAGAGACATGGGCTGATTAGGGCAGGATAAGACTCATAATGGGCTGATTGGGGGGGAGCTAGAACCGGTAATGGGCTTATTGGGGAGGGGGGTATGACTGGTAATGGGCTGATGAGGGGGCTAGCACTGGAAACAGGATGATTGGGAAGCTAGCACTAGAAATGAGCTAGGACTGGAAATGGGCTGATTGGGGAAGCTAGGACTGGTAATGGGCTGATCAGGGGGGTTAGGACTTGAAATGAACTGAAGGGGGGCTAGGACTGGCATGGGTTCATGGAGAGGGGGCTAGGACTGGAAATAGGCTAGGACTGGAAATGGGCTGATGGGGGGGCTAGGAATAGAAATGGGCTGATGGGGGGGGGAGAAAGCTGCTCACCCTGGAAGAAGACTGGGTGCTAGAACTGGAAATGGGCTGATGTATGGGGGAGGGGAGACCTGCTGGCCCTTGAAGAAAACTGGGGACTAGGGCTACAAATGGACTGATATGGGGGGATGGGAGAATAGGGCTGGAAGGGTGTGGATACCGAGAGAGGCTGCCAGGGGAAAGAGGGGAAGGGAAAGGAGCAGACACAGGGAGGAGGTGGGGGCAGGAAGAGATCTGACACAGGGGGAGGTGGCGGCTGTAAGGGAGCTGATAGGGTGGAAGGAGGGGGCTGGAAGGGGTTGGAAGAGAGCTGATATGGGGGGGGGTGAAGGAAGCTGATACCTAAGGATGGTACTGGAGAGGGCCTGGAAGGGTGATGACACTAGGGAAGGGAGGAGGGGGATGGAAGGGAGCTCACACCTGGGGATGGTACTGGAGGGGGACTGGAATGGAGCTGATACCTGGGGGTGGGGCTGGAGGGAGCTAACACTTGGGGATGGGACTGGTAGGTGGCTGGGTAATGGGGCAGAGGATGGAAGGGAGGGGGCACTGGGGCTAGAAGGGTGCTGACACATGAGGATGGCACTGGAAGGGAGGTGGACAGAGGGTAGGGTGACTGGGAGGGATCTGACTGGGGTGAACAGATACCTGCAATGGTATTTGGACTAGAAGAGGCTGGACAGTCAGGAAGGAGGGGAACTGGAAGGAAATGGACACCAGTGGCAGTCCTAGGAATGCAAGAGGGTTGACATTGGAAGGTACTGGGAGGGGAGGACTGGAAAGGGGCAGGGCCGGATTTACGTATACGCCATGTACGCCATGGCGTAGAGCCCACAACCGGCAGGGGCCCACAAAAAATAGAACGAGGTTTTTTTTTTTTTCAACTCGATTAAAAAAAAAACCTGGTGGCTGCCGCCGCGGGGCCCCCTCTGCTGCCGCGGGGGCCCCGTCTACAAGATGGTCTGGTCTGGTCGGGTCGGGTCGGGTCTCGTCTCCCTCCCTCCCTCCCGGCTGCGAGAGACGCGAAGATAGAGCGTCTCCTCGCGTCTGTGTTAAGCCCGCAGGGGCTGATGGGATTTCCCATCAGCCCCTGCGGGCTTAACACAGACGCGAGGAGACGCTCTCCCTTCGCGTCTCTCGCAGCCTGCAGCGAGGGAGGGAGAGAGACCCGACCGGACCCGACCCGACCGGACCGGACCCGACCAGCGTGTAGACGGGGCCCCCGCGGCAGCACAGGGGGCCCCCACGGCGGCAGCCACCAGGTTTTTTTTTTAAATTAAATTTTACTTTAGGCCGGGGGGGGGGGGGTAGGAGTCCTATCCCCCCGGCCTAAAGTAAAATTTAATTTAAAAAAAAAACCTGGTGGCTGCCGCCGCGGGGCCCCCTCTGCTGCCGCGGGGGCCCCGTCTACAAGCTGGTCGGGTCGGGTCCGGTCCGGTCGGGTCTCTCTCCCTCCCTCCCTCGCTGCAGGCTGCGAGAGACGCGAAGATGCGTCTCTCGCAGCCTGCAGCCTGCAGCGAGGGAGGGAGAGAGACCCGACCGGACCCGACCGGACACGACCAGCTTGTAGACGGGGCCCCCGCGGCAGCAGAGGGGGCCCCGCGGCGGCAGCCACCAGGTTTTTTTTTTTAAATTAAATTTTACTTTAGGCCGGGGGGGGGTAGGACTGGTAATGGGCTATGGGGGGGGGTAGGACTGGTAATGGGCTATGTGGGGGGGGGTAGGACTGGTAATGGGCTATGGGGGGGGTAGGACTGGTAATGGGCTATTGGGGGGGCTGGGGCTGGAAATGGACTGGGGGGGGTAGGGCTGGTAATGGGCTATTGGGGGGCTGGGGCTGGAAATGGGCTGGGCTGGGGGGGGTTAAGGCTAGAGGTGGGCTGATGGGGTTAGGACTGGTAATGGACTGTGGGCTGTTGGGGGGGCTTAGAACTGGCAATGGGGTTTGGGGGGGGTTAAGTCTGGTAATGGGCTGTTGGCGGTTGGGGTCTGTCTGGTAATTGGCGATGGGGGGGGTAGGACTGGAAATGGGCTGGGGTGTTAAGACTGGAGGTGGGCTGATGGGGTTAGGACTGGTAATGGGCTGTTGGGGGGGGATTAGAACTGGTAATGGGGCTTTGGGGGGGTTAAGACTGGTACTGGGCTGTGGGCTGATGGGGGTTGTCTGGTAATGGGCTATGGGGGGCTAGGACTGGAAATGGGCTGGGGGGTTAAAACTGGAGGTGGGATGATGGGGTTAGGACTGGTAATGGGCTGTGGGCTGATGGGGGGGGGTAGGACTGGCAATGGGCTATGGGGGGCTGACTGGAAATGGGTTGATGGGGTTAGGACTGGAAGTGGGCTGATGGGGGGGTGGGACTGGTAATGGGTTATTGGGGGGGCTTAAACTGAAAATGGGGGTGATGGGGGGTTAAGGACTGTGAAAAGGGGGTGATGGGGGGTTCAGGACTGTAAGTGGGGTGATGGGGGGGCTAGGACTGGAAATGGGCTGATGGATGGCTAGGACTGGAAATGGGCTGATGCAGGGACTAGAAGGGAATGGATGCTGGGTGAGGCTGGAACTAGAAGGGAGCTGATGTTGGGGGAGGATTAGAATGGGATGGGGCTGGAAGAGTAAAATGGAGAAGGGAAAAATATTTTGTGTGGGAGGGATAAAAAATCTACAATTGGCCGGGTATTGGGAGAGTAAGTGGGGATTGAGGATGGAGGGGTAATATTTGAGTGGATGAAATAGGAATGAGGAAAGAGCAAAAGGAGAAAGATTAGTATGTTAAAGCAGATGTAGAGAGAGAATGGAAAAAAATCTAGAAGAGAGAAGAAAGGACAAATGGACAGCAGACGATGGAGAGTTAGCAGAAGACACGAAGAAACCAGAAGAAAGTGGCTGGAGCAATTGCAGCTGAAAAAAATGCACAAAAGGTAGAAAAATATCTCTTTATTTTGAATTTATTAATTGGAATATGTCAGCTCTGGTAAATGTGCATCATTAACATCTGTGCTTTGTTTAGTACAAGAGCAAATTAATGTATAGTTTTATTTCTACAGTGTTGTACATTCCAAGTTTGGCTTTTGGGGTTCCCAGTTTAATTATTGTCTTCCTGTTTCTAAATTGTGATTCCTTGTTTGGTGATGGTCTATGTTCTGCATGTGTAACTGAGCTGAGGTGTTCTGTTTATATAATTCCTATTTGACATTGCCACTTGTTCTCTTTCCCCAGTAGGTCATGTATTGTTGTTCTCTGAAATGTATTGGTTTAATATTTGCAGTGTTGCCTTTTGATTGGTAGAGTATGGTGCTTTGTGAGTCCTGGTAGTGCTGTTAGGATACGGCGGGTTTACTATGGGCAGTGTTTGTAGTAGTTCCTAATGTGTCTGGCAGTTGGCACTGGATTATAGTAATGTAGAAATCTTTTAGTCTTTCTTTATCCATACACTCATTAAGAGGCACGTTTACTAAAAGTTAGTATATGGTAACATTATGCAAATATTTATGCAAATGAGGCCCCTTATGCAAATGAGGTCCGCACCCCCCTTGGGCCGCCTCTGCTGGGGGCCCACAATTTTTGTTGGCGTAGGGCCTCACTCAAGGTAAATCCGGCCCTGGAAAGGGGTATGATATTGGGGAGGATTACTGGGACTGGAAATGGGCTGATCGAAGAAAGTGGAGAAAATAAAAGAAGAGATAAGAAATGGCAGATGGACTATAGACTATAGAAAGAGAGCTAAGAGAAGATAGGAAAGCAGAAGCCTCAGATCAGGACCAGCATGATCAGAGAACAAAATGTTCAGACAACAATGGTAGAAAAAATAATTTTATTTTCATTTTAGTGATTGGACTTTGCACTATCTTTATATTTTACACAGTACTGGAGAACTGCATCTCTTATTTATCTGATGTTGCACTGCATGTGAAGTCTGGCTTCCTTGGGTTTCAGTTTAATTTTTGTCTACATATTTTTTTTTTTTACTTTAGGTTGTAGTCACTTATTCTGTGAGGGTCTATGTTCTGAGTGTGTGTCTCAGACCAGATGTTCTTTTAACATGGAGTTTGTACATAGGGATCTTTACTGTGCTGTTGTAATTTGACTTGTTCAGCTTTTCAAATAGTGTTAGGGTTGCCAACTTTTTCACCGAGAAAAACCCGACACCTGTGGCTCGCCATGCTCCACCCATTCTCCGCCCCTAGTCCCACCCCTGCCCCGCCCCCAGCCCCACCCACAAAAATTACCGAGGATACGTGTAGGCTAACTTCCTTGGTCAGATAATAATTAAACTGGGAACCCCAAAATCCAAACATGAAATGTACAACACTGGAGAAATAAAACTATAAAGTAATTTCCTCTTGCACTAAACAAAAACGCAAAGATGTTAGCAATACACACTTCCCAGACCAGACATATTCCAGTTAATAAATTCAAAATAAAAAGTATTTTTCTACCTTCTGTTTGGGCGTTTTATTTTTCAGTTGCAATTGCTCCAGTCACTTTCTTCTGGTTTCTTCGTGTCTTCTGCGAGCTATCCATTTGTCCTTTCTTCTCTTTCAGATGTTTTCCATTCTCTCTCTATTTCTGCTTTAACATACTGATTGTTTCCCTTTTGCTCTTTCCCCCAATTCTTTCCTTATTCCTTTATCATCCGTTTAAATTTCACCCTTCCATTCTCAAGCCCCTCTTACTCTCCCAATACCGGCCCATCATAGACTTTTCTTCCACACAAAATATTTTTTCCCCTCTCTATTCTCATTCCCCATCCATTCTAGTCCTCCCCCCAAATCAGTTCCCTTATAGTTCTAGACCCACCCAGCATCCACTCCCTTCTAGTCCCATTCTCCCATGCCCCACATCAGCCCATTTCCAGTCCTATTCCAGCTCTTCATCAGCCCATTTCCAGTGCTAGCCCTCACATCACAGGCCATTTCCAGTCCTAGCTCCCCCCCCCAATCACAGCCCATTTCCAGTCCAAGTCCCCCATCACAGCCTATTTCCAGTCCTAGGCCCCCCCACCATCACATCCCATTTGCAGTCCGAGTCCCCCCGCACCATCACAGCCCATTTGCAGTCCGAGTCCCCCCATACCATCACAGCCCATTTGCAGTCCTAGCCCCCCTAATCACAGCCTATTTCCAGTCCAAGATCCCCCTTCCTCCACCATAGCCCATTTCCAGTCCAAGTTCCCCCCCCCCCATAGCCCTTTTCCAGTCCAGGTCCCCTCCACCCCCATCACAACCCATTTCCAGTCCATGTCCCCCCCCCATAACCCTTTTACAGTCCAGGTCCCCCCCTTAGCCCTTTTCCAGTCCCTTTCCCCCACACCTTTCGTTTTTGCAGTCGAAGTCCCCCCCTTTAGCCCTTTTGCAGTCCAAGTCCCCCCCCTTAGCCCTTTTCCAGTCCAAGTCCCCCCCTTTAGCCCTTTTCCAGTCCATGTCCCCCCCCCCCCTTAGCCCTTTTCCAGTCCAAGTCCAAGTCCCCCCCCCTTAGCCTTTTTCCAGTCCAAGTCCCCCCCCCCCTTAGCCCTTTTCCCGTCCCCCTCCCCCCCCCCCCTTCGCCCTTTTCCAGTCCCGGTCCCCCCATCACAGCCCATGTAGTCCTTGCCCCCCCCCCCGGACCAGCATCGCGGCTGTCTGAGGCTTCAGAGGGAGCCGGGGAAGCCCGCGCGAGGCCTCGGCTCCCTCTGAACAGCCACCAGCGTGAAGAGCCTTTACCTTCACGCTGGCGTCTGTTCCTGTGAAGCCGCGAATGCTGGGAAAGGTTAAAGGGCAACCTTTAACCTTTCCCAGCATTCGCGGCTTCACAGGAACAGCCGCCAGCGTGAAGGTAAAGGCTCTTCACGCTGGTGGCTGTTCAGAGGGAGCCGGGGCCTCGCGCGGGCTTCCCCGGCTCCCTCTGAAGCGGAGAAAAGCCGTTTTTTTTGCTCAGGCCGCTCCCGATCTTGCGGCCAGAGCAAAAAAAACGGCTTTTAAAGGGCCGGTTTTGCCTCTGCGCCGGCAGCCGGCCTGGCCGTGGAAAAACCGGCCAGGCCGGTTGAAAACCGGCCAGTTGGCAACCCTAAATAGTGTATGGATGTTCTAGGGCCTACTGCAGTATTTATAGTGCTGTGTTTTTCTAGGCAGGCCCCTTGTATGAGTTTTGGAAATTTATGCTGGTATGGTAAGGTAGATTTGGCCTTGTAGATCTTAGGCAACTTTTGTAAGGTTTTATATTTATTTATTTAACATTTTTATATACTGCCTTTCATGATATCAAGGTGGTTTACATTTAACAAACTGAAATTACATTGAACAGGGCATTATAACTTGGAGATAATTATTTCACAGGGAACATGGGTTATTGAGGGTTAAGTGGCTTGCCCAAGACCACAAGGAGTACCTGTGGGACTAGAAACCCCAGTCCTTCTGGCCCAAGGTTGCTGTCCTCTAGTGGGATTTGAACCCCTGACCCTCCAGCCTGAAGTACCTTGCCCCAACCACTAGGCCACTCCTCCACTCCATTAGTTCCCAATATGATCCTCCTGCCTGAAGTACCTTGCCCCAACTACTAGGCCACTCCACTCCATTAGTTCCCAATATTAGTTCCCAATATGCCTGGTACTGGAGAATGTTTGTTAGTGAGATGACCAGAATCTGATTTTTTTTAAATATATTGAATTGTGTGAATGTCCTACTTCTGCTCTGCACCCATTGTCGAGGGAGAGGTTTCTGTGGATGCAGAATATATATTAAAAAGAAAAAGTGAGAACCATAACACAGTTTATAACAAATAAAATTAGTTATAATTTGGTTCTCACTTTTTCTTTTAGTTCCTTGGTGTGCGAGCATCTTGCATTTCCTTTGTTTTTAACAGAATGTGGTTATGGTTATATTTTATTTGATACACTGCAACATCGCATAGCAGTCTAATCAGTGTACAATAATTAAAAAGAAAAGAAGTGAAAGGAACTCCATAGTGTAGACAGGGCAGTATAGGAGAGATGGGAACAGCAAAGAAAAGATAGGCAAATGGAATAAGACATAAAGATAAATATACACAATTCCCTTAGACCCAATATTCCCAATTTCCTTATTATGCCCAAAGGGTGCCATCATACCATGATACTGTAGCTATTCAGGTAAGTTAAAAGCAGTCCTAAAAAGGAAGGCTTCTGGAGATTTTTTTGAAGCGTTTGAAATTTAATTTTGTGCTGAGGTGGCCCAGCAAGCCATTCCAATATGCCGGAGCCACAGCAGAAAAAGTTAATTTTCTTGTAGATTCATATTTTATTTTCCACGAGGAGGGGAGGTGTAAACAAAAATCATGGCATCAGCGAAGAAATCTTGCTGGGAGACAATAGCAGGCAAATAATCCAGAACTAAGCTTGAAAATGATCCGAGAATTTCTAGGTAACCAATGATATTTGAAAAATAGTGGTGTAATATGATTGAATTTGTTTGCATGAACTAGTATGCGAAAAGTCGTATTTTGGATGGTCTGGAGGCGATGGAGAGGGACCTGTGGAAAGCCTACATAAACAATATTGCAATAGTCAAGTCTTTGTATCACAGTGTGTAAAAGCATGGTTATCTGGGCCGGATGATTAAAAAATGAACGAATGTTACAAAAACGCTGTAAGGCTAGGAAAGCCAAATTAGTTACCTTGGCCAGTTGAGAGGAGACAGTAAGGGCCAAATCTAACAAACTCCAAGATATCAAAGGCCTTCTATCATAGGAGCAAGTGTAGGCTGAAAATCTGAACCAGTAAATCAGATGGCTGTTGACTTAGTAGGGTTCAGTTTAAGAGAGTGTTCAAATAACCAGGAGGATATTGTTATTAAATAGTTGTTTAGATGGGCCAAATCTATTACCATATCATTAGTGGAGTATAACAATAAGATGTTGTCCATATAAATGTGAAAGGAAATGTCTAATCCCTGAATTGAGCAATTAATGGGCTGAGGAAAATATTAAATAATAAAGGCGATAATATAGAACCCTGGGGGATGCCGCACAAAAGGTCTCAGAGGGTAAAGACCTCTCTCTGAATATGAACCTGGAAAGATCTAAAGGAAGGAACAAAACCAGTGAAGCACTGTACCTCGAATCCCTGCCTCATGCAGGCAGGCCAAAGAAGGTTGTGATCCACCAAATCAAAGGCTGCAGATAAGTCCAGTGAAACTGCGAGAGTATAATTCCCACAATTAAGTGATCTATAAATATCATTAAGGATTGCTGTGAGGACTGTTTGGCATGAGCTAAACCCTGATTGACGAGGATGGAGAAAATGAATTTGGTCCACATGATCTGCAAGCTGACGGAAGTATTTTTCTCGACTATCTTCTACGAGACGGCTAAGTTTGAGGTAGAGGGGTAATTTTAAGGATCAGACCAATCTCCATGCTGATCCTTTATTAAAGGATGGAGTATAGCTTTTTTCCTGGCCTTGGGTACCACTCCTAAAGATAGACTTTGGTTGACCAGTGAACGCAAGATCGCAGTGGTAGAGAAAAAGTACCTCCGGCTTCAGTCGGAGGAGAGAAAGGCGGAGGTGAGGATAGCGAAGCCTTGAGTGACTGAACTTTGGTCAAAAAGTAGTCCTCTAGTGTTTCTGGGGTAGGCCCAGACCAAGGCAGATGTCATTGGAATTGGAACCTAAAAACATCCATCATACGTCCATCCCTCAAAAAACCAGAGCTCGACCTCATTCAGACCAATAGCGAGCCTACCATTCACTGCGAAGATAATTGAAAAAATAGTTCAACAGCAACTGCAAGAACACCTCAAAAACAACAACACTCTTGATCCACAGCAACACGGATTCCGCCCCTCCCATGGGGTCGAAACCCTTATGGTCACTCTCCTAAACAACCTAACCAAAGGGATACAGGCCAAACAGGCTGGTTGTGCACTGATTTTTCTGGATATTTTTGCGGCATTTGACACAGTTGCACACAACATCCTTCTGGCCAGATGACAAGAGATTGGCATTCAGGGCAAAGTACTGCAATGGTTCAAGTCATACCTAACTAACAGATATCAACTCATCCGAACCAACACTGCTACCTCCCCTCCCTTTCAGCAAACTCAAGTAATACCACAAGGGTCCTCGCTCTCAGCCACACTCTTCAACATCTACCTTCAACCCATCTGTGCAATAATGCGGTCCCACAATATCAACTTCCACCTTTATGCGGATGATATTATGCTGTATGGACCCATCACAACTTCCAATCCGACAAACCCAAAACTAATGGACTGCTTCAATGATGTCTCCAGATGGCTTTAAGAAAACAATCTCACCATAAACCTTAAAAATATGGAAGCCTTATTTGTAACCAAGGATCAAACCTTCTCCCCCCCCCCCCCCCACCACCACCAATCATCTCCCTGGGCGCAACTAAAATAAAAGCTCAACCGCACATAAAATATCTGGGAATCATCCTTGATCAAACACTTTCATTTAAACAGCAGGTTGCAAAAACAGCAAGATCAGTATTCTTCAAAGCAAAGATGGTACAAAGACTCAGACCGCTCATACAGTTACACAAGCAATGACACTACCCCACTTAGACTATTGTAATGCAATCTACCAAGGTCTCACAGCCACCACCATCAATCCACTATGGACAGCCCTTAACACAATGGCAAGGATCATACAGAGGGTGAAGAAACATGACCACATAACCCCAGTCCTAAGAGATCTCCATATTCTACCACTAGAAGCACGAATAAAATATAAAACACTGGTTCTTATACATAAAGCACTACACCAACAGCCACCATATCACCTACAAACCCTGATACCCCGGACGAACTCTGGACGGCCAATATGACAGACCATGAACAATACACTCATTGTACCACATGACAGAACAAAAAATGTAATCTCCAAACATGTAACCGTGCAGTCGACCTTTATGCACCCTCGCTTTGGAACTCACTCCCAACCCAAGTCCGCAGCAACAAGGACCTCTCTGCATTTAGAAAGCAGATAAAACCCTCCTCTTCCGGGAGCACCTAGGATCGATGCAGAAAAGCTCCCAACAAAATTCCCCAAGGCAGACTGAGACAGCAAAGAGAGCCTGAAATGTAAATATATCTGAACTGCGAATGAGACTGAAGAGAGAGACAGAAATGTAATCATGGCTGTTACCTCTCATACACACCAAATCAAGAATGTAAATATACTATACCCCCCCCCCCCCCTGGCGATGGTATATTCCTTTCCCTCCTGTAAATACAAATAGCCCTGTTCATTGTATCCCCCCCCCCCCTTATTTATTGTAAACCGCTTTGACCCGGTGAAAAGCGGTATAAAAGCACGGCTAAATACAATAAATAAATAAATTGGAATTGGTATTGCATAGAAAATTGAGAGACATCTTAAAAAAATAGCTTTTATTATAGATGGAGAATTGGTGATGAGCATGGAAAAGTAATCTTTCTTTGTCTCAAATATTTTACGATGATAGAAAAGCTGGCCGGCCTTAAACCTCTGTAGGGTTTGAGTTGATTTAGTCTTCCTCCAAGATCTTTCTGCAGCTTGGATTTGTCATTTGAGCAACTGGAGACCTGCATGATACCATTGTGTGATACTCTGGGAGCATGTTTTAGTCTGCAGGGGTGCTACTATATTTAATTCTGTGGAGAGTGGGGCGTGCCACATATAAACCTACTCAGCTACAGGCAGATCAGAGAAATTTGCAGGAAATAAAGTGTCGGCAGCCAGAAAAGTTGCAAGAGTAGCCGGGGTGATGGGTCTATAGGAAAAAGTAACATGAAAAATGGTCAAACCAGCGGATAGGGACGATTTCAGGTTAATCAAATCAAAGAGCAATAAAGTATAATTGGACCATGGCACAGGGATTGTATTAGTAACCGATGAGTGTGCATTTAAAACAGTATGTATAAGAGCAAGCATATGCCCCACAGAGTGGTTGGAAGATGGACATGCTATAGGATATCATGGTCAGAAAGAAACGTATGAAAGACTTTATCCCGTGATAACAATGGGTCATCATAATGGATATTAAAATCTCCTAATTCAATAAGATCTGGTCAAGACACAAACAAATCAAGTATTAGCTGTTGAATATCCTCCAATCAGCTTGCAATAGGGAGGGCAGGCAATAAAATAGAAGTAAGGAAACTTCTGCGGTGGAGGTGAATTTCACCAATAAAGGCTCAGCTGTCAAAAGTAATGGTAAAGGCAGTTCAGACATTGTCAAGGCGGATTTGTAAATTATAGCCACTCTTCCTCCCTTATGGGAGGATTGAGGGGCGGAAGCCACCAGGTAGCCAGATGGGAGACAGTGGAACAAATATGCCTCCTCCCCCTCTCAAAGGCACATTTCCATGAGGCAAAGAATATCCAATGAATGGAACAGAATTGTATCTGTTATAAGTAGGGATTTTGTTTTAAGTGACTGGCAGTTCAAAAGAGTGATATAGAGTGGTTGCACCTGCATCTGTAGGATGCAGGAGGTATTACTGCCTGCTTGGAGGCCTGAAAGAGCCATATGCAATTCAAGGTAATAAGGTGCCAGAAAGAACGAGAATTGTGAACATACATGAAAGCTATGGGAGTGGTTTCGGGTCGATGGGACCAATGGATCGGAATTGGTGCCATAAGAATCCAAAAAGGAGTATATAGAGTCGTACTGAGCAACAATGTGAGGACTGTGGTGAAAAGAAGCCAGAGCACACTGTATAAAAGGGACAAAATGGTGCCTTGACCAGAAAAGCAACAGTTGTCAGATCTACGGGAAACACAAAACTCAGTCAGACACACAATACCAGCAGGGTAGAGTGACACAAGTAACCAGCACAAACTATGCGGCACAAACCAGCAGCGTGCTTGTAATACTAATGCTGTGAGGCACATTCTCCTGGTTGTGTATTTATGTCCCCACCTAAGGGCCACGCCGAAGGGCCTTCTGGAGAGGCCCTCAAGCCCAGACCCACCAGGCGCAGGCACGCCTGCCGATGCTGTTTAAAAGTGCAGGGAACTTGAATAGGCACAGCTGATGGATCATGTCAGCGATCAGCACTCCTCCCCTTCACTGACAGTCAGGCAGTTGACTGTGTTACGTGCCTGCTGATGCTGTTTACAAGTTCAGGGAACTGGAATAGGCACAGCTGGCCCAGTGCATAGTTTCAGGAGTTATGTTGGGGTTGCCAAGCCCTTCTTGGTGTTTATATTGTAGGGGAGTATGTTGGGGTCACAAAGTCCCTCTTGTTTTTCAAAGAACTGTGTAGGGGCCACCGAGCCTCTGTTTTTCAGAGGGTGGGAAGTGCTATGTTAGGGTGCCAAGTCGCTCTTGTTTTTGTGCAAGTTGGTGATACTACATGGGTGCTGTTGAGCCCCTCTTATTTGGCATATTTAGTAGCTTGTTTCCAAGGCTATGCACTGGTAAAATATGAACAGAAGAAATATCATACTGGGTTAGACTAAGGCCCATCAAACCCAGTATCCTGTTTTCAACAGTGGCCAATCCAGGTCACAAGTATCTGGAAGGTTCCCAAAAAGGCACACAGGTTCCACAATGCTTGTCCCAGGGCAAGTAGTGGATTTCCCAGGTCTTCTTTAATGATAGTTTATGGACCTTTCTTCCAGGAACTTGTCCAAACCTTTTTTAAACCCAGCTACACTAACAACTTTTACTACATCCTCTGGTAACTTATTCAAGAGTTTGATTACACAGGGCTGTAGGCTAACTACAGGGAGGCCATTACATCCCCCTACAGTTACCACATTTCAGCATGGCAAAATAGCTGCCAGTGCAACTAAGGCCACCCACTGAGTTCCTTCTCTCACCTCACTCTGCAGTAAACTATAACATGCATTCCTAACAGGGGCTCTGCATTTCAAGCCAAGGTAAGAGTGTGTGGCTTTTAAAATAATTAGCTTTTAAATTACTAGCTTTCTGCCTGAGAGCTCTTAAAAGGCTTTGGTACATTTTTAAAACAAAGTTATATTCTTTTTGGTGCTTTAGTTCAAAAAGGGAAATATTATTTTTAGTGGTGTAGGTTTAAAATACTGCTTTTTAGCATCTTTCTCAGCTCTTTGAAGCTACTTACACCTCATCAGGTGTTATTCCCTCCCTAACTCCCCAACTCTTACCCACCCCATGTGAGCTGTCTTGCTTTATAGGGCACCTCCCCCAATTAGCTACTCACAGGGACTTGGAATCAGCACATTTAGAACACACTTAAAAGAGGTTAACTGCTTTTTCTCTGAAAGGACAGCTGGGAAACAGGCTGCTACTTTGGTAGGTCTCTCTCTCTTTTGCTTCAACAGGCACCTAAGCTCCACCAACTGAACAATGGCTGGGAAAAATCATATCGCCAAAGCTGTTGCCCCCATTACAGCTTCTGCCTCTTTTCAGACAGTGATCCCAATGTCAGTTGAAGGACCGGTTGCATGTGCAGGATGCCTGCATGCTGAAGCTCTCAGGAAACAAGTGGAGAAGCTCAGAGAAGACAGTAGCAAGGCTGAGGAGCATTCAAGACAGTGAGAAGTACATTGATGAGATGCATCTTATAACATCCAAGCATTCAGCAGAGGAGAAGATGAAAGCCTACAGAATTATGAAGGTTGGACACAAGTCACCAGGGCCAGCAGAATTACCAATCCAACTCCTCCAGCCCTTGAACTGAAGAACCATTATGCAGCCCTGGAATTGGAAGAGGTGAAAGCATCCATGGAAAGAGAAGAACCAGAGCTCAAGTTGCAGAATCAGTGACCACAAGGAAGCGAAGGGTAGTGGTGGTTGGTGACTCTCTTCTGAGGGATACTGAGGCGTCCATTAGCTGACCAGACTTGATGTCCAGAGAGATATGCTGTCTGTCAGGTACCAAAATCATCAAGCCAACTGACTATTACCCGATGTTGCTCATCCATGTCAGCACAAATGATACTGCCAGGTATCCCTCTGTGTGTATCAATAGTGACTTCATCGCTCTGGGACTGAGGGTGAAGAAGATAGGGGTGTTCTCTTCAATTCTCCCTGTTGAGAGTAAAGGCCAAGACAGAGAAGCTCACATCCTGGAGATGAATGCATGGCTGCATGGATAGGGTCATCGAGAGCGTTTTAGTTCCTGGACCATGGGATGCTGTTCCAAGGATTGCAGAGCAGAGATGGCATTCATATGTCCAAGAAGGGCTGACGTGTCTTCAGTAGCAGACTGGCTAGCCTACTGAATAGGCCTTTAAACTAGATTCATTGGGGATGGGTGAAGAAATGCCCCAAGTAAGTTAAAGCCCCCAGGTAAGTGAAACATTAAATACCTTTATAGAAATAGATAAAAGGGGCAATGCCTGAAAAGCAGTCTGTATAAATGCCCAGAGCATGAGACATAACATCCCAGATGTTGAGATTTTAATGCGAGAGGCTGACTTTGATTTAGTGGTGGTAACAGAAACATGGCTCATGGACAACCATGACTGGGATGTAACTGTACCAGGCTATACTTTATTCAGAAAGGACAGGGTAGGAAGAAGGGGAGGAAGGGTGGCACTATATGTAGAAAATAATATTAAAGCAATGGTAATACAGGGCTTAAAAAGGAGACAGGAGGCACTGTGGGTTAAACTAGAAAAAGGGAAAGAGAAATCTATCTGCAATGGCGTGATATACAGAGCTCCCTCACAGGGAGAAGAGGTGGATGGAGAGTTAATTGAAAACATGTACAGCATTGCCAGGAAAGGAGAAGTGCTACTGATAGGGGATTTCAATATGCCAGATGTTGACTGTCACATCCCTGCTGCAGTATCATCTAGAAGTAAGGAGATCCTGGATTCTCTACAGGGAGAACTATTCAGGCAACCGGTAAGAGAACCCACAAGTGAAGGGGCCATACTGGACTCGGTGCTTACCAATGGTGAAAATGTTCCTGATGTTGTAGTGGGAGATCATTTCACATCCGGTGATCACCAGATGGTGTAGTTAAGTATAAGGACTAGGGCTGATAAAATCCATTCAGAAGCGAAGGTCTTAGACTTTAGGAAAACTAACTTTGCCAAGATCGGCCAATACCTCAGGGAGTCGTTAGTGGGATGGGAACAGCTGGGGGATGTAGAAAAACAGTAGGCAAAACTGAAGGGGGATATTTTAAAGGCAACCAACCTTTTTGTTAAAATGGTAAATAAAGGTAAAAGGAAAAGGAGACCGCTATGGTTTTCAAAAGGAGAATCTGAAAAGGTGAAGAAAAAGATGGAGGCCATCATGAAATACAAGAGATCACAGAGAGAGGAAGATACGCATCTATATTTGGAAAAACTTAGAGAGGCTAGCAAAATAGTCAGGAAAGCAAAGATTCAGAAAGGAGGAAATAGTCAATGCAATAAAATGGGGGAATAAGACTTTTTCAGATATGTTATTGAGAAGAAGAAGGGCAAAAGTGGTACTGTCAGTCTCAAGGGTGAAGGGGAGGAATATGTATAAGCTGATGAGGATAAAGTGAAATTGCCCTGATTCAAGGCGATTTCAAATTTAAGAGAGCATCTCAGTTTAATTTTGTTTAGTAGCGTGAAAGATTCACCTCTGCTGAGTTCCAGACTTTTCCAGCTCTAGCACAATCTAATCCAGCGTTTGAATTCATGGCTACCAGGATTAGTTTCTCATTTTATATCTTCCTTCCTCATCAATAATTTGGTCATAGCAAAATAAATCTGATTTGCAGATATTTATAATGGTTTGATTTGGGGGGGGGGGCTGTATAAGTGCCTTTCATTAATCAAATTTAGTGGTATGTTTACTAAACCGCGCACACGTGCACGGCGCACAAGAGCGGATGCTAATGATGCACTTAAGTGCTCTTAAGTGCCGCGCACGCGTGCGCATCACATTAACGGGCCGGCGCACGTGTGCGGGGCGCTGATGTGCGATAGAGGCGGGGAAACGCTTACGGAGGGTGGAGGAAGGCTCCCGAGCGGCGGGGGGACGGGGTCAATGGGTGGAGAGTGGGAGGGGAGAGGCTCCCCACACAGGAGCGGGGCTGAATTCGGCTTTAAAAATACCGCGAGTGAAACCCTCGCGTTAGAGCCGATTTAAAGGGAAGAGAAACCTTTTCCGTCAGCAATGTACAGCAAAACCGGGGAAACCAGCAAAACGTGAGCAGTGTGATACATGTGCACAGAAAAAAACAGCAAATAAAACTTGAAAATGACCACAACAAATTTCAAATAAATTATAATCCAGCTGGGCAACAGTGATATTAATGGGCAAAAATAAAAAACACTCCCAGGAAAGCTCCATAAAAAAGAAATGATTTTTGGAAGGGTCTACGCTCCGTAGACTCGTTCAAAAATCACTGCATCTTAATGGAGCTTTCCTGGGAGTGTTTTTCATGTTGCCCATTGATATCACTGTTGCCCAGCTTGGTTTTGGTTTTTTCCCCTTTTTTTGGAGGTCATTTTTGAGGTTTAATTGCACCCCTGTCCCCATACAAGGTAAACGAGCCCACAGTAAAATTGTGCAGAGCAGGGTGTCTGACTCGTGCGGCCAGGTTTCCTATCTCCAGAGACTGCACTGTCTCTGGGGCCACAGTGTGGTGCAGCAGACACAGCCAGTGCCTGTAGGACCAGAGAGTCACAGGTTCAAACTCCAGCTGGGACTCCTGCCAACCCAGTCCCCATAGTTTTACCCACCACTAAACAGTGATAGTACAGACACCCCTGTATGGCAGAGAACATAAGCATGGTTCCAACACCTATATTTTACCCTACACCGCACACAAACCATAACAATGGGCATTACCGACAGCCGAGTCCCGCAAATTCAGTCCTGGAGTGCCACAACTCAATCAGGTCATATTTTTTTTTCCAGATAGGGATATGTCTGCATGTTGGCGGAAGGGTACAGGCAGGGGCGGCCCAAGGGGGGTGCGGGGCCATGTGCGGAGACTCGGTGCAGGGCCTCATTTGCATAAGGGACCTCATTTGCATAAATATTTGCATAATGTTACCATATACTAACTTTTAGTAAACATGCCTCTTAATGAGTGTATGGATAAAGAAAGACTAAAAGATTTCTACATTACTATAATCCAGTGCCAACCACCAGACACATTAGGAACTACAACAAACACTGCCCATTTAGAACCCATAGCAAACCCGCCGTATCCTAACAGCAGTACCAGGACTCACAAAGCACCATACCCTACCTATCAAAAGGAAACATGCAAATATTAAACCAATACATTTCAGAGAACAACAATACATGATCTACTGGGGAAAGAGAACAAGTGGCAATGTCAAATAGGAATTACATAAACAGAATACCTCAGCTCAGTTACACATGCAGAACATAGACCATCACCAAACAAGGAATCACAATTTAGAAACAGGAAGACAATAATTAAACTGGGAATCCCAAAAGCCAAACTTGGAATGTACAACACTGTAGAAATAAAACTATACATTAATTTGCTCTTGTACTAAACAAAGCGCAGACGTTAATGATGCACATTTACCAGAGCTGACATATTCCAATTAATAAATTCAAAATAAAGAGATATTTTTCTACCTTTTGTGCATTTTTTTTCAGCTGCAATTGCTCCAGCCACTTTCTTCTGGTTTCTTCGTGTCTTCTGCTAACTCTCCATCGTCTGCTGTCCATTTGTCCTTTCTTTTCTCTTCTAGTTTTTTTCCATTCTCTCTCTACATCTGCTTTAACATACTAATCTTTATCCTTTTGCTCTTTCCTCATTCCTATTTCATCCACTCAAATTTTACCCCTCCATCCTCAATCCCCACTTACTCTCCCAATACCCGGCCAATTGTTGATTTTTTATCCCTCCCACCCAAAATATTTTTCCCCTCTCCATTTTACTCTCCCAGCCCCATCCCATTCTAATCCTCCCCCAACATCAGCTCCCTTCTAGTTCCAGCCTCACCCAGCATCCATTCCCTTCTAGTCCCTGCATCAGCCCATTTCCAGTCCTAGATCCCATCAGCCCATTTCCAGTCCTAGCAACCCCCCAACCCAATACCAGTCCTAGCCCCCCCATCAACCCACTTCCAGTCCTAACCCCCCATCACCCCATTTTCAGTTTAAGCCCCCCCTATAACCCATTACCAGTCCTAACCCCCCCATCAGCCCACTTCCAGTCCTAACCCCCATCAACCCATTTCCAGTTTAAGCCCCCCCATAGCCCATTGCCAGTCCTAACCCCCCCATCAGCCCACAGCCCATTACCAGTCCTAACCCCATCAGCCCACCTCAAGTCCTAACCCCTCCCCATCAGCCCATTTCCTGTCCTAGCCCCCCATAGCCCATTATCAGTCCTAACCCCCCCATAGCCCATTACCAGACAGCCCCCATCAGCCAACAGCCCATTACCAGTCTTAACCCCCCCCCATAGCCCATTACCAGTTCTAACCCCCCAACAGCCCACAGCCCATTACCAGTCCTAACCCCATCAGCCCACCTCAAGTCCTAACCCCTCCCCATCAGCCCATTTCCTGTCCTAGCCCCCCCATAGCCCATTACCAGTCCTAACCCCTCCATAGCCCATTACCAGTCCTTACCCCCCCCAACAGCCCACAGCCCATTACCAGTCCTAACCCCATCAGCCCACCTCCAGTGTTAACCCCCCCATCAGCCCATTTCCAGTACTTTCCCCCCTTAGGCCATTAACACTCCTAACCCCCCCACAACAGCCCACAGCCCATTACCAGTCCTAACCCCATCAGCCCACCTCCAGTCTTAATCCCCCCAGCCCATTTCCAGTCCTAGCAACCCCCCAACCCATTACCAGTCCTAGCCCCCCATAGTCCACTCCCAGTCCTAATCCCACCAGCCCATTTCCAGTCCTAATCCCCCTTCACCCAATTTTTAGTTTAAACCCCCCCATAGCCCATTACCAGTCCTAACCCCCCATCAACCCACTTCCAGTCCTAATCCCATCAGCCCATATACAGACTTAGCTCCCCCATAGCCCATCACCACTCCTAACCCCCCCCCGCCCCCCATAGCCCATCACCACTCCTACCCCCCCCAGCCCCCCATAGCCCATCACCACTCCTAACCCCCCCGCCCCCCCATAGCCCATCACCACTCCTAACCCCCCCAGCCCATCACCACTCCTAACCCCCCCCCAGCCCAGCCCAGCCCAGGGAAAATGTTTTAAAAAGAAAGCTGTCTGCTGCCGCTGCCGGGGCCGCCGCGGCAGAATCGAGTGTGCTGCGGGGCCCCCCCTGCCCAGCAGAGCCTGCCCTCCCCTGTATCACCTCTCTTTCAGCTGCAGTCAGTCACACGCACCGGCTTTTAGAGCGCGAAGGAACTAGTTTCCCTTTTGCGGCTCTGTTAATCCCGCGGGGGCTGATGGGAACTTCCCATCAGCCCCCGCGGGCTTAACAGAGCAGCGAGGGAGAAACTCTCCCCTCGCACTCTGAAAGCCGGCGCGTGTGACTGACTGCAGCTGAAAGAGAGGTGATACAGGGGAGGGCAGGCTCTGCTGGGCAGGGGGGGGCCCCGCGGCAAACTCGATTCTGCCGTGGCGGCCCCAGCAGCGGCAGCAGACAGCTTTTTTTTTATTTTTTATTTTACTTTTAGATCAGAATGTTTTTTTGCACGGGGCCCTGTGCAAAAAACATTCTCGCTCAATGGACGGGCCGGCCCTGGGTACAGGTGGTGGAGGGGGCAGTGGCTGCAAACCACAGCAGACAGTGGCCTAGGCCTGTGCAGGCTGGCACCGTCCACCGTAACAGACAGGCTCTGTCGGATGTACAGTCATGGACTCCCCAGGGAGCACAGCATATCTGTGGCAACACGGTGGTGCAGTGCACACAGACAGCGTGTGCAAGAGCAGAAGGTCACAGGTTCAAAGCCCAGCTGGGGCTACTGCCAATCCAGTCCACATATTTTTCCTATAACTAAACCGTGATAGTAAGGAGAAACCTTTATTGCTGAGAACATACGCATGGTTCACACGCCTATATTTTACCACACCAAACACAGACACCATAAACAGCCGCATTACCCAGAGCAGAGTCTCCCAAATGCAGTCCTGGAGGGCCCCACATCATTCAGGATCCATGCTGCCTCTGCTAAAGATGCATGTGCTGCATATCTATGCACCACCCCATGGTATGCTGATGTAGCTCATGCATATTTCTGAGGGACAGCATGAAAACCCGAACAGTAGTTGGAACACCAGGACTGGAGTTGGGACACTCTGCCGTAAAGCAGCAGCCAACCGGGCCAGACCCCCCCCCCCCCCAGGCCCCATTGACCAATGCCTCCTAGAGAGGCAGGACATTGGGCCCTGCCTGTATCCCCCAATACTAGCAGTTGCATACCTTAGCACTGCCACCCTACACCTGGGTATATGGTACACAGCTATCAAACGTTGCCCATGATAACTGGCAGATATCAATTCCTACGTTAAGCACATGTTGCTCATTGATCTCCACCATAACAATCATTGTGATGTCTGCGGTGTGCGCTGCAGGTCTGGTCTCTGACAGTGTTTACCACCCTGGGGAGTGACCCCCAACAGTAGTGCGTACCATATCCATGCCTGTACTGTGCCCAGGACTGGTGTGGTGGGTATGGCTGCTGGACTCCTCTATAGTAGCACAATGCTGGCATAGGTGTGGGGGTGGCTGTCTGCCTATCCAGTGTGTGGTGGCTGCAAACACCTTCCACAGCCCACACTGCCAGCAATGTTGCCAGTATTGGGCTGTCAATGTGCATAATGAGGAGCAAGGTACCATGGGTATAGGCCAGACAGGGTGGCCTGGCCAGGGTGCATCTGCACAGGGCATAGGGCACTGACTGGGACATATTAGTGCCCGGCCACCACCTACTCAGACAGGGTGACCTCAGTATGTCCTGCTGAGAGATCACTCTCACCCTGACTGTGCAGTGACCACAGCATGGCTAGACACCCCCATAGTGCTATATAGTATTTTTTTCATGTGATAGATATGGGCTTCCTTTTGGTGCCCAGTCACTGATGTAACTGCTGTATATGCTGACATCCCAGTTGTGGGTGCATGCATCTCCACTGGGAACATGCACTGTGGACTAACTAGTGTACTGTTTGCAGCTGTTATGTGTCTTGATGGAGCAGCTTGTGGGGTGCAGTGGCTGATGACTTGCTGCAGGAGAATATCAGATAGTGGTGGGGTGCAGCTCACCATATCCAGGTCTAATGTCTGTCTGCTATTGTGGTATGGATGTGTATAGAGCTGCATTGACTGCCCTGTGGGGTGTCTGTTCCTCAGCAGGACTCAGGTTGATGGTTCCTTCTACTGCCACCTTTGCAGGGAGGTAGAATGTGGATCTATTGATGGGAGGCCCTGTTTGCCACCCTTGGCCCTTGGGGGGGGTGTGGTGATGGTACATGGCCCACCTAGAGGTCCATAGGGGCTACACCTGACTGAAACAGACAGAGATATCCAAGGTGTTTGTGCAGAAACTACCTATCTCACACATTAACACTGCTTTGGACCTCCGGCATGGCCTCTTTCAGCCATGGAAGGTGTTGTGGACCTGGTCCTAGGCGCCTCATTGCACCCTCAGGGTGAGCACAGTACCCGCACAATGTGACGGTGTGTAGCTACTCTGTGCCAGTAAAACACACGGTCAGTACCCCCTACCAGGCCGAGGTGGTGTTTGGGTGCACATGGTCACTTCCCTCTACCGGGCCGAGGTTCTGTGGGGGTGCATTGCCCATCTTGTGTTAATCTGTGGACAGCTGATTTGCATGTGCAGTGCATCATGGGTATGGGTAGGCTAACTCTATCCTGGTGACCACAGCAGACTGTCTGTGTGGTGACGTGCATGCTCTCTGCAGCCAGCCAGGGTCTTGCTAGTAACTATAGAGCTGTAGCCCAATGGTTACTGCACTGCCTCTGAAGCCAGAGGTCATGGGTTCAAACCCACAGTGGGGTTATTTGATAGGGTTGTCCAATGCATTACCTTTTTTTAATGTACATATTTTGTTGCCAGCAAAAACACCCTCAGCGTACTGTACCCATAAGGTGCCTCTGAGGGTGCTTTATAGGGCGCCCTATAGGGCACCTTATGGTGCCCGTCCATATAAGGTGCACTATACATTCTCCTGTGATGCAACCTATAGGGTGCCCTATAGGGGACATTTTAGGGTGCTGTGGTGGACAGTGCAATTTCTAATGTGCCCTATGGAGTGCCTTATAGGGTGCCTTATACGGCACCTTCAATTACGGCACGTGAGGCCGTGTTTGCTGGCAGCAATTAATAACATAAATATAAAGTGCTGCAGGACAAAATATGTACAATGCAAAGCTGATGCCACAGCCAGCCTTACGTATTAGGCACACTGGGGAGCAAACTCATGACCCAGTATCAGCAGTCAATGCCTTAACCATTGTGCTCCACTTCTGCTCCTCCTTGCCTGTCAGCGCACCTACGTATGCTTTTAATTCCTTAAACTGCACAGTGCTGCCATAAAAAACAGTACACTGACCTTGCGGTACCTCATACGGCACACTCTAAAGCGCCCTATAAGCAACATTCTAGGGTGCCTTGGCTGACAGTGCACTTTAAAATGTGCCTTATAGGGCACCTGATGTTAACACGCTTTGGGAGTGTGTTTGCTAGTAGTGGTAATTAAAATATGACTAAAATGCCTCCTAAAGCAAACTTCCTCATAATATGTTGTGCCTCAGCCAGCCTTGTTCATTGGGCACTTTGGGGGATTGAACCCTTGATCCCTGCACCATTGGGCAGTGTCTTAACCATTGGGCTATGTTTTGGTTCCTGTGATTGCACATCAGCGAGCCGCCATATGCCTCACAATATTAAATTGCCCCCAAAAACATTAGTGTGCTGCCTTATGCTTCCCATTATTAATATGCCTCCACAAACATTAGTGTGCTGCCTTATGCTGCCCATTATTTCAATGCCTCCTAAATTAATGTCTCAGCCAGCTGTCTTTATTGGGTTCTATGTGGATCGAACCCCTGATCCCTGCACCATTGGTAGGTGCCTTAACCATTGTGCTGTGGCTCTGCTCTTCTGCTTGTCCATCAGCGTACCACATATGCCTCCCGCGCAGCCATCTGCTGCGCTAAGGTGCGGGGCGCACAAGGGCGCCGCGCACCTTAGCGCATATTTAAATTCCGGCTTTTCTTTTTCAGGACGAAACGCCCACTCCTTATATGGCATCCGCACTCTACCGCGGCCCGCACTCTACCGGGGTTTTAGTAAACATACCCCTTAATGTTTTATTATTATGATTGTTTTATTGTAACATCTGTTTTACTAAATTGCATGTGTATATTTAGAAATCACCTAGGATTTTAGATGAGTAGCATATACATTTTAAAAAAAAGTATACTAAATTTATGCAAATGATGCCGTAGTGAGTCTCCATACATGGCCCTGCATCACCCTCATGCCATCCTCGGGGGAAAGCAGTCAGGAGGGTGCACTGGGAGACAGAGGAAAGCAGAAATCTCAGATTGGTACCTACATGATCAGAAAATAAAATAGTCAGACAACAAAGTTGGAACAGAATTTTATTTTCAATGTAATGATCAGACTTGGTGCTATCTTTATATGTTAATAATCAGATCGTAAACAAAAGGACAAAACCCCAAATACAAATTCTGGGAGGACATGTTTGATCATAGCAACGTAATTTTGAGCGAAGAAAGTGTCCCTGAGAGATTGCTGGCTGTGTACTACTGGGTATTTTGACCTGAGGAGAGTTTATTTGGAACTTTGCAAGATGTTGATTACTACCTGAGGCAGGATTGGGGGATCCGAAACGTGGCGCTGGGTCGTGGTGCTTTGCGAGGAAGTTCTGAAGAAGTGACATCTCTCTCTGTGGTGCTTTGCAAGGAAGTTCTGAAGAAGAGAAATCTCTCTATGGACCCGACTGCCAGCTACGTTTTCTTTAAAACAAAATTTTATTCTTAGCATTGTGGCTTTAGGGGTCTACTCCTTTTCATTTTCTCAATGGACAGTTGTGTGTAAAATAAAATAAAAACGATTAAAGGGAGAGGTCCGTTATTCAAAGGGGTTTCCTGTCCCCTGACCTGACGGACATTCCTACATTTACATTACACATTATATATTTGTATTTGGGGTTTTGTCCTTTTGTTTACGATCTGATTATTGATTAGATTCTTTAGTGCAGATTGATATTTGGCATTATATTTTTTGATATTTTTTGATCTTTATATGTTATACAGTACATGGAAATGCATCTCTTTCTATTTCTCTGGTATTGCACTGTATGCAGACTCTGGCTTCTTGGGGTTGCAGTTTAATTTTTAACTACCTATATTTATTTTTAGATTATGGTCACTTATTCTGTCCTTGGTGAAGATCTGTGTTTTGAGTGTATGACGAAGACCAGGTATTCTGTTAACATTGAGTTTTTATGTAGGGATCTGTACTGTAATAATCTGAATTATTCAGCTTTTCAAATAGGTGTTTGGATGTTCCAGGGCCCACTATTGGATAGGCTCCTTATGTGGGTTTTGGAAGTTGGTGCTGATATGGTAAGGTATGATAGATTTGCTCTATAGATACTCAGTGACTTTGTTGTAGGTTTTTGTATTAGTTCACAATATGCCTGATACTGGAGAATGTTTGTTGTTGTTAGTGAGATGATCAGAATCAGATTTTTTTTAAGATATTGAGTTCTGTGGGTGAATGTCCTGGTTCTGCTCTACAACCACTGTTGAGGAAGGGGGTTCTGTGGACGCAAAATATATGTTCAAAAAGGAAAAGCAAGAACCCCAACGTGGTAAATAAAAATGAATAAATAAAATAAATAAATAAATAAATAAAAATAAATAAAAATGAGTTATGATTTAGTTTTATAAACTGTGCTGTAATTCTCGCTCTTTCTTTTAGTTCCTTGGGGGTATGTTTACTAAACTGCGGTAACATAGCAGCAGCTACCTTAACGCGCGTTAAGTAACGTAAACGTGCATTAAAAACACGCGTTAACATTACCTAACGATCATTAACGTCACCGTCCGCGGTAAGTCCCGCAGAGGGTGGAGAGAGGGCGGAGAGAAGGGGTAAATTGGTGGGGAGTGGGTGGGGAGAGGTTCCTGCTACACTAACGCGGGGAACTGAAGGGCTGAACATTACTGGGACTGAAAACCTGTCGTTAGTTGCACATTTGCAGGAGGGTGAAACCATTTAAGCATCAGCAATGTACAACATAGGCAGGGAGCCCAAGAAAAGTGATAGTAGTGCTCCATTTGCAGCAACAGCATAGTGCCCAAGTATGAAAGGCCACTATGGCGATGGTGCAAATGGGGCATAGGGTGCTGCAGGTGGGATATGTAGTGGGGGTAGCTGGGGCACAGGGTGGACTAGGCTGTTGCCTAGGTGGCACATAGGAACATAGAAACTGGAAATCAGCAAGACAGCAGCTGATCAAGGCCAAACATGCCCAGTAGTCAGTGTTCCACAGTGTCCCATCCATGGGACATAACCCAGCAAGTACCCCAAAGGTCACACAGGTACCACTATGCCTGTAATAGTGCAATCAGTGCACATCTTGGAACCACTCTAACAAGGGTCCACAGACCTTACCCAGGATGCGTCCCAAACAGTTTGTAAACCCAGCTAACTGAACACCCTCTACTGCAACCCCTAGTACGGCATTGCAGAGTGTGACCACACGTTATCTGAAACATATTTATACCCAGTAGGCTAAACTGGGTACACCGTACCTGAGGTGCATGCCCAAGCCTGTCCACAGTCGGCTGTCACAACACAATCTACCTACATCTACCTGATCCACCCTAGCCAATAGTTGCTAGAGCACTGACCTGACATCCCCCAAGCCATCTCTCCCCCATGTGGAAGAGACATAACATTGGTAGGCGGTGATGGAGGGGATGTGTGGATGTCCATGTATGCCTCCCCATCCCAGACCCCGCACCCTAGGAAACCGCCTAACTGCACAGTGGATGGCCTGGGACTGCACACTACCAGCACCAACAACATATGGCCAGGCAGCATGGCAGGGGGGGGGGTGTTGTTGCTGGAGAGGGCAGTGGCACCTGCCTGCAGTGGATTTAGGCCGTGCCCTGTACCAGTACATGGTGTGTAGTGCAACAGAAAATGTCTGGCTGAGGATAAGTAAAGGTAGCCCCAGGGACTGCTGTGCTTCTGTGGCAACAGTGTGCTGCAGTACACACAGCCAGTGTGTCCCGGAGCAGAGAGTCACAGGTTTAGGCCCCAACCATGGAACCTGCAGAGCATATCCCTATATTTTACCCTACAATGCAGATACAACATCAACATGTGCAATCCCCAAAGCAGCGGCCAACAGGGGTACAAACACCCACTCACAAAGGCTCCACTATCCAAAGCTTCATGGAGAGTCAGGCTGTTGGCCCCAGCATGGAGCCACAGTTATCACCAGAGCATTATTACTACCTCCTGCACAATTTGGCAATGTCGGCACTGTGATCAGGACCAGTGTGGCGGGCAGAGTTGACAACCACCCCTATCTTTGCACAATGCTGCAATAGGAGAGTGTGTGTGTGTGTGTATGTCTATCCATTGTTTTGTGGCTGTCTACACCTCACTGGGCCTACAATGTCCCACTGTTACCAGCGTTAGCCTGCAAATGTGCATAATGAGGAGCAAGGTATTGTGGGTATGGCTCAGACAGGGCGGACTGGGCAGGATGCATCTGCAGAGGGCGTAGAGCAATGACTGGGACATTGTAGTGCCCAACCACCACCTGCATGGACAAGGTGGCCACAGCACATCTTGCTGTTAGGGCACTTTCACACTGACCAAACAGTGGCCATGGCACGGCTATGTTCCCACATAGTACAACATAGTATGTGTCTCAAGTGATATATATATGCCTCCTGTTCTGGAGGGCCATTCGCTGGGGCACCTGCCGGGTGCCTGTGCTATACAACCCAGGTCTCGGTGCGCATAGTTCCACTATGAACATGCAAAATAGACTGATTAGCGGAGTGTCTGCAGTTAGTTTGTGCATGGCTGGAACACCTGGTGTGGTGCAGCAGGTACAGTCTGACTGTGCTTGCTGCTGGTGAATGTCAGATCATGGTTGGGGGCTGCGGAACCTCCTATTACTGCTGTTTGTCTGCTATTGGCCTAGCAACAGGTCCAGTTCCAGTCTGACCCCTGATGACATCCACAACCTCAGGCACCTTGGGTCAAAGGTATCTCAAGGATGGTAAGATGCATCAGGTTGATAGGTGTGAGCTGAAAAGCAAGGGAACAGCTGTAGTTTTAAAACTGGTGGGAGCACAGAAGAAGGGCAATGGACAGGCAGTCTACTGTAGTGTGCAGTATTGCGGTGTACGCGTGTTGAGCCTTACGCACATTGCAGTGAACGTGCGTACGCCCGTACACCGCAATGCCGCGTGTTGCAGTCCCGAAGATGCGCAGTGCTCATAATAATGCGTGTGACGTCTGTGTGGGACGTGCGTTGTTACACGCCATAATCTGACCACATATTGTAAGGCGCTTAGACATATATCATAAGGCATGTAGAAAGGTTTGTAACGTCACGCACATTATGTGCGTGCTGCACGTCAGACGCCCTGCTATGCACATTCTCTGCAACGCGCATACGATGCAACACGCATACGCTGCACTACTGCGTGATAATCTAGCAGACATGATGGCCACTTGGTGGAACATATTTGCATTGTACTTGTTGTGGTTGTTTGAGATAGTAGTTGCAGACGTGCATGGAGCCAACATAGCCAACATGTGGGTTTGGGTCCCACAGGTTCCTTTTCCTTTCTTTTCATCTGTTCTGCTCTCCTTACCATACAATGGCTCCGACTTCGTCCCTTCTCCACACGCCCTTCCTTCTCTTCACTGTACACTGCAGTGTCCCCCTCCATGCAGCCTATCTGTCACATGCTAGCTGTTACATATGCTCCCTTTCTTTGGGTTGTCTGGGTGGGCAGGTGGCTCAGTGGTTTGGTATTGGTGTCAATGAGCTGTGTTTGGGCTCTTTAATGTACCCGTTCGATTCCCTCTTACTCATTTTTGGATTCCTTGCCCATTATGCCCTTATACACACACCATCCACACAGCTGGCCCTTCAGACCGACCCCTGATGCCCTTTCTGTTACCGTTGTTTACTCCTCTGCATGCTGTATTCACTGCACACCACTTCATGGTGTGTGTGCATGTGTTAACTGTGGCTCACGTCCCCATTACAGACTGCGATATCATCTGCCTGTGGTCTATGGCCTTACATCTACAGCTCCATTTCTCATGTGGCACCATGTCTGCACATCTCTCAGTGCATCTTCTACTGTCTGCGCGCCTTTGATTGCAGCCCCTTCGGATGCTGCTGCTTCCCATCGGCTGTGACGTTAACGTGTGGTAGATCCAGGGAGCGGGTTAGGCACCTTGTAACACATGTTACCTGACATGGCTTGCTTTAAGGATGCACTGCCCACTCCTTTATATGGGCATCCATAACAGTACTGGGGAAATTAACGACAGTAACATTACCGCGGTTTAGTAAACATACCCCTTGGTGTGCAAACATCTTGCATTTCTTCCATATAATCTAATTAGCTTTTTGGTTTGGTTCAGTCCCTGATTGGCGTTTTGAGAAAGCTCCCCCCCCTCCCCGGAGGGCGCCATCTCATCCCTCGTCTCAGGCAGCAGATTGCCTTGAACTGCCCCTGTTCCCAAAGCTATATTAGTACAGGAATTGCCAGTTAATTAATAACTTGTATTATGATGTTAAAACACTTTTCCATAATGATTTTACTAAAGTCCAGTAAGGCTGTGTACTTAATTTTATTTGGAAATGCACGTTAAATGCAAAGTCTCTGTGACAGCTGTCAGGGGCATGATCAGCATGCTCCTGGTAGCTAATGTGCAACTGAGTACATTAACATGTGGCACAATTGAAGTGGGTGCATAAAATGATACCAATAGAGGTAACATTTGGTATGCCCATGCTAATTGCCACATGTTCTCTGTGCCCCCACTCCACCTCTATCCCACCCACTCTCCATATTAGCATGTGAGTGCCAGTTAATGTGCAATTTGGCAGTCAGTAGCTGAGATGCTTGCGCATTAGCGTTCATCATGGCCAGTTACCACATGCTATAATGTACATTAACTGTTAGCAGTGTTTAGTAAAAGTGCCCCTTAACATCCTGTAATATTCTTTACTGATCTTTTCTCTCAGTAACTTTTGCTTGATTGTTATTCCTTCCTCTACCCCTATGTATTTATATACCTTCCTGTTCAAGTTCCCTGATGTCAGTATAAGATATGTTTTCAGTTTTGCTCATTTTTCCTCCAAGGAAGGTTGCCTTAGCACATTTGTCAAGGCCAAAAGTTATCAGAGAAGCTTTTCACTATGGGGGCTATTCTAAGACACGAATAGCGGGGATGGACGATCCACCTCTCCTTAACCATTCATGTGTCCATTCTTGATTGGCAGAGGATTCCTGGAGTGACACTTTGTATTTCCCACTATATTTGTGCTTTTGCCACTTGTTTTTCCTCATTTGTTGATCTAATTATTTGAAGAATTTTTTTTCTCTTGTTTTGCAAATTCTTTGCTTTCTTTCTTGTGAGTTCTTGTGGATTCTCAATCATTCCTTCTAGTCATGGAATGCTTGTCCAAGTTTGATATTGGAGACAGATTCTGGATGTTTACTTTCATATTTCAGCACTTTTTACATATTTGAATCCAATGATGCTGTCAGGTAGGTCTGGAGGCCTATGATAATAGCTTTCTAGGTATAATCAATCTCTATGGGGCTTGTTTACAAAGCCGCAGTAGCGGTTTCCGATCATTATCTGAGCCGCGGCTTTATAAACAAGCTCCTATGAGGTCTAGCCCTCCTTCAGCTCTAGGAATGTACAATCTTGGCATATACTTATTCTTGTAAATTACTTTATTGGCATGGAGGAGTTTTCTTGTTCGCACATCCAGTTTCTTTTATTGATCTAAGCAGGTTAAAGTTGTGGCCTTAACAATCTCAAAGCTGTATGAGAGTACAGGAATTGTCAGCTGATTGATGGCTTGTATCTCCATGTAATATTCTTTACTGATCTTCTCTCTTGGTAATTTCTGCTTGAGTATCATTCCTTCCTCTACTCCGAGATACTTATATAGGCCTTCCTGTTCAAGGTCCTTGATGTCACAGCCCTCAGCCAGGGAGATGTTTTCCATTTTGCTCTATTTTCCTCTAAAAAAAAAAAGTTGCCTTAGCATTCTTGTCAAGGCCAAAAGTCATCCTGAGGTCATCAGAAAAACTTTTCACCACATGGAGTTGCTGTGCTAATTGTTGATCATTGAAACTGTAGAGCTTCATCTACAAATAGTAAATGAAATGTTGCTTCTAGGTTGTTACCTTCTTTAAGATTCAAATCCACAGGTGGCAGGGAAGCCAGGCCCTACTACTCAAAGAAAGATGGAGAAGGCAGGAGAAATTAGGAAAAGGGCAGATGGCACAGAGGGCAGGCTCCACTCCCTCTTTGACATAAGCAGAGCAGTGATGGTGAGTCACCATTGTACTGGCAGTACTGAAAGAGACAGCATGCTGGTGGGCACAAGGAAGGAATTTAAATAGAATTGTTAAGGTGAGCAAAAGGGGTGAGGTTAGAGATCAAAGAGGGACAGGACAGGAAAATTGATAGAGTACAAGAGGTGGCAAGGAAAAGAGAGAAAAGAATGCAAGGAGGAAGGGGGAAGAAGGTGGTGAAAGGTTGCCAGGGAAAGAGAGAGAAAGCACAGTAGAAGTGAGAATGTAAAGACAGGTGGCAGGAGGCGGAGCCAACACGGGTTAAGATGGCCACTTGATTCTCGAGCTCCTCACCGCCTCGCAAGCCAATTCCCCCAGCTGAAGTGCAAAAAGAGTTCGGAGCCTCCCCGGCACTCTGTGAAGTTGTGAGAGATGGCGGGTAGCAAGCCTACGAGACTAGATTACTCTGCTGCAGTGGGCGGCGGGGTTAAAAGAGCAAAGGCCGAGCCGCCTTCCCCGCAGAAAATGGCGCAGACGGGAGAAGACGCGGTGGGCCTAAAGGAAGTTTTGGCAGAAATCCGAGCCGTGAAGGGCATGGTTGCAGTCAACGGAGAGACTGTGCGGAGTTCAGGCAGATATAGCCGAGCTTAAAGAGATGCGCGAGCAGATGAACTTGCTGATGGAGAAATTGCAAAAGCTAGAAAGCACGGCGGTGGCGCACAAGGAGCGCTTCAAGCAGGTGGGGGCAAATACCAAGAGATTAGCCGCCCTGGAACGCAGCTTGGAAGACTTTAATAACCGAACGCGCCAAAACAACGTGCGGATCATTGGAGTCCCCGAGGGAGCCGAGGGAACCGATGTAAGATCCTTCCTGTGCACATTAATCCCAAAGCTACTCAATTTGGAATTCTGCTATCCTCTGGAGATCGAAAGAGCCCACCGCGTCCCTACTCATCTGGGCCCCAATGTCAAGAGGCCCAGGCCGATTATCATGTGCATACTGCAACACTGTCAAGTGATCCAAATCCTGTCAGCGGCCAGGGTACTTCGTTCGGTGCAGTTTGAAGGTCAGAGCATTGCTTTTTACCCAGACTATCATAAAGCGACAGTCGAGCGTCGGAAACAGCTGTTGGCTTTTAGGCCACGGCTTCAGGCCCTGCAAGCCAGGTATGGCCTCTTCGCCCCAGCACGTCTGCGAGTGACTTTGCACAACCAAACGAGGATGTTCGAAGATACGGGGGTCTTGAGAGAGTACTTGGAGGATAAAGAGGCTGAGGTTATGCGCTGAGGCTGCTGGTAGTTCTCTGGGAACTTAGCTGTGTGAAGCCGGCGAGGCCTGGACTAAGATTCTGTTCAAGAAACCATATTAGAGGCAATTGAAAATGAATGGGCCACGGGTGGAGTTTGGCTGTGGGAGCGGGAGGGATCTGCTTATGACTCTTATGTTATCATGTGCACCATGTTCTGCAGCAAGCCATCGAGGTTTGTATGGACTTGCTATTGTCTGGTGGGAGGCGGGGCGACAATGGGTTTCAGTTAACCATGATAGTGCCCGGGGGTTAATCTATGCTAGTCTATGTTAAGTTGTCAAAGATTAAGGATGATGTTGTCATTGTATTGGGGAGCATTGTTACGTTTGTTTGCTGTGTTAGCAGGGGGGGGGGGGGCGGGGTTCCAGGGGGGACATCTGGCCCTGGTGGTTCACCCATTCGATATCTGATCGCGGATGGACAGGGTGTCTCCTCATGGGTATTGGAGGGGGGCTTGGGCTATGGAGTCTTCTATGTGGGGTGAGAGCAGCGGAGAGTTTGGTCCTGGTCAAGGTAGGCAGTTGAGTCCTTCTATGTATTCTGTTATAGGGAGGTATAGCATCTTGTCCCATGGCAACGCTTAAAGTGTTGACACTGAACGTGAAGGGTATCAATAGCCCCATTAAGAGGAAAAAAATATTGCAATATTGTAAGAGAGAGCAAGCCGACTTGGTGATGCTGCAAGAAACGCGGCTGTCTGAGGCGGAGACCAAGAAACTTGGCTTGGGCAATTTTCTAATTGTTGCGCATTCGGCTGCGTGCCAGGGGAAGAATGGGGTGGTTATCCTTGCTAAAAGGGGCTTATCCCTGGGCATTGAGAGGCAGCGTGCTGATTTGGAAGGCAGATGGGCAACAGGATTGGTGCAGGTATATGGGAAAAAGCTGGCCATTTTCACTGTTTATGGCCCAAATACAGATGATGTCTTGTTTTTTCGGGGGCTGGCCTTTGAGATACAGGAATTCTCGGGGCATGAGATAATAGTGGGGGGCAATTTCAATTTGGTTCTAGACCCCTTACTAGACTGCGCTCCCTTTCGGCGACATAGGTGTCAAAGGGCTACTAAGGTTCTACTTGAGATCATGAAGGGGGCCGGATTGGTCGATATCTGGAGACTGAAGCACCCTAGAGATAGAGAATACTCTTTCTTTTCTCTGCCCCACGGATCTCATTCTCGGTTGGATTTCTTTCTAATCTCTCAGACGCTATCAGTGGCAACAGGGAGGGTTGAAATAGCGGCAATGCACATCTCAGACCACGCGGCGGTCTGGTTTACTCTTAATATAGAGGCAGATCGTCCACCGCTGCCGGCTTTCTTCTTCAACAGGAGCCTATTGGAGAATGCAGATTTCCTTGAATATATGCGGCAGAATATACAGGAGTATTTTGGGGCGAATCTCTCCAAAGACACTTCAGGCTGGGCATGGTGGGAAGGATTCAAAGCCTTCTCAAGAGCAAAAATAACCAGTTTTAGTATCAGTCTCCGTAGAGCGCAGAAAGCAAAGCTGGATCTGTTAGAGGAGCAGATTAAGGCAGGGGAGCGTATACTGGTTAACAGGACTGAGGCTGGTGTCTTGCTCCGGCTTTAGCGCCTCCGCTATCAATATAACCAAATATTGAGCAGTGAGGCAGAGCAAATCCTGTCCCTCCAGAGGGCTAATTGTTATCTCGAGAGCAATAAAGCAGGAAAGTTGTTAGCTAGTACTCTGAAGCCTCGGGCAAGGAAAACTACCATTCAGACTATAGTAAGTGACACCCAGGAGACGCTTATGAGTAATGCAGCCATTGCAGAGGAGTTTCGGAGATTCTACGAGACGCTGTAGGCCTCTGAGGGCCGAGCTACCCCGGAAGATTTTGCGGATCTATTTGAGGGTATCCAGCACCCTTCTGTTACAACACAGCAGGCCAGCAGCTTAGACAGTGATATATTGGTCAAAGAGATATTTGATGTTTTGAAAGCGGCAGATAAAGGGAAGGCTGCAGGCCCAGATGGGATTCTAATGGAGTTCTATCAAGCGTTTGCGCTAGAGCTGGTTCCCTATATGTTAGAGTTCTTTAATTGCTTGGAGGTCCAAATGCCTCAAACGGGTTCGTTCAGCGATGCGGTGATAGTGGTTCTCAAGAAGCCGGGGAGGGACGCTACGAAAGTGGGGAATTACAGGCCTATATCGTTGTTGAACGCCGACTACAAGGTTTTCTTGGCCATCTTGACTAGGAGACTGGCGAAGGTGGTGCCAGAGCTGGTCCATGTGGACCAGTGTGGTTTTATATCTGGGCGCGCAACCTCGGATAATGCGCGCTTACTGTTGAATCTATTCTCTGTAATGGAATCAAGGGAAGAGCCGATGTTGGGCCTCTCACTTGATGCCGAAAAGGCTTTTGATAGGCTAGAGTGGAGCTTCCTGTCACTTGCGCTGCATTGGTTTGGTTTTGGCGAGCGGTTTATCCGATTTATCCAGATCTTATATTCCCGCCCTACAGCGAGAGTGTTAGCGAATGGTATATTATCTGCTCCCCTCTCTCTGTTTAGGGGGTCGAGGCAAGGGTGTTCACTCTCCCCATTGCTGTTCAACCTAGCCCTGGAGCCACTGTTGCTGAAGATTAGGCAGTCTCAGGCTATAAGGGGAATCCTGATTGGCGACCTGAAAGTTAAGATTTCCACTTTTGCGGATGACCTCCTTCTCTTTGTGCATCCTCAATCGGTGGAGGGCTTACTTACCACGATTGATAGCTATTCGAGGCTTTCGGGGTACAGGGTCAACTGGACGAAGTCCTTGGCTTTCCCCTTGAATAAGCGGATGTGCAGAGCACTGATAGAGCCTTGTGCGTTTGAGTGGAAGCCCAAGGAGGTCAAGTATCTGGGGGTTAGGTTTTGTACGGAGATAGAGGACACTATTCATCTTAATATCAAGAGCATTGAGGAAACGATTAAATCTTAGAATCCATCAAGATGGTGCTGGCCTCTAAGATAAATTACCTGTTGGAGATGCTCCCATTGAAGTTCCCGGAGAACTTCTATCGTTCGGTCGAGCATCAATTGTCTGGGTTCTTGTGGCAGTACAAAACGCCCAGGATCGCCCTTAGGAAGCTGAAGGCAGCGAGGAATAAGGGTGGAGTTCAGTTCCCTGGCTTCTACAATTATCACCACGCGTTTCGACTCAGGCAGGGCACGCTCTGGTTAGTGCCGGAGAGCAGGGGTGATAAGCCGACTTGGGTGGAGGTGGAGGAGCGGCTAGTTGCCCCTGTGGGTACGGAGTGGCTGGTCGGTATGAAGCTTCCTGAAGCCTTCCCAGCTGGAAGAATTGTGCGGGACACACAGGAATCTGTGTGCATGATGAGCCGGGTGGTAGAAGAGGCGAGCTCCTCGGGACGGATGCCTATATGGTATAATCCGCGTTTTAAGATAGGCCGCAAGGTATTCAGCTGGAGGGAATGGCAGGTGAAAGGTGTCTGGACCCTAGGCCAACTGCTGGCGGACAAGAAATGGAAAAGTTTTGGAGACTTGCAGCGAGAGTTTGGGCTTGGGGGCAGCCAGTACTATTGGTGGGTGCAGTTGCATCATTGTTTGACACACGCTGGAATAGTGGCTGCTGAAGTCACAGAGGACTGGAAACTTCGAACGTTGTTGGAGCAACACGCGGGGCTACGGGGTGCTTCCTCCAAGCTGTAATGATGGAGAGGTCTCCCGCAGGTTTGACGAGATTGGAGAAGGCGTGGGAGCTTGACTTGGGGGTTCCTGTATCTCAGGCTGGCTGGGAAGAGATTTGGGGGCCCGTGAGCAAAGTGGTCCAGGGAGCTTTGATACGGCAAACCCTTTTTTTTCTCGCACATAGAGCTTTTATAACCCCGGTGAGGCTTAGTAAATGGGATGCGGGCCAGGCCAGCAAGTGCTGGTCCTGCAATAGCACACAGGGGAACCTCAAGCACATGTTGTATGTCTGCCCTCACGTTCAGTCGTTCTGGCAGTCGGTATGGGACAAGATGCTGAAAGTGTTAGATATTCAGGGGCGGATGTCGTGGCAGACTGTCTTTTTGAGATCTCAGGATAATACTTTGAAGATACCTAAAGATCAGTTCTTTCTGTTTGATTTCATGATGGCTGTAGCAATCAAGTTGATACTGATCTGCTGGAAGGATTCTTCTCAATTATGTGAGATCCAGTGGTGGAACTTGGTTAGCCTCTATGCGGGATAGGAGAAGGGGCAGGAGTTAAGGAATAGGCAAAGGCTGAAGATTGGGTTGCGGGTTGCAGGGGCAGGAGGGGGTGGGTTAACAAGTGGAAGTGTTTGGATGAGTTTGCAGCTCAAGCGAGAGTGTGTTAAACTGCTTGACAAGTGGACCGAGTCGAGCAGTGCAGATGCACGAGATGTTCGTAAGCTGCTCAGGGTTGGAGCCCGATACCCATGGGGAGACGGGAGAGGGTGGAGGGGGGGCTAGGAGGGCTAGGGGTGGGCTGTTGGGGTGGGGGGGCAAGGGTAGGGGTGAGGGAGGGGGTGGGGGTGAGGATTTTGAATGTAAAATGTGATGTTCTGTTGTTGATATGGAGTTGAAAATCTAAATAAATATATAAAAGAAAAAAAGACGGGTGGCAGCAGAGGCAGGAACAGAGTGTAAGGAGGTGGCAGGAAAAGGGGGAAAGAACAAGAGAGAGTGTGGCACAGGATAGACAGGGAGTGAATGCAGGTAGACAGGAAGAAAAGGGGGAAATGAATTGTACATGACCAACACACACACAAAACACACCACCCTTCCTCCTTAACAAAATTCCCCACACCTTCCCAACACCCCCCCCCCCCAACACACACACAAATCCATCCCCAATCACCCCGACATACCCTCACTTATTTATTTATTTATTTATTTAACAAGTCTTCTATCCCGCTTTTTCCTTCAATCAAAGCGGTCACAAAACAATACAAGGTTACTTACATCTCACAACACACCAATGTCCATCCCCACACACCTCAACATATACATACATAACAATACCCACAGGCATGCCTCTGACATATCCTTACCCCACCCCCAACACACATGCCTACACACATACCCCTGACATATCCTTCCCCACCCATTCTGACGCGCATGCCCACACTCATACACCCCTCTCAACATACACATCATTCAATCCCGTGACATCCCACCCACGCATTCCCAGAGAAAAACAGCTACACTCTACCCATGGAGTTTAATATACACATCTTACCACTGAAGTACGTACACACACATCTCACAAACACCATTGGTCACCACTCATACCCCATACCCACTGTTTCTACCATTGCTGTTTCAATCGTGTCCCTCATACAGGCATGCCGGAGTCTGTGAATGGAGAAAGGGTGGAATGCACATTCTGAGTGTACAACTTGTTCTGCAGTGGCTAAGAGAAACTGTAGTATATGATTACAGAATTACCTATGAGCTGATTGCGCTCAGATTCACAGTAGACATTGAGCCTACAGAATTTAATTTGCTCTTGTGCTTGATTTCAAAGATTTTTTGCCAACAAGTAAAACATAGAGGCATATGATGAGACTGTGCATTGAACATGTGAGCTGTCATTCAACTGGCTGAATTCATGCCACATTTTGATACCTCTTTTATCAACTCATAAATTTAAACAGTTTTTTTTTTTCTAAAATGTGCAGAGTTTAATTTGTTTTTGACTTTAGTGTTCTATTATAATTTATATACTTTCTGTAGCCATAATTTACTGTTTAATAGGTGGCAGCTCCAACCTAAGAAACAGAGAATCTTTCCCAATTGTTCCTCCCTAACTACAGTGAAGAATTTCTGGAACATGTTTTGTACTGGGTTCATCACTTTAATTGTAGTGACATCTCTTACCAATTGAAATAACTCCTTTGTATAGTTAGAGCCTTCAGGATTCTGGAAGAGTAAAATACCTTTCATCTCCTCAACAAATACCCAATAATTTAATAGTGTCAGTCTGTGCTGATACGTGCTAACTGTATTACTCCCCTTGTCTGTGATATTCAGCAGCATAAACATGGCTAGTGCCATTGAATATCTCTGGGTGCCAGACGATAATAACTGGCTAGCATCACGGTGTTCTGGGGCAGAGCGGGAGCAGAACCCGCAATAAGCGTGCAGCGATGATATTGAGTCACTGCCCGGTTGTCACAAAGCAACACAAGTTAGGCACAGAAACTAACTTTTGCGGCTGAAGCTAACCAGGCAGTGGTTGAATATAACCGCTGCTCAGTTAGCTTCCTCGCTATTCAGATATGACCTTGGCATTGACGATATCTAGGTCTGATGTTCTACGGCAGCGGCTAGCAACTGCATATTGGGTCCTTACTATATACGTAAGTCCTTCTACTCTGTCAAAGAGTTTATTTAGTAGTATTTACCTTCAGACTTCCAGGAATAGTTCAAGGCAAGTTAAAATCATGTACAGTAACTTAGATAAGAACATAAGATATGCCATACTGGGTCAGACCAAGGTCCATCAAGCCCAGTATCCTGTTTCCAGCGGTGGCCAATCTAGGTCATATGTACCTAGCAGTTTCACCAAAAGACACAGGTTTCTCAATGCTTGTATTGGGTCAAGTAATGATATTCTGGATCCCTTTTAATAATGGTTTATGGACCTTTCCTACAGGAACTTGTCCATATCTTTTTTAAACCCAGCTATACTAACAGCTTTTACTACATCCTCCGGTAACAAATTCCCTGTCCTTAGAGGGCTTATAATCTAAATTTGCACTGAGGCAATGGAGCGTTAAGTGATTTGCCCAAGGCCAAAAGGTGTACTAGTGGGTTTTGAACCCTGGTGTCTGTGGTTACAGATTGCTGCACTAACCACTAGGCTACTTCTCCACTCTGAAGTATAATACATGAAATATTGTCCTTTAATATATAAATATGGTAATGTACATGTAAATAGAAAATAATGAGCTTATTAGATCTCCCATGATTTTCAATAATTTGTGAATAAAAATGTTATAAATATCATGTTCATTGTTTTACTGATTTTGACCCATCACTTGAAGGGTGTCATTATTTCAGGATGCAGGGCAAATGTAAATGACCATGCCTCAAATCAGCACTTTTTTCCAAAATACAGGCACCCAATATGCTGACACAGCAGCCTTGGTGACAGGAGAAAGCAGGCAGCTAAACGAGGAGGCATGAGAAAGATGTTTAGACAGGGATAGAAACAAGATAATACCCAAAAGTCTTTCCCTAGCCTTATCCCCAACCCCAGCCTCACCCCCAGTCCCAACCCCAACCCCTAAACCCTAAACCCAACCCTAACCCTAACCCTGCCATGGGGAGAATAAGCAAAGGGAGAAAGAAGACCTGGGACGCAAGAGACATAGCCAGTGCAAATCAGATCAAGGCCCATTAAGCCCAGTATCCTGCTTCCAGCAGTGGCTAATCCAAGTCACAAGTATCTGGCAGGATCCCAAAGAGTAGGCAGACTCCATACTGCTTATCCCCACAAATCAGCAGTGGATATCCCCAAGCTCACCTTAATATAGGTTTATGCACCTTTCTTCCAGGAACTTATCTAAACTTTTTTAGCCATGCTATGCTAACTGTTTTTATCACATTCCTATGTCATTCCAGAGCTTAAGCATGAACTGATTGAAAATAGTGGGGTCGATATTCAAAAGGGTTTATGTGGTTTACAGGACCTGCAAACCACATAAACTCCAGCAATTTCAATATTCCCCAGAGACCACTCTGGTTCATTTCAGGGCAGTCCATGGGTAGAGCTGGAGTGGCCCTAGCGACTATCCAGTTAGCAGCAACATTCAGCCACTAACTGGATAGGCAAATTGCATAAAGGAAGGGCAGTTCAATAGCAGTCGTAACTTTATGCAGTTTTGCTATCTGGTTAAAGGCTGAATATCGTCACTAAACAGATAGCCATTGCAGTCACTGGCAAAAACCAGATATTCAGCACCAGATGACAGATAGGCTCAGTCCCTGAATATTCAGTTTCATTTGTGGCCACAGCAGTCAGGCACTTTAGCATCACTGACTGCTGCAGTCTGAATATCAACCTCAGTATTTTCTCCTATTGATTTTAAATATACCACTTAGCAAACATCACGACCTGTTTTCTAGTCTTTGTGTTTTTTTAAAGACTAAACAATCAGTTTGCATTTACCTGTTCCACTCCATTCAGGACTTTATGGGCCCGATATTTAACTGGGCAGGGCTAAGAGCCGTAGCCGCTTAGCCCGCCCACCAACTTCCAAACCCCAGATATTCACTTCCGCGGCGACAGAAATGAATATCTGGGTCTGGCTACGCTGCCCTGAAGCTGCTGAGGCTAATTGTGCAGCTTCCAATATTGGTGTTGCATAGTTAGTGCCAGTACTTAGTGCCAGTCCCTGCCTCCGCTCTGATCCGCAATGCCCCCAGCACGCCCTGATGCTAGCTGGCTAGCATTGTGGCACCTAGAGGACTTAGTTGGGGATATTCGATGGCACTACCCGTGTATGTGCCATCAAATATACAGTTAGCAGGCATTTACATGGCTGTTAACCATGCAAATGCCTTTTGAATATCGGGCCCTATATTCCTCTATCATATCTCTCCTCAGCTGCCTTTTCTCAAGCTGAAGAGTCCTAACTTCTTTAGCCTTTCCTTTAATATGGACAAGTGTGAGAGGAAGAAGTGACGTCATCTTGCTGAATAGCTGCTAAGTCCTGAGCTCCAGAGCTACCACCATTAAAACTAGCAATTATCACCTCTTGAAGTAAATAAAGAAGTAAAAAAGTATTAAGAGGGGCATTGTAAGCTGGAGGAGGCATAAGAGGACAATGATGACATGGAGAAAAGCAGCAGACTTACGAGAATTTGCGTATGTGAGGCCCACAGTGGTGGAAGGAGGAGAGCAAAAGATGGCCACCGCAGGTGCAGGGGAAGGAGATCCCTCAGAGCAGGAAAAGAAAAGTAAGGAAAAACGGTGGTGAGGAGCAAAGTGAGGTACTCATATAACAAGTATCCCAGAGTGAATTGAAAGCTTGGTTTACTGACCTTAAAATAGAACTGATGGCAGTAAAAGAGGAGCTGGGAGACATATTAGGAAAACTAAAGGAGGAAGTAGGAGAATTAAAACACTGAGTGGATGAAGAAGACAATACAACTGCACAGATCCAACAACACCAAAAAGTACTGGGAGATCAAATAAAAGGCATGGATCCATGGAAAGAACAGTTTTTGTACCAGATAGAGGATATGGAGAATAGGACCCGAAGGTATAATTTGAGACTCAGAGGGATCCCAGAGGACCCAGAATTTTGGGACTGTAAAAAGATAGAGGCGATTTTCATCGAAGCCATGCGGAAAGGTGGAGAAACCGAAATATTGGAGAGAATAGATAGGGTTCACTGTGCACTGGGTCCAGTCACACAAAACAGACTGAGAGACATTATAATATGTGTGAAAGATTATGAAATTAAAGAAAGAATTGCTGGAAAAATGAGGAGCTTGGCCAAATTTGAGTGGCAAGATTATAAAATTGCCATATATGCAGATTTTGCAGCAGTCGTTCTACAATGTCAGTGGGACATGAATCTGGTCACTAAAATACTGTGTGAAACTGGGGTGAAATACTCCTGGCTGATTCCTTTTGGACTGACTTTTCAGAAGAATGCCCGGAGCTCGAGAGTGAGAAACCTAGGGGAAGCCAAGAAGGCTTTACATGAAGTGGAACTGCCAACGGCGATATTGACCCAACGGAAGGACAAGGAGAGCAATGGTATCCATAAGACATCTGACATGCAAGAGAGATATGAGTGAGGATATCATGGAAGTCCTCAGAGGAGAAAGGACACTTTACTAAATACAGAACCATGTTGAAAAGTATGGATTAGGAAGAGTGATAGTAAATGAGCATGGGAGTAGGTCTTGAGGGTTTGGATACACGGAGGGTAATGTTATGGACCCAAGAGGGAACTATTTTCTGAGGGTTTATTGCTACTCTTAAAAGACAAATGTTGTTAGTTTTGTGTCTGCTTTTGTAGGAGCTATATGCATTTAAGAATTTTATATTTGCAACGTAGGTGATGTCAACATGTGAGGAAAGTACAGACTGTGATGGCTGAGAGATGGAGGGAGGGGTGAGAGGTTATATGAATGGATTGAGGATGAGGGAATGAGTGGAAAGAGAAGAGCACAGGAGAGATGGCTGAAGAAGAGGGGTGAGCGAGAGGGGGCTCCGGTATCCAGAAAGATGAGCACTACTCTGGAAAGTAGGGGTGGAGGGGGTGGATGTGGAAGGAGGGGAAGAAATGGGGGGAGGGAGGGCAGGAGAGGGATAGAAGGGGTTGGGAAAGGGAGGGAGTCTGACAGAGGGTTTTGGAAGTGGGAGGGGCGAAAACAGAGGGGAGTAGGACAGCTGGGTGGGGAACAAACTCTGAAAGTCACAGCAATTAACGTGAAGGGTCTCAGAACTTGGCACAAGCGCAGACTAACAGAGCGGGAGGGAGTAAGGCAACAAGCAGACATGTTATGCATACAAGAGACTCACCTCAAACTCGGGCAAGAAAGGTTGCTTAAAAAAAATACTCCTATGTTCTATTAGCAGGACAAAGAGCAGAGCCCTGCAAAGGCAGAGTAAGCATAATGTTGAGCGAGAGGGTTAAAGATCAGATGGTAGGAGAGTATAGAGATAAGGAGAGACAATAGGCAGGGGTGAGGCTGAAGGTGGGGGGGAGAGGAAGTTTGGGTGATTTGTTTGGTCTCAATGAGGAGCAGGGAGAATTTTACGACCGCCTGATGCGAAAATTGGAAAAAATAGAGAGCACATCTATCATATCTGCAGGGGACTATAACCTAACAATAAATCCCAGCTTAGACAGTAGTGGAGGAGGGGGAGTGATGGGGGTGAAAGAGGCAGAGCTTACTTCAGGGTATGTTTACTAAGCCGTCTTAATGTTACCAGCGCTAGTTGCAGCGTTAATGTGAAGAATGCCATAAAAGGTAGTGAGCAGTCTGGAGGTAAGGTTGCAAGGAAACGGTATCGTGCGATAGTGGGCGCCATGGCACGTTAATGCCCGTTAACCCTAAGTTCATGCCAGCGCAGTACTAGAAGCTGTAAAGATGTAGCCCACTGGTTACTGCAATGACTGTGGAAACAGAGGTCATGGGTTTGATCCCCCAGTGGTGATATGTGAAGAGGCAGTTCCTTTTTTTAATTTAAATCAGTGCTGTCTGAGGCATTTCCTTTTTTAATTTAAATCAGTGCTGCCAGCAAAAACACCCTCACAGTGCTGTAACCTAAGGTGCAGCATAAGGCGCCCTATAAGGCACTCCATAGGGCACATTATAAAGTGCACTGTCCGCCAAGGCACCTTATAATGTGCCCTATAGGGCACCTTATGAGACACCTTAGGCTATGGCACTGTGAGGGTGTTTTTATTGGCAGCACTGATTTAAATTAAAAGAAAAAGCCTCAAACAGGCTTATTAAATTACACCACTGTGGGATCAAACCCATGACCTCTGCCTTTGCAGTCATTGAAGCAACCAGTGGGCTACATCTCTACAGAGTTGAACACACCGCTGGCTGGCTACAGAAAGACTGCAGGTCACCAAACAAACTGTCTGCTGTGGTTACCAGGATAGGGTAAACCCATCCATATCCATGCTGCACTGCACATTTATTTATTTATTTATTTATTTACATTCTCTTATATACCGTGCTATTCTGCATCAGTGCGGTTTACATTGAACAAACTGAAATTACATTGAACAGGGCATTATAACTTGGAGATAACTATTTTACAGGGAGCATGGGCTATGGAGGGTTAAGTGGCTTGCCCAAGACCACAAGGAGCACCTGCAGATCAGCAGCCTACAGCTGCTCAAAAGATGGGGTATGTGCCTCTATAGCACCCCGGCCTGGTAGGGGGAACTGACCATGTGTGTTACTGGAACAGAGTAGCTACAGACCATGACATTGTGCGGTTCCTGTGCTCACCCTGAGGGTGATGAGGGGCGCCCAGCACCAGGTCCGCAGCACCTGGCTTAGTTGAGGCAGGCTGTGCAGCAGGTCCCCATCAGTGCCAGTGTGTGATAGGTAGTCCCTGCAGATGCACCTAGGATACACCTGTGTCCATCTGTATTTCCCAGTCACATCTAGCCCTTGTGGACTATGGTGCACCCAGAATAGTGCATATTCTGTGTGGTTACCATGCTCACATGTTAGAAGAGAAGGGTGGTGGTTGGACCCAAAAGTGGATTATGTAGCACCACCTAACCTGCCCTCTGTGGGTGAGGGTGGGGAACAGGATCTCCCACCAACAGATCCACATTCTACATCTCTGCAATGGTGGCAGGCAGTAGAGGGGACCATCAACACCAGCCCTGCTGGGGAATAGGCACTCTACAGCGCAGTCAATGCAGGTCTGTACCCATCACATAGGGCACTGGCAGACAGGCAGAAGGCCTGGAAAAGCTCAGCTGACCCCCTCCCCCCACAACTATCTGACATTAACCAGTAGAGGACACAGTCAGTCTTCACTCACTGCACCCTGCAAGGTGTTCCAGCCATACATATGCTAACTGCAGACAGTGTGCTAGCTAGTATATAGTGCATAATCCAGGAGGAACGGTGTATATCCACAAATGGGATGTCAGCACATATACCAAGAAAGCGTGTCAGTGATTGGGCCCCAAAAAAAGGAACTCATAGATATCACTCAATCAAAACAGTGGCTAGAACTATGGGGGAACCTAACCATGCCACGGTCACTGCTCAGTCAGGGTGAGAGTGACCTCCCAGCATGACATGCTGTGGCCACCCTGTCCTGTGTCATGGAGCGAGGGCTGATGAGAGCCCAGTTGAGAGAAAAGAAGGTGTTTTTCACAGAGAAAAAGACTTGCAATATTCCCAGGAACCAGCTAGAGGGAGCAAGAGTGTCTTCAGGGAGACTGAAGAGCCGCGCCCAGCTGGTCACGAGGAAATACCAACTAGCTTCCAATCCTCGAAAGCAGGAGGGCTTCATAAGGGGAGTGTGGAAGACTGGAAGGGAAGAAGGAGAAGAGGCAGAAGGAGTACCGGTAGCCTCGGAGATAGAAGCACCAGCAGAAGCAGCAGCCCAAGCTGAAGCAAGGGGAGAATCACTGGCAGCACCGAGAGAGAGAGGTGGAAGTGGAAACCTGACTACTCTAGTGCTAGAGGATTCCCAGGAGGGAGAGGTGATTTCTCAGGAGCTGAGGAAGGACCTAAGGAGGTGTCAGCTCAAGACAAATCGAGAGCTGTTTGCCCTCAGAGGCAAAAGCCCTGCTGTAGCTGCAACCTTAAGCCAAACAAGAATCAGCTGGAGAAGCCAAGCCACACTGAGTCAGAAAGCCAGAAGCTGGGCTTGTACAGAGGCAGGCCTTCACCAGGAGAAGGAAGTCAAAGGCTACAGGGTAAGCCTAACCATCATAGAAAAGAATTTCACCAAGCTGCTGCCTGGGAAAGGCAGGCAGTGGAAGAAAGCCGGTTACTTGAGGATTGCTGCCATACAAGGTATGAGAAATGTATGCCTAATAAGAAAGTTGTGAATGGTAAAAGCTATGATAAAGCTGTTATAAAGCCTCTAAGGAAAGAGGGTACTTTAAAGCCTAACACAGCAAGTGGCCGACGCTCTAGGCTAGGCCAAGGACATTGGGAACTGCTACAGAAAATATACAAAACCCCTGAATGTGTTTTACAAGAAACCAGGGATATAGAATCAGAGCTTTCTGATACCGTGCCAGTGCAAGTGGAACTGGCAGGAGATTTGTCTGACCAAGAGATGGACTGTACACTTTGCATTTCTGAAAGTTTAGAGTCACTGCCAGACTTGTGATTGGGTGAATTGCCGGCAGAGCATTCTTTATTTGTTTGAGCACCTCCATTCCTGTGACGTATAACAGTTTTTGCTTTGAACCCTGAGTTTGTTTTCTACCTGCATTAAGGACATTTGCTTTAAAGTTGTAACCCACTATTTAGAACCACTGTGAAAAAGGGAAATAAAAGCCTTATTAATTCCCACCACTCAGCTTGATTGTTTCATTGAAGATTGGAGCTAAAGCAACTACAAGGACCAAGAGCCATTTGGGCCTTTAGAAGACTCCCCAATCTTAACCTTATATTTTTGTGTCCCACCTGCCCTGGCGTCCACTGGCCACCAGGGAAGTGTTGCTGACACCGTGCAGGTGGTGGTCGTGCACTACAATGTCCCAACCATTGCCCTATGCCCTGTGCAGATTCATCCTGCCCAGGCCATACCCACAGTACCTTGCTCCTCATTATGCACATTGGCAAATTACACTGGAAACAGTGCAAGCAGTGTGGGCTCCGTAAGGTGTAAGAAGCCACAAAACTCTGGATAGACATACACACACTCCCACATCTATGCCAGCATTGTGCAAATATAGAGGTTTTTGGCAGCCCTGGCCACCACACCAGTCCTGGGCACAGTGCAGGCATTGCTATGGTACGCAATACTGTTGGGGTCACTCCCCGGGGTGGTAAACACGGTCAGAAACCAATACTGAAACACACTCCACAGATATCAGAAAGTTTGCTATGATGCATCTCTGTCAACAAATTGTGTTTAACAAACAACAAATTGTGTTTAACGTAAGATTTGTTATTTTCCATTAATCATAGCAACCTTTTGATATATGTGTAATGTGTTCCCAAGTTTAGGACGGCATTGCTAAGGTATGCAGGTGCTAGTATTGGGAGATACTGCTCTGCGCAGGACCAAACAGCCTGACTCTCCATGAGGCTTTGGATAGTGGAGCCTGTGGGTGTTGGTGTTTGTGCCCCTGTTGACCGCTGCTCTAGAGCAGAGGTTTCCAACTCTGGTCCTGGTGGGCCGAACACGGTTCAGGTTTTCATGCTGTCCCTAATGAATATGCATGAGATACATTTGCATACAATGGTGGCAGTGCATACAAATGCAGCACAGGCATATTTATTAGGGACAGCATGAAACCTGAATGGTGTTTGGCCCTCCAGGACTGCAGTTGGGAAACTCTCCTCTAGGGATTGCACATGTTTATGGTGTCTGTGCTCTGTAGGGTAAAATATAGCCATTTATGGCATGCTTATTTAATCTGCAATAAAGGTTCCATCTTTATTACCATGGTTTAGTACTGGGTAAAATATAGGGACATGGTTTGCAGGAGCCACAGCTGGGACTTGATCCTGAGACTTTCTGCTCCTGAACACACTGGCTGTGTGTACTGCACCAAACTGTTGCCACAGCATCAGATCATTCCCTGGGGATACCATGACTGTTCATCAGACAGACCTTGTCTGTTGTGGTGCATGGCACCCACCTAAATGGGGCTTGGCCGTGGTCTGCTGTGGGCAGCTGCCACTGCCCCCTCCGCCACCAGCGCCCCTCTGCCACCATGCTGACATGCCCTTGTGCTGGTGGTGCTGGTGGTGTGCAGCCCCAGGCCATTCAGTATAAAGGTAGACGGCTGCCTATGGTGCGTGATATGGGGTATGGGTGCCTGCATAGACATCCACGCTTCCCCCCGGCACTGCCTGCCAATGTTATGTGCCCTTTGGGTACCTGCTGGGTACTGTCCCCTGGGAAACTGTGGGACACACACTCGTGGCCATGTTTGCCCTTGGTCAGTTGCTGTCTTGCTGGTTTTCCGCTTCTACATTCCTATTTGTCACCTAGGCATCTGCCTAGCCCACCCTGTGTCCCAGCTGCCCCACTGCATGTCCCGCCTGCAGCCCCCTGTACCCCATTTGAAGCCTCACAGTAGTGCCCTCTCATTTTGGGCACTATGATGTTGCTTCACATGTATCACTACTATCACTTTTCTTGGTCTCCCTGCCTTTGCTGTACATTGCTGACTGAAATTGTTTCTCTCTCCTACAAATGTGCCTCTAGCGTGAGGTTTTAACTGGCACTACTTTTCAGACCTTTATTTCACGGCGTTAGTGTGCATGGAGCCTCTCCCCGCCCACTCTCCGCCCATTGACCCCTTATCTCCACTCTTGGGGAGCCTTACTCCATCCTCTGCGCAGTTTAACGCCGCCAGAGACGTTCTAGTGCGATGCGTGATGTTCTCACACGGTAAGGCGCCATTATCGTGTGATAACATCACGTTTTGCGCGATAACGTCACAGCTGCGCCGTTAGCGCCGTTTAGTAAACATACCCCTTAAAGTCAAAGGGAGGCTAGGATTTATAGAACTATGGAGATGCAGACACTCCGGCAAACAAGGATGCACTTTCTATTTGAATCCTCACAGCTCATACAGTAGAATCGATATGATCTGGGCAAGTGGTAGATAGATATCACGAGTGAAGGAAGTGGAACATGGGTCCATAATGTGGGCAGAACATGCTCTGGTGTCTGTCACTTTTATTTTGGGCCTTAAGTTCTGGAGACTCAATGATTCTCTGCTGAAGGAAGCCAAAAAAGTAGATGCTATCAAAACAGTCCTACAGAAATACATTAATTTTAATGTAGATGGTGTGGTGGCACTAGGTACGGTCTGGGATGGCCTCAAGGCAGTAGTAAGGGGGCATCTGTTAGGGATGGCAGTAAAGGCTAAAAGAACTCCCGAAAGGGTAGAGCAAGAATAAATGTCCAATATTAAGCAATTGGAAGAGAGTCATCAAAGTGATCATAATTTGAAGGTTTTATCTGAATTATCTACACTGAGGGTGGAGCTTAGCAGGCTGAGAACCAGTGCTATAGCACATGAAATGAATGTGCTTAAACAGACATACTTTGAAGGGGGAAATAAGCAGGTAGGATAATGGCGAGTTGACTTAAAGCTAGAATACAACAAAGTAATATCAGTGGTATAAGAAATGCAAAGGGGTAGATGTGTACAGCACTAATGACATTTGGAAAGTGTTCAGAGAATACTATACAAAGCTCTACAGTAGTGAAATACAGAATGGGGAAGCCAAGAGTGCTCGATATTTAAGGGAATATGCTCTGAGTACTGTAGATGCGGTGGAGGCAGAGAGGATGGATAGGCCGATAAACAGCAGAGAAATACAGGAAGCAATAAAAGACTCTTAAGGTAGGGAAGGCCCCAGGATTGGATTGCTTAAAAGCAAAATTTTATAAAGTCTTCCAGGTTCAGATATAACCCATCATAGCTGAAGTCTTCATTAGTGTTTTAGAAACAAAAAAAATACCCAGTACAATGGAGGAAGAAGGCATAACTGTAGCAGCAGAGCGCAGACAAACCAATAATACCAGGAGTCTGTTCAGAAGGTCCAAATCATTTATTTGTGCACAAGTCTCAAGCAATCATCAATTCAAAATGGCTGAGCAAAGATTTCTGGCAATACAACAACTTTTATAGACTTTTACTCCATTCTAGGTATAGAAACACATTTCATTGGTCCCAGTACTCTCCCGTACCTCCCGTACCCCTTCTATTGGTCCCGGTACTGATAAGATTATCCAATTATGTTCCTTTAGTGGGCTCAGCACCTGCTTACCCCCCTTCCAGTCCCAATTACAATGGCCAGTTCATCAACTTGTTACTTTCATACTTTCAAGGCCATTGAGCCAATTTGTGCATATAGGGGAGCAGGGCTCTGCAACTCATCTGTCAGCAGTCCCAATTAAATCCCTTGCAGATGTACTTTTCTTATCAGTAACTTTTAAACATATTTTTCTGTATTTTTCCATCTTCCAATTCTGCTTGTCTAAGCTAATTCAATACTTTTACTGAGTTCTATCCTACAATAGCAGCATGTTGGGGGATGTGTAATTCCTATGAGCCTCTTCACAGGCTTCATTTACAGGTCAAGCTAGTTAGGCCTGCCTGCTTATGTCAAACACTGTGGATCACAGGCCTACACCTGCCACATTCCCCCCTTTGATTAATCTCACCCTATTACTTAATAAGGTGTGAGAATTAAATCACCTTAAAATAGTCACATCATGATTGAAGGATTTCGACTAGGACTGGCTTTATATAGGGCCATTATTTTAGTTGCGGTCTTCCGCTCTACTGTACTATCAATAGCATTATGAATAGAACGCATACAACATGGGATTAAACATGGTAATAGGAAAACAACAACAAAAAGGATTAGTACCAATATAATGAAAGTTTTAAATCCTCCCAGCCATGAGAAAAGGTTAGCAAACCAGTTAGGGAATTTCAATGAGTGCCAAGTTTGTACTGGCACATAAGCATGTCTTTGCATATCTTTAGCAATTTCTTCAACTACTTGACCCTTATCATCGATTTTTAAACAACAATTAGTTAAATTCAGTTTACCACATACTCCTCCTTCAGCTGCTAACAAATAATCAAGTGCTAAGCGATTCTGATATATAGCAGTGCGCATCTGAGTACTTTGTCTAGCTAAAAGTGTAAGAGCTTGACTAGTTTCATTGGTTATTATCTCAACTACGGCTTGTAAGCGAATAATACGATTAATCATATAGACTGGGGTTCGATATCCATACATTCCATCATCATTCCAAGTGGCAGGCCCATAATATTCAATGATTCTTTCTGGTGGCCAATCATCACCCTGCCACTTCTCCCACTTGCCTACCTGGAGGGGTGATCTCTTCTGTCTCAATGCTCTTTTGTGTCGGTGGGTAGTGTATACTGGGTATCCTAATTGTTCTCCATGTTCAGTGTTTAAAAGAAAGAAAGAAGGTCTGATGGTTCCTAAGACACATGCTCCTCCCCATTGTGGCGGGAGTTGTGCATACGCTCGGTTTCCACAGATCCAATATAGGCCAGGTGGGGCTTGCCAGGCATGGTTTTTGGCAAGATTAGTCCATAAATCAGCAAGTTCAGGAAATCTGGGGTTTGCGGGCATGAATACAACGCAGTTACTGGAAGTCGCTCATAAAGTGTATGTGAATCGTGATAATGAAAGGCAGAGAGAATGTGATAGAAAGATGAAGAAGAAAGCTGATTTTTTGGCTGCGGCCATAGTTGAACAGAAAAGGGGAGGTATCCCTAGTCGACGGAGCAGAGGAAGGGGGCGGGGCCGAGGTGGAGGCCGGTCCCAGCAGCTAGGCGTGAACCAATGCGCCTATTGCAGAGAAGAAGGACATTGGAGAGATGCATGCCCGCAACTCGAAGACGCCCAGCAAGATGACGAAAACGATCATCAGTGGCGAGAAGAAAGATGAGGCCGTCCCCGAAACCGCGGAGGAGCCAATCGAGAACAATTCCAGCGAGAAAGAGGAGGAGCCATCCAAGCATTGACCACGGCAATCCATGACGAAAATGATGTGGACTAGGACAGACCGGGCTCCGAGTTTGCTTTAGGTCTCCAGGAGCCTATGGTCGGAATACAAATAGGAGACCAAGTTATGAACTTTATGGTTGATACTGGAGCAGAACATTCAGTAATAGACAAAAAGATAGCCCCATTTTCTACAAAAGCAGTCACCATCATAGGAGCAACTGGTGCCAGAGCTACAAAATCTTTTCTTCAGAACCGTATATGCAGTCTAGGAGGACAGCAAATAACTCATCAATTCCTTTATATGCCCAAATGCCCAGTGCCACTACTGGGACGAGATATGTTAGCCAAGCTTCAAGCACAAATATCTTTCTCTGAAAAAGGAGAAATGCAAATGACAGTAAATCCCCAAGCCAAACCAGCAGGAATAATGCTGCTGACAGTTCCCCGAGAAGAAGAATGGAGGTATTACATTGATGACTCTGTCCAAGACACTTATTTCGAACAAACTTTAAAGAACATTCATGCACCACCTGGAGTATGGGCAGAAGGCAGTCCTCCAGGCCTAGCCAAACATATAGCCCCAGTAATTGTAACCCTTAAGCCTAGTGCTACACCAGTACACGTCAAACAGTACCCTCTCCCAAGAGCTGCAATTGAAGGCATTCATCGCCACTTGCAAAGATTACTCGAATATGGCCTACTAAAAGTATGTCAATCCCCATGGAACACTCCACTTTTGCCAGTAAATAAACCTGGGACAGATGATTACCGCCCAGTGCAAGACCTAAGGAGAGTGAATGATGCAGTTGAAACTATACATCCAGTTGTACCCAATCCTTACACTCTTCTAGGACTGATACCTGCTGAAGCTACCCATTTCACTGTACTAGATCTAAAAGATGCATTCTTTTGCATAAGATTAGCCCCTGTAAGTCAAATATTGTTTGCATTCGAATGGCAGGACCCCATCTCTGGAAGAGGGGGCCAACTCACCTGGACACGATTACCCCAAGGATTCAAGAATTCGCCTACCATTTTTAGTGCTGCACTGAATCAAGACCTTTCAAGCTATCCAGTGGCCCCGGGGAAGAGAGTGCTTCTCCAATACGTGGACAATCTGCTGATAGCTGCAGTATCAGAACGTGAATGTATACAAGCCACCAAAGATCTCTTGCAGTTACTAGATGAAGCTGGATACAAAGTTTCCAGAGCAAAAGCACAACTATGCCAAAAAGAAGTGAAATACTTGGGCTTTCGTATAACCCAAGGAAGCCGAAGATTAGGCAGAGAAAGAAAAGAAGCAGTATGTAGAATACCAACCCCAACAACCAGAAAGCAAGTCAGAGCCTTTCTGGGAGCGGCAGGATATTGCCGAATCTGGATACCCAACTTCGCCCAAATTGCCAAACCATTATATGAAGCCACAAAAGGAGAAGAAAAGTCGCCACTGGAGTGGGGACTTGAGCAGGATACAGCCTTCAAGAAGTTAAAGGAAGAATTGATGTCATCACCAGCACTTGGACTACCAGATGTTCACAAGCCTTTCCACTTGTTTGTACATGAAGCACAGGGAAATGCCTTAGGCATGTTGACTCAGAAATTGGGAAATTGGGAGCGACCTGTAGCATATCTATCAAAACAGTTGGACACCGTGGCCAAAGGGTGGCCACCCTGCCTGAGAGCAGTCGCAGCTACAGCAGTACTAGTAAGCGAAGTGGACAAGCTCACATTAGGACAGAACATACGAGTCACTGTGCCACATGCAGTCCTTGCCCTTATGGAACAAAAAGCAAATTATTGGCTCACCAATTCCCGAATGTTGAAATACCAGAGCATGTTATGTGAAAACCCACAGATACAACTAGAAGTAAGTCATGCCTTGAATCCAGCCACCTTGATACCCATTAGCGAAGAACTCCCAGAACATGACTGTATCGAAGTCATGGAAACTGTGTTCTCCAGTCGACCTGACTTGACAGATGTGCCCATAGACAATCCTGACCAAATCTATTATGTTGATGGGAGCAGTCTCATCCTTGATGGACGACGCTGTGCTGGGTATGCAGTCGTCACTCAACGCGAAGTAGTTGAGTCATCAGCTTTAGCCTCAGGCACATCAGCTCAGAAAGACGAATTGATAGCACTCACCAGAGCATTATTATTAGGAGCAAAACTTGTGCTAAATGTATATACAGATTCCAAATATGCCTTCACTACTCTACATGCCCATGGAGCTCTCTATAAAGAACAAGGGCTCATCACATCCGGAGGAAAGTCAGTCAAGTATGGTCCCGAGATACTGATGTTACTTGATGCAGTTTGGGCTCCAACACGTGTAGCTGTCATGCACTGCAGAGGACATCAAGCAGGAAAAGGAGAAGTTGCCCGAGGAAATAGGTTTGCAGATGCCTCAGCACGACAAGCAGCTATGACGGGACAGATTACACCACAAGCTATGCCAATGCAAGCAGCATTGTTTCCAGTACCTCTGAATTTATGGACACCACGATATACCACCCAAGAATTAGATTACTATTGTAACAAAGAAGATGGAGTACTGAAAGATGGATGGATTGAGCTGCCACCAGCAGAGGGCAGTCAACCCCCTGGACGAATAGTAATTCCTGAACTGTTAGGACCATCTTTTGTCAAAGCCTTTCACGAAGCCACCCACTATGGGAAAAGTGCTATGGAAAAAGCACTCAGACCACATTTTTACATTACTTTATTGACAACTATATCAGCTTCAGTAGCACGTCAATGTCTAACTTGTGCCAAAAATAATGCCAAGCAAGGCCTTATAACGGCACCCCGAGTTCAGTCAGGAGGTGTAACCCCCATGCACAATCTCCAAATTGATTTTACCGAAATGCCAAAAGCCAATGGATACCATTACCTATTAGTATTAGTCTGTACTTTCTCTGGGTGGGTTGAAGCCTTCCCAACCAGAACTGAGAAAGCCCGAGAAGTTACCAAAGTTTTGATGAGAGAGATTGTCCCTAGGTTTGGAATTCCAGCAGTAATAGGGTCAGACAATGGACCCTCATTTGTCTCCCAGGTTACTCAACAGTTAGCAAAAGCTTTGCAGATACAATGGAAACTCCACACTGCATATAGACCCCAGAGTTCAGGGAAAGTTGAGCGAATGAATCGTACCCTAAAAGCCCAAATGTCTAAGCTTTGTCAGGAGACACACTTGAAGTGGCCCCAAGTGCTCCCAATAGCTTTACTCAGAATACGCTCAGCTCCTGTAAAATCAACAGGATTTTCCCCTTTTGAAGTTCTGTATGGTAAACCCCCACCAATAGTGCAGGGAATTAAAGGAAGTCTAGCCCAAATTGGTTCAGAAATAACCAGGCAAGAACTCCTAGCTCTTAGTTTTGTTCTGCAGACTCTCCATGCGTGGATCCAAGACCAGTTGCCTATCAACTTGACGGAACCTCTGCATCCCTATCAGCCTGGTACCTCGGTGTGGATCAAAGATTGGAAGAAGACACCGTTGGAACCCCATTGGAAGGGACCGTACACTGTCATCCTGTCTACCCCGACTGCAGTAAAGGTAGCAGAAATTGACGCCTGGATCCACCACAGCAGACTCAAGCCCGCCGCTGATCCTGAACCTGAGCAGTGGACAGCAGAGCAGCATCTTGATGCACCTTTGCGAGTTACTCTGAGACGGCAACCAGCAACTTAGACACTCTGTCACAGTGCCTTGCAGTAGCCAAGTCTTTCGAAGAGGATTGCTGTTTTTCCATGCAGCAACAGTTTTGTTTCAACGAACCCAATTTGCGTGCGATTTTGCACACTACTTTGATACTATATTGAACCATACTTCAAAACCAACTGAAATTGCTAAGTTGGTTGATGCGTGATGGACAACTTGAGAATCTTCAATCAACACTCAACACCCGTTGAATTGCTTCATTAGCGAACGGGACGAAGAAAAGAACGTCGTGGTCAAGATCTGCAAGCTGAGGATTCAGAAGAACTCCAATCAACATGTATCTTTACCTTTGCTTTGCCCTGGTTGCCTGCTTTGGAGGTTTTGAACTGACTTATGCCTTACCTCCATGCACTGCTTGCATTACTTCTACTCGAACTGGACTAAAAGTAACTCAGACTTTGATTTACCATTCGTATTATACCTGCACTGGAAAAGTGACTCGGTGTATTTATAACACCACTGAACTAAATGTTTTTACAAATGGTAAATCCAGAGTATGCTATAATCCGCATCAGAATCCATCTTATTACACGTTGGAAATACGATGGAAGGATGCAGATGGACCTATAATAGCTGCTACACCACCACTTAAAGACATTACTAGACCTGTTGTTTTGAATTTCGATGCATGTAATGTCATAAACAGAGATAGTCATTCCACCTGTGGTACTTGGGAAAAAGCGTATCGAAATGACCATAAGTATATGTGCCCAGAAGGTGCCACAGGATGGAGAAAGTGTACAGGTAAAAAGGAACCAGGCTATAGTACTGCCCCAGCAGCAGATTACTATTGCCCTAACTGGGAATGTGTTTTTTATGCTACATGGAATAATGGTATAGTTGACGAAAAGATAGATAAATGGATGGCCACTCTAACCAAGTCAACAACAAATGATAAATGTCAGAAAGATGCTTGTAACCCCTTACACTTACGCATACACAATCCCAATGCATGGAAGCAAGGATACAAGTTTGGTTTACGTATTGCTGGTGGAGCAATAGATCCAGGAACCATTGTGTATATAAGATTGAATACCCAAGCCCACAAGTCATCTAAATATCATATCCACAATACCTTCTATGAGGCCATGCATGTAAATAAGTTTGAAATCCCTCATCCTTCTCAGAATTTATTTTTAGAATTAGCGGGAGCAGTAGTATCTAGTCTTAAAATCTCAAATTGCACTCTACGGTGTACTAACGGGATAATTTCTACATTAAAAGTTCCCTCTCGGGGCCAGGTGGGGTCTAAGTCAGGCCACTCCCTAGTACACAAAATCTGTAAACGGGCTGCTGTCATTTTAATACCATAATCTCCAGAATATCCCTCTTTAAAATGTGCGATCATACATTCTAATGGAGTGTTCCTAGTAGACCCCGCCCCTCCCATTTCGATGTGTGCGCGCAACAACAGACAAAAGGGAAAAGGAGGGCGGACCGTGGGTAAGGGGTCCTCACGGCCCTGGAAACGTATAAGGAGAACAAATAACAAGACAAGACGACAATCGCTTCCCCCTTTTCGCGACCTGAACGCGGTCGCCCGGTCAGGAAATGCGCTGCTCAGGGGTCCGCCTTCACTTGGTCCGTGCTGCCAGACCTCTCATCCACACTTCATTCACACAATCTTGCTAGCAACGTATCCCAGAATGCATTCGTTTCTATCTATTCTGACTAGTCTTATTCAATTTCCAAAATACAAAAAGATGGGGGTTTCGCCCTGCGAATACTCATGCGGGGTTACTCGGCCCGTCTTTGAGAGGTGATCAGGCTCTCTTACCAATTACCAATTTTCTCGAGATTACAAATTCCAAGTTCCAATGGCAGCACTGCTCTTTCTATATCTGTCTAGACAACAAATCAAAACTCTACTCACCGGATCCGGTCCTCAAACTTCCCAAGCAGGCGCATGAGTTGGACCTCGGACTCCCCTCACTTGGGTTCGAGGCGTTGGCTCCAGCCGCGCCCGGCACCCGCCGAGGTCCGACCAGCTCCCTCCGATGCAAAGGACCGGCGGCGCCAGGGAGTAGCCCCCGTCGGAAGGGCGCGATCCCGGCAGGACTAAGCCTATAGAGGCGGAAAGTCGTGGTATATTGCCCTATATACACTCTGATTCCACAACTTCCCGGCCAACGCACCAAGAATATGTAGCAGCAGAGCGCAGACAAACCAATAATACCAGGAGTCTGTTCAGAAGGTCCAAATCATTTATTTGTGCACAAGTCTCAAGCAATCATCAATTCAAAATGGCTGAGCAAAGATTTCTGGCAATACAACAACTTTTATAGACTTTTACTCCATTCTAGGTATAGAAACACATTTCATTGGTCCCGGTACTCTCCCGTACCCCTTCTATTGGTCCCGGTACTGATAAGATTATCCAATTATGTTCCTTTAGTGGGCTCAGCACCTGCTTACCCCCCTTCCCGTCCCAATTACAATGGCCAGTTCATCAACTTGTTACTTTCATACTTTCAAGGCCATTGAGCCAATTTGTGCATGTAGGGGAGCAGGGCTCTGCAACTCATCTGTCAGCAGTCCCAATTAAATCCCTTGCAGATGTACTTTTCTTATCAGTAACTTTTAAACATATTTTTCTGTATTTTTCCATCTTCCAATTCTGCTTGTCTAAGCTAATTCAATACTTTTACTGAGTTCTATCCTACAATAGCAGCATGTTGGGGGATGTGTAATTCCTATGAGCCTCTTCACAGGCTTCATTTACAGGTCAAGCTAGTTAGGCCTGCCTGCTTATGTCAGACACTGTGGATCACAGGCCTACACCTGCCACATAACTATATAAGAACATAAGATATCCCATACTGGCTCAGACCAAGATCCATTAAGCCCAGTATCCTGTTTCCAACAGTGGCCAATCTAGGCCATAAGAAACTAGCAGTTTCCCCAAAAGCCACAGGTTTTTCAATGCTTGTATTGGGTCAAGCAGTGATATCCTGAGTCCCTTTTAATAATGGTTTATGGACCTTTCCTCCAGGAACTTGTCCAAACCTTTTTAAAACCCAGCTGCACTAACAGCTTTTACTACATCCTCCGGTAACAAATTCCAGAGTTTGATTACACGTTGAGTGAAAAAATATTTTCTCTTATTAGTCTTAAATAGGTTACCCTGCAGCTGCATTGCATGTCCCCTAGTCCTTTTATATTCTGATGTCATAAACAATTGATCTAGGTTTACCCGTTCCACTCCATTCATTAATTTATAGACCTCTATCATATCTCCCCTCAGCTGTCTCTTTTCCAGTTGAAGAGCCCTAACCTCTTTAGCCTCTCTTCATAGGAGTATCCTTCTATCCCCTTTACCATTTAGGTGGCTCTTCTCGGTACCTTTTCTAATAAAGCTATATCCTTTTTAAGATATGGCGACAGGAATTGCACACAATATTCAAGGTGAGATCGCACCATGGAACCATACAAATGCATTATAATATCCTTTGTTTTATTTTCCATTCCTTTCCTTAAAATACCTAGCATTCTATTTGCTCTCTTGGCTGCTGCTGCACACTGGGCGAAGGGTTTTAACATGTTATTCACAATGACGCCTAAATCTCTTTCCTGGGTGGTGGTCCCAATGAGGAATCTTGCATCGTGTAACCATAGTTTAGGTTGTTCTTTCCTAGGTGCATAACTTTGCACTTGTCCACATTAAATTTCATCTGCCATTTGGATGCCCAGTCTTCCAATTTATCAAGATCCTCTTGAAAGTTTCCACAATCCTCTTGGTTTTTAACAACTTTAATAGTTTTGTGTCACTTGCAAATTTGATAACCTCACTCATTATTCCCTTTTCCAGGTCATTTATGAATATGTCAAAAAGCAGCGAACCCAGCACAGATCCCTGGGGTGCTCCACTATTCATCTTTTTCCATTGGGAAAATTGGCCATTTAGCCCTACCCTCTGCTTTCTATCTTTTAACCAGTTCCTGATCCACAATAGTGCACTGCCTCCTATCCCATGACTTTTTAATTTTGCCAAATGTCTCTGATGAGGGACCTTGTTAAAGGTTTTCTGAAAGTCCAGATGCACTATATGAACCGACTCACCTTTGTCTACCTGTTTATTCACACCTTCAAAAAACATAACAGATTAGTAAGACACGATCTTCCTTGTCTAAAGCCACGTTGGCTGTCTCCCATTAAACCATGACTATCTACATGTTTAGTAATTTTGTTCTTTATGATGATTTCTACCATTTTTCCCAGTACTGATGTCAGGCTCACCCGTCTGTAGTTTCCCGGATCACCCCTGGAACCCTTTTTAAAAATTGGCGTTACATTGGTCATCCTCCAGTCTTCAGGTATTACAAATGATTTTAATGATAGTTCACGGATTACTAATAGCAGGTCTTCAATCTCATATATCAGTTCTTTCAGCACCCTTGGATGTATACCATCCGGTCCAGGTGATTTGCTACTATTCAGTTTATCAAATAGTTGTAATACATCTTTGATATTTCCTTCAGTTCTTCCTTTAAATTCCACTTCAGTCAGGGGTAACATCCCTACATTGGCCTCAATAAAGACTGAAGCAAAGAATTCATTCAGTCTCTCCACTATAGCCTTGTCCCCTTTTACTGTCCCTTTGACCCCTCTATCATCTAATGGTCCAACTGACTCTCTCACAGTTTTTTTGCTATGAATGTACTTGAAAAAGTCTTTATTACGCATTTTTTCTTCCACATCAAGTTTCTTCTCAAATTCTCTCTTTGCCTGCCCTATCAATGCCTTGCATTTAACTTGCCAGTGCTTGTCATTTGACTCTTTTTTCCATTTCCTGAAAGATGCTTTTTTTGGCAACAGCCTCTATGACCTCACCTTTAAACCATGCTGGCAGTTTTTTGGACTTCCTTTCACTTTTCTTAAAGCATGGAATACAACTGTTCTGGGCTTCCAAGATAGTATTTTTAAACAACACCCAAGCCTGAGGTAAGTCTTTAACCTTTGCAACTGCTCCTTTTAGGTTTTTCTCAGCTATTTTCTTCATTTTGTCATAGACTCCCTTTTGAAAGTTAAAAGGTAGTACTGTGGATTCCCTTACCATCCCTCCTCCATTAATTAAATCAAACGTGATCATGCTATGATCACTATTGCCAAGTGGCCCCAACACCCTTATCTCTGCACCAGATCTGGTTTTCCACTAAGGACTAAGTCCAAAATGGCTTCTCCTCTGGTCGGTTCATGAACCAGCTGCTCCAAGAAGCAGTCATTTATTTCATCTAGAAACTTTATCTCCCTAGCATGTCCTGCCATGTCAATACCGGGATAATTGAAATCACCATTTTTATTATTACTGTTTTGTAACTTTTGTTAGCTTCCCTGATTTCTTTGAGCATTTCATCATCCATTTGTTCATTCTGGCCAGGCGGTCGATAGTATACCACCACTGCCATCGCCTTCCCCTTTTTACATGAAATTTCAATCCATAGAGATTCTACAGAGAATTTTGTTTCCTGCAAAACTTTAATCCTTTGTGACTCAATGCCCTCTCTAAAATAGAGCGCAACCCCTCCACCAATTTGATCAGCTCTGTCATTATGATATAGTTTGTACCCAGGTATCACAGTGACCCATTGGTTGTCCTCCTTCCACCATGTCTCTGAGATACCAATCATATCGAACTTCTCTTTTAGTGCTATATATTCTAACTCTCCCATCTTATTTTTTAGACTTCTAGCATTTGCATACAAACATTTTAGAGACTGTATTTTATTCATAGTAATCTGGTCATTGGTAGGCAGGGGTAATTTGGAATCTTTAAGCACTGTCTGCTATGTACTCAAGGGCATTTGGGCTACCTTTGTCTTTATTGGAACCTCTCTGCTGATGTGCCCTAACTTCATTTTTTTGGTAGTATCCTTCAAGGATACATTGTTCTGAACCATGCGCTCTTGGGCGACTGTCGGCTCTCCCCTATTATCTAGTTTAAATGCTGCTCTAGCTCCTTTTTAAAGATTAATGCCAGCAGCCTGGTTCCATCCCAGTTAAGGTTAATCCCATCCCTTCGGAAGAGCCCCTCCTTTCCCCAGAATGTTCCCTAGTTCCTAACAAATCCAAACCCCTCATCCTTGAACCATTATCTCATCCATGCATTGAGACTCCGGAGCTCTGCCTGCCTTTTGGGTCCTGCACGTGGAACGGGAAGCATTTCGGAAAATGCTACCCTGGAAGTTCTGGATTTCAACTTCCTACCTAAAAGCCTAAATTTATCCTCCAGAACCTCCCTACCTCGTTTTCCTATGTCATTGGTACCGACATGGCCCAAGACAGCAGACTCCTCCCCAGCACTCTCTAAGACCTTGTCTAGGTGGCGCGTTACAGTTGATGCTGAAAAAGCATTTGATAGGGTGGAGTGGCCCTTTATGTTTCAGGTGCTGGAACGAATAGGGATAGGAAGTAACTTCAATGGGTGGATAAGAGCTTTATATGCAAATCTGAAGGCCAGAATAAGAGTAAATGGGGGCTATTCAGAGACTTTTGAGCTGGGGAGGGGAACAAGACAAGGCTGTCCTCTGTCACCTCTTCTCTTTGCATTGGTGATAGAGCCATTAGCAGAATGGATTTGAAGACAGGGAGATATTAAAGGGATACAGCTGAGTGACACAGAGTTGAAGGTGGCATTATTTGCAGATGATGTTATTTTCACTTCGCTACCAGTATTGATGAAGGAAATTGACCATTATAGTGAGATGTTGGGATATAAAATTGACCTAAGCAAAACAAATTTTGGGGTTCAATCTCCCAAAAGACTTGGAGCATTTAAGTGGATTCGGAAAACTTTTAGATATTTGAGTATCCAACTGGGGAACACAACTAGATATCTTAAGGATTGGAATTATGATCCACTCCCGGCCAATATCCAAAAGGACTTGCAAAAATGGAAGAGGATCTACCTGTCATGGTTGGGATTCATAGCTGCACTTAAAATGAACATACTCCCTAGATTCCTGTTTCTGTTTGCTTCACTGCCGTGTGCCTCCCAAAGACATTTCTAAAAAACCTACAAAATTTGATGATGGAATTTATTTAGGCAGGGAAGACCCCTAGGATATCTTGACGGATAATGTTTTTCAGTAGGGAAGTGTGTGTGTGTGGGGGGGGGGTAGGGATGCCCAATCTTGAATATTATTACAAAGCAGCTCAGGTTGAAACAATCTGGAAAAGAGAACTTAGAGGCCTGGATATGGGAAACACACCATAGTAGGGGAGAAGTGGGGCTTGGGACAAGACGTTTTCATGGAGGACCTTCATAGTAGGTATGAAGGAGTTCCATCTGGTGTTAGAAGGAGATACCTTCAGGGAATGGGGACGTAAAGGATTACAATGGTGGGGCAATTAATTACAGAAGAAGGAGAAATACTACCCTTTGTGACACTTCAGGAGAAATTTAAATTGGATAACAAAGATTACTATGCATTTATTAAAATATGTCATTTCCTGAGGTATCCTAAAGTACACAGTGATTTAACACTGCAGGCCTCCACATTTGAGAGAATCATTGGGGCAGAAGGGATGCAAAAATGGTTAACATCCACCTTATACAGAAAGTTACTGACATGAGATAGAGGGGTGGTAGGAAGCCATCAAAAATAGGAATCAGAATTACTGGGTGGCAGGCTATCATTGATAGCGTTAAGAAATTAGCCCCGGGTACTGCTATTTAGAGAGCAGTATTAAAGTGAGGCTCTGAATGTATTGGACATCAGTGAAACTACAAGCCCACAAACTGCAAAAGGGAAGCGAGTGTTGGAAGGAAGGTGGGGGACAGGAGATCTAAAGCATCTAAGGTGCAACAAATGAAGCTGTGGCGGGAGGTGGAGGCTTTGTTTTATGACATCACTAAGGTGTGAGTGAAGATACACCCATCTATGGTACTCCTGACAGAGTTGAGGGGGAAGGAGATAAACACTTAGGGGGTCATTCTGTCCCGCGAACAGCTATTCGTCCCCCTGCCAGCCCCTGCACTATCCTCCCCATACGAACAGCGTGTTTGTATGGGGAGGCCTAAACGGTAGTGGGAGGGGGTGCTCCTGAGGCAGACCAAGGGCGAGGCATGGGCAGGCCATGACCCCGGACGTAGAGGGCCAATTCAGAGGTTGGCCCTGTACATCCGGGGCCTCAAATCTAGATGGAAGGTGGATACAAAGGGATCGCGGTGCAGGACCCAGGGGTGCAGGTGAGGGGGCAGAGGGTTCCCCGCAGCCCGACCCTGGATATAGAAGGCCAGATTGGGGGTTGGGCTGCTGGGAATAAAGAGCTTGGTCGATGGCCAAGGATCCCAGCTCCTGAATGGAGCTGCGGTACCATAGCAACAGGATGCCATGGCACTGTGGCTCCATTTAGGAGCCTGGTTGAGTTAGCCGGGTATGTGACTGGGCATGCAGGCCAATCAGAATCAGGGCTTGGCCTGCACATCCAGGCCATAGAAATGATTCTGATCCCGTGGGCATGTCTACCAGGTGTTTATTTGTACGCCTCACTTCTAATCAGCCGCACAGGGGCTGCACGGCCTGAATGGAATAGGCCTCTTAGAGAGGTTCTTGAGTTATAGTATAAGTGCAGCATGGCGTTATTGGCAATGTGGAAGCAGTCAATTTCTAAGACTGTTGCTAGGAAGCTGTGTGAACACCTATGTTAAGATCTTCTTAAAGGTGCATAGTTCACTAGGCCTAGTTCCTTAGTCCTTCTGTGAGCAAAAAGGGATGTGCCAACCTGGTCCAGCCCAACCACTATGCAAACTAGGTTGTTACCTAGGGCAGCAAAAAACATCTATAGTCAAAGCAAAGCAATGGGTCCTAGAAGCCACATAAACTGAGTCATCAGTGCATACTTTTACCTGTAGACATAATGAGCAATATGCAAATAGTTCATTTACCCTTGCAAGTGACCTTTCTTCTACCTCATGATATATATATTTACAACATAAAGTTTAATATTTAAAAGTATGCTATCCAAATATAGATTTTGATAATATTGCTCAGGAGGGATGGTGCTGAGACAATTAAAATTGAGTTTAATAATCAAAATGTTGGTAAGGGGTGCTAGGGGCCTCAAAGCTCATTTCGAGGAGGCACAAGGCTGAAGTTTCACTTAGGGTGCCTAAAACCCTTGCACCAACCCCGATGTTCGATTTCAATACAGACATCTTAATCCCACACTTCAGCCAGTATTTCACTCCACAGGTTTTGAAGGAAGGTTTCCTCTTTTTGAAGGATGAGCGTAGACCTTACTAAACAGAGAGAGAAAATATTTACAAAATGCTCGCCCTGTCTGCTGATGAATCATACCTTCAGTTCAAGTCAATCAAAGGATCGCTCACCATGAGTTGGAAAGAGGAAGTAGTGTGAGCTAAACACAACCTGGGAAAGATCAGGCAGGCAGCGAAATACCTAAGTTTGTTATTTATAATTCAGCAATTTCGTTTTTCTAATCCTCCAGGACATACACATTTTTTTAACTTTATGATATATTGCATCCACTACCTGTTGCAATAGACAAAACTACATGTCTGTATGTATCAGGCATTCTGCAAGTTACATGAATTTGGTTAAATGATCCAATGTGCCTCACTTCTTCAGAGTATCTACAGGGTTTCTCAGGAGTCTGAACAGCACCTGTTCTGAAGTGATATTGGTAACTTGCAAAACATTAATTTGCTATTAGCATAATTATAGGGTTTTTATCTGCTCACCGAATTTGTTTTGTGCTTGGGGCCAAATCCTATCTAGCTTGCACAATACCTCCTTTGTTTTAAAAAAAAGATATAAACAGTATACGTCTGTGGAACAAAGCTTCCTTTAAACTATTTTATTTTTACATTTACAAGTTCCTCCTTATCCATGTAGACATAGCAAGCATACATGGAGATCTTTAAAAACATTCAGTTCAGAAAGAAAAGGCTTTATTTGTCATTTAGGGTGGACTTTTTAAAGTTGGCTATCTTCAGGAGCTAAATTTTCAAAACCTTAGGTATAGTCAGCTAATTTAGGGGTTAATACTTTTTTACTGAAAGGGTGGTGGATGCTTGGAATGCCCTCCCGATGGAGGTGGTGGGGGCAAACACAGTGACGGAATTCAAAGTGGCCAGGGACAGACACTGTGGATCACTTTACAGCAACAAGATTAAATCAAAATAAACTGAACCATCTAATTTCTCAACAAATAGGGGTGTCCTACATGGAGCGATGGGGGGGGGAGCGGTGGGTTCACCCCTAAACTAACAAAGAAACAAAGATACGAGGAGGGGTGAAGACATGGGGAGGGGTGCACCTGCTCCTGGTGGGTGCACCACTAAGCAAACACATGGGTAGGGGTGCACCTACTCCTGTCATATTGCTGGGCAGACTAGATGGACCATACTGGTCTTAATCTGCCGTCATCTACTATGTTAATCAGCTAGATGTAAGCTTTTCAAAATTGACATATACTTAGGAGGTTATTTGCTAAGAGACTTGACTATAAGAATATAAGAGCATAGATCTGACTCAATATGGCAGCTCTTACTGTCCCTCAAGCCCAGTATCCTGTTTCCAACAATGGCCAATCCAGGTCATAACTACCTGGTAGGCTCCCTAAAACTAGCAAGATTCTGTGCCGCCTAGCTCCAGCGATAAGCAATGGCTTTCCTAAGTCTACTTTAGTAGCAGTTTATGGACGTTTCCTCCAGGAACTTCTGTAAACCTTTTTAAACCCAGCTGCGCTAATTGCTTTTACCGCATCCCCTGACAATGAAGTACAGATCTTAATTATGCATTATGTGAAAAAACATATTTATCCTATTTGTTTTAAATGTACTGCTTTGTAACTTCATAGCATGACCCCAAGTTTTTGTGGCCCCAAAAACCCCACCTAGCCTGATTATTCAGTAGCACTAGCCAGTCACTGCCGCTGAATATCCCCACAGACCGCTGTGGCACAATCCTGATAGTGCCGGAGCAGTTTTTTGATGGGGCTCAGGCAATCCTGGACACATCTCCGGTCAGTGGCGATTTTTAGCCCATTAACTGGATAGGCAGCCACATATGTGCAGGAGTAGCCTAGTGGTTAGAGCACTGGCTTTGTAACCAAATGAGCAGCGTTCAATTCCCACTGGCACTCCTTGTGACCTTGGGCAAGTCACTTAATCCACAGCTGTGCCAAGCCCATCTCCCCTATGACACAATCGCTGATCTGTAGTGTATCGGTCTCCCTTCTGCCCAGTTCCCTGCTGGCTATCTATGTGCTCCACGGTATATCCTGTGGCCTCGGTGCCTCATTTGGATTCTCTGCTGTGTACATGTGGGTACATGTGGGTGCTGGTGGTGAGAATTACTGAGCATGATGGTGGGAGCTAGAAACGAATATATAAGAACATAAGATATGCCATAATGAGTCAGACCAATGGTCCATCAAGCCCAATATCCTGTTTCCAACAGTGGCCAATCCAGGTCACAAGTACCTGGCGGTTCCCAAAAGGTACACGGATTTCATGCTGCTCATCCAATGGATAAACAGTATATTTCTCTGGGCCTCTTTAATAATGGTTTATGGAATTTTCCACCAGAAATTTGTCCAAACGTCTTTTAAATCCAGCTACACTGACAGCTTTTACTACATCCTCTAATGAACTAATGATTGCGCATTGAGTGAAAAAATATTTTCTACGATTAGTCTTAAATATGCTACATTGTAACTTCATTGCATGTCCTTAGTCTTTCTACTTTTTGAAGGGGTAAACAATCGATCTATGTTTACCTGTTCTACTCCATTCATTATTTTATAGACCTCTGTCATATCTCCCCTCAGCTGTCTCTTTTCCAAATTGAAAAGACCTAATATTTTAAACCTTTCCTCAGAGAGATATCCTTCCATCCCCTTTACCATTTTTGTCGCTCTTCTCTGTACCTTTTCTAATTTTGCTATATCCTTTTTAAAATATGGTGAACAGAATTTCACACAATATTCAAGGTGCGGTCACACCACAGAGCAATACTGAGGCATTATAATATCCTTCGTTCTTTTCTCCATTCCTTTCTTTATGATTACTTGATTTCTATTTGATTTCTTGTCCGCCGCTGCACACTGGGCAGAGGGTTTCAATGTACTATCCACGATGATGCCTAAATCCTTTTCCTGGGTGGTGGTTCATAATGTGGAACCTTGTATTGTGTAACCATAGTTTGAGTCATTCTTCCCTAAGAGTCCGATTCTGTCCTGCATGTACGTCTCCTTTGTACGTCCGGGCTGACCAGGACTTACAAAGGAGATCGCAATTCTGATCCCTCGGGGCACGTCTAGCCCTGAGGGATCAGAATCGCAAACAGGTATGTATGTGCAGGCCACGACTGCGATTCAGCCAGGGCTTTTGAATGGAGCCGCAGTGCCATGGCGTCATATTGCCATGGCACCATGGCTCCATTTAAAAGCTGCGATGCCGGCCGCCTGCAAACAGAGTTATTTCCCCATTACCCAACCCCGATCTAGCCTCCTAAGGCCAGGATCGGGCTGCAGGGAATTAATTCTGCACCCCCCAAATCCCTTCTGTGCCCCAGATCATTTTAAAAAATCTGACCAGGGGAGTTATTCCACCTCGGAGGTGGAATAACTTCCCCGGCCATTTCGCCGGCCCTGGACATACAGGGCTTACATTAGAATCAGCCCTGTATGTCCAGGGCCGGCGACCGCCCACTGCCTGCCCACTCTCCGCCCCCAGGCTGCCTCTTCCACGCCCCCGACTAACTTCCCCACACAACTAGCAGGGAAGTTAGTCAGGGGCTGCCGCTGGCACGAATAGCAGGAATGGACATACCAATGGGACGTCTATCCCCGCTATTCATGTCTCAGAATAACCCCCTAAGTGCATAAATTTACACTTGTCCACAATAAATGTCATCTGCCATTTGGACACCCAGTCTCCCAATTTATGAATGTCCTCTTGCAATTTTTTTACAATCCTCTTGTGTTTTGACAGCTTTGAATAATTTGGCGTCATCTACAAATTTGATCACCTCACTCATTATTCCCATTTCCAGGTCATTTATAAATATATTAAAAAGCACGGACTCAGCACAGATCCCTGGGGTACTCTACTAGTCATCTTTCTCCATTGAGAAAATTGGCCGTTTAGCCCTACTCTCTGTTTTTTATCTTTCAACCAGCTCCTAATCCACTATATTAGATTTTCTCCTATCCCATGGCTTTTTAATTTCCCCAAGAGTCTGTTATGAGGAACCTTGTCAAAGGCTTTCTGAAACTCTGAGATACACTATATCGGCTTATTTTTATTTACCTGTTTAGTCACACCTTCAAAACAATATAAGATTGGTGAGACAAGACTTTCCTTGGATAAATCCATGTTGGCTTTCTGCCATTAAACCATGACTATCTATGTGCACTTGTGTAGAGCTTGCACTGTGACCTAGTAGCTGCAGTACTCAACACAAAGAGGCCAGGGCTGCAGTGCCCACCCATCATATGAAACTCTCTGGAGCAGTACACTAATAAATGTCCCCTCTCCCTCTACTTATACAGGTGATAGAGGTTACCCACTGAAGTGTTGGCTACTGACCCCCATCATGGTGCTGCACATAGAGGCAGAGGCTACAGTATCTTGGGGCATGTTTACTAAAACTTAGTGGATTAACAAACATTAGCGTGCATTAAGTGCCATCATGGCTCTTTTATTTTCATGGGTGCAGCAGCCCTTAAGGTGCATTAACATTCGTTAATGTGCGTTAACCTTTAGTAAACATGTCTCCTTGAATTTCAAGTCATGCCACACTTAAGTAAACAGGCCCCTAAGATTCATAAAACGAAATGATATTTGAATATACAGAAAGTAAAAATTGTAAAAGGGAGTAAAAATTGTAAAAGGGAATAAAAAATAAAAATAAAAAATTGTATTATAAATATATTAAAAATACATTAAGGGGGTCATTTTAGAAGGCCTATTCATGCTGTGGACACCTGAAAACAGTTATATAATCGTCCAAAGCATGGAGATGTCCCAAGAGTCATTTAGAAAGTGGTTTCAAAGATATGTCCAGTTCAAGGACATCAAAGTAGGAAAAGGGCCTTGGTGTAGGCATGTCTGGGACATTCCAAGAACCTAGATGTTCTTGCCTGATTTCAGAAACAACCTGCACATTCCGAGCTGCGTCCAAGTTTATACCTCCTTCAGGCACAAATATCCACCAGAAAAGTGCTTGTTTTGCCAGCCAAACATCTGGAGTGTGTTTAGAAGGAGGTACACTCATATCCCCTATATTTACCATGTTGACAACAAACACTGATGGGGAATGAGGGCTCTTGTTTCATTTGCCACACCGATGGACGTCCCAGTATATAAACTAGTAGGAGACAGACGTCGCCATTCCAAACAATGTTCCCTCTAAACAGCTTGAAGCTGCGCTGGAGTCCTCCATCGCCATTCCTGCCAGTGGGGGGAGGGATCGTGCTTGGGATCGTGTGGTATAGGCACGTCCTGAGGGATCTGCCTATGCTATGTGATCATACGTGTGATCGTGTTTCACCTCCCCCCCACCAGCGGGAATTCCAGAGGAGGACTTCAGCATAGCTAAAAGCTGCTTAGAGGGAACATTGGTCCCTAGTGTTTGTAGCGGGGATGTCTATGTAGACTCTGCCAGGGGTGTTCACATTGAGGGCATCTATGTTTCCAAAATCAGGCTGGAATATACTGTAGATGTTCCCAGTGTTTTCCTGAACATTTTTCCCTAGGCGTCCCAGATTACACTTGGATGCACTGTTCCCTCTAAGCTCGCCGAGCGAGCGCAAATACTTTACCACAGAGTGCACAAAAATTACGGCTCTGATTCTGATAGAAGACAACACAGACGTCTTAAAATTTAAAAGTTATGATTGTAATTACTAGAAATTTCCCGCTTTATTTAGTAATCATCTATTTTCATTTAATTTGATTAAAATCAATGTGGTGTACATACTGTATTCTGACGTGTAAAACACAGAAACACAGAAACATGATGACAGAAAAAGACCACATGGCCTATCTAGTCTGTCCTTCCATATCAACAGCTACAACAGTCCACTTTTTACCTTTAGAGATCCTCTGAGTTGGTCTCATGCTTTTTTGAATTCAGTTACTGTCCTCATCTCTACCACCTCCACTGGGAGACTATTCCATGGATCCACTACTCTTTCCGTAAAGAAATATTTCCGCATATCACTCCTGAATTTATCTCCCTTCACCCTCATCCCATGTCCCCTCGTAGCAGAACTTGCTTTCAATTGAAAGAGGCTCTCTCCCTGAACATTTATGCCACGGAGGTATTTAAACATCTCAATCATATCACCTCTATCCCGCCTTTCCTCTAAGGTGTACATATTAAGATCCTTAAGTCTGTCCTCATATGCTTTATAATGAAGCCCACTAATCATTTTAGTAGCCACCCTCTGTACCGACTCCATCCTGTTCACATCCTTTTGAAGGTGCGGTCTCCAGAATTGCACACTATACTCCAAATGAGGTCGCACCAAAGACTTATACAGAGGCATTATCACCTCCTTTTTTCTGCTAGCCATTCCTCTCCGTATGCACCCAAGCATCCTTCTAGCTTTTGCCGTTGCCTTTTCTACCTGTTTAGCTACTTTAAGATCATCAGACACAACAACGCCTAGGTCACGCCCTTCAGTAGTGGACAAAAGTATTTCACCTCCTATATTGTATTGCTCCCTTGGATTGCTGCAGCCCAAATGCATGACCTTACATTTTTTAACATTAAATCCCAGCTGCCAAATTCTAGACCATTCTTCAAGCTTAGCTAGATCCCTCCTCATGTTATCTACACCTTCCTGGGTGTCTACTCTATTGCAAATTTTGGTATCATCTGCAAAGAGGCAAACCTTACCCGACAGCCCTTCCACTATATCACTAACAAAGATGTTAAAAAGAATCGGACCAAGGACAGATCCCTGGGGCACACTACTGGTAACATCCTTCTCCTCAGAGTGAGCTCCATTTACTTTTACTCTTTGTCGCCTCCCACCCAACCAATTTCTAACCCAAGCAGTAACTTTAGGGTCCATCCCTAGGGTGCTCAGTTTGTTTATAAGTCGCCTGTGAGGAACAGTGTCAAAGGCTTTACTGAAATCTAAATACACCACATCTAGAGCTCTCCCTCGGTCCAACTCCCTGGTCACCCAGTCAAAGAAATCAATCAGATTTGTCTGACAAGACCTGACTCTGGTGAATCCATGCTGCCTCGGATCCTGTAATCCGCTGGACTCCAGAAATCTCACTATTTTCTCTTTCAGCAGCGTTTCCAATAATTCACTCACCACCGAAGTTAAACTAACTGGCCTGTAGTTTTCATCCACATCCTTACTTCCGCTTTTGTGTAAAGGCACCACATGAGCCTCTCTCCAGTCCTTTGGCACCACTCCCGACTCCAACGAGGCATTGAAAAGGTCCGTCAGTGGAGTTGCTAGAACGTCCCCAAGTTCCCTCAGTATTCTAGGGTGTATCCCATCCGGTCCCATCACTTTGTCTACTTTAAGTTGAGCTAGTTTCTCACGAACACAGTCTTCTGAAAATTGTTCAAGATGTCCCTCGCTTCTGTTCCTATTTGTGGGTGTTTTCTGAGGTCCTGCTCCTGGTTCTTCATCTGTGAACACAGAACAAAAATATTTGTTAAGCAATTCCGCTTTATCCTTATCAGCTTCTACATATTCCCCCCCTGCACCCTTGAGTCTGACAATACCACTTTTGCCCTTCCTCTTCTCACTAATATATCTGAAAAATGTCTTATCCCCCCATTTTATTGCATTGGCTATTTCCTCCTCCTTTTGAATCTTTGCCTTCTTGACTACTTTGCTAGCTTCTCTAAGTTTTTCCAAATACAGATGCCTGTCTTCCTCTATCTGTGATCTCTTGTATTTCATGAAGGCCTCCCTCTTTTTCTTCACTTTTTCAGCTACTTCCTTCGAAAACCATAGCAGTCTCCTTTTCCTTTTGCCTTTATTTACCATTTTAACAAAAAGGTTGGTTGCCCTTAAAATACCCCCTTTCAGTTTTGCCCACTGTTTTTCTACATCCCCCAACTGTTCCCATCCCACCAACGACTCCCTGAGGTATTGGCCCATCTTCGCAAAGTTAGTCTTCCTAAAGTCTAAGATCCTCACCTTGGAATGGATTCTAACAGCCCTAGTCCTAATACTGAACCACACCATCTGGTGATCACTGGATGCAAAATGATCTCCCACTACAACATCAGAAACACTTTCACCATTGGTAAGCACCAAGTCCAGTATGGCCCCTTCACGTGTGGGGTCTGTTACCAATTGCCTGAATAGTTCTCCTTGTAGAGAATCCAGGATCTCCTTACTTCTAGATGATACTGCAGCAGAATTGTGCCAATCAACATCTGGCATATTGAAATCTCCTATCAGTAGCACTTCCCCTTTCCTAGCAATGCTGCGTATGTCTTCAATTAACTCTCTGTCCACCTCTTCCTCTTGTGAGGGAGGTCTGTATATCACACCAATGCAAATAGATTTCTCTTTCCCTCTTTCTAGTTTAACCCACAATGCCTCCTCTCTCCCTTTTAAGCTCTGTAATTCCAAAGCTTTAATAGTAGTTTTTACATATAGTGCCACTCCTCCTCCCCTTCTTCCTACCCTGTCCTTTCTGAATAAAGTATAGCCAGGTATAGTTACATCCCAGTCATGGTTTTCTGTGAACCATGTTTCTGTAACTGCCACTAAATCCAAGTCAGCCACTCCCACCAAAGCTTCAACATCAGGGATCTTATTTCCCATGCTACGGGCATTTATACACACTGCTTTCCATATGTTACCCCTGTTACCCATTTCCATAAAGGTATTTAATGTATCACCTACCTGGGGGCTTTCAATTACCTGGGGGCTTTCTTCACCTATCCCCAACGAATCTAGTTTAAAGCCCTCTTCAGTAGATTAGCCAGTCTACTACCAAAGATGCGTTGACCTTTCTTGGACAGATGGATGCCATCTCTGCTCTGCAACCCTTGGAACAGCATCCCATGGTCTAGGAAACCAAAACGCTCTCGATGACACCATCCAAGCAGCCATGCATTCATCTCCAGGATGCGAGCCTCTCTGCCTTGGCCTTTACCCTCAACAGGGAGGATTGAAGAGAACACCACCTGTGCACCTAACTGCTTCACCCTCTGTCCCAGAGCCATGAAGTCACTTTTGATACGTTCCGAGGTATACCTGGCAGTATCATTTGTTCCAACATGGATTAGCAACATTGGGTAATAGTCAGTGGGCTTGATGAGTCTCGGCAAACTCGCCGTAACATCTTGGATTTTGGCACCAGGCAGACAGCATACCTCTCTGGACATCAAGTCTGGTCGGCAGATGGACACCTCAGTACCCCTCAGAAGTCAAATTTTAAAGTATATAACTCCGAGTGTCGTTATGTGGCGCACAAAAATTTAACCTTCCTTCAAAAGCTGCACACAGCTGATATTTTATGCGCACACAACCTACAGAAAATTAGAGGGAACATTGCTTGGATGCCCTTTCTAAAATACCACTTCACAAGCATTTTATAATACATTAAAAATGTATGTCAAAAATATATTAAAAAATTTAAACATATTTAAAATATATTAAAATACGTTAAGTGTATAAAGGGCTAATCAAGAGACAGAAAAATAGAAAAGCTGTAAAAACTGCTTATCTGCCCTGCTTATTGTGTTTGCTGCTTGCCTCACTGCTGCTGTTACTACTGTCTTCCCAGGCTCTCCCAGCTCATTGTCATCTGCTCCTTCCCACCCAGAAGTGATGCGGCTGCAGGAACGCAGCCGCGCTCAACAGGTACCCTAGACCAGTATTTGAGGAGCTCATCTGCGGCATTCTGACCATCTTTGCTTCTTATCTGTCCTGCTTGTTGTGTTCGCTGCTTGCCTCACTGCTGCTGTTGCTACTGTCTTCCCAGGTTCTCCCAGCTCATTGTCATCTGCTCCCTCCCACCCAGAAATGACATGGCTGCAGGAACACAGCTGCGCTCAACAGGTACCCTGGACCAGTATTTGAGGAGCTCATCTGCAGTGCTCCGCGCTGCCAAGGTGCGTGCCGCGGGCATGCATCCAAGGGGTGACTTGGTCATCTGTTGCTGCAGGCCCCTCTCTGATTATTTTCCGACTCTTACTCCTCTCTCACTGTCCCTTGCCTTATTAAATTGTCGCTCTCTAAGGGCAATAACCCTTCTTATGTATGACATCCTAGAAGGTCATGACCTCGACTTTTTATTTGTGATGGAGACATGGCTGAAGGAGGATGAGGATTCCCTCCTTCACTGGTGCCTCCCACATGGCTGCATCGCTCTCTCAAACCCTAGATTGGGTCGTGCCAGAGGGGGTGTTGCCCTTCTGGCCCGAGCTACTCTTCTCCTCATGCTGGTGTCTTCTCCTACCTTTTCCTAGCCAGAGACCCTCCTTGTTCATCTCAGCGGTTCCCCACCTATTCACTTTTTTCTTGTCTATGTTCCTCCAGCTATGCGACCCCCACCTCTGGGACTCTCTTCTTCAGTCTATCTCTAATGTCTCCCTTCTTTACCCACAGCTTATTGTTCTGGGTGATTTCAATGTCCACTATTCTTCCCCAACCACAGCTCGTAACAAATCTTTATGTCAACTGTTCTCTGACCTTTTCCTTCGAAGGCATATGTCATTTCCAACTCATTCTGCTGGTCATACCTTCGACCTGATCCTCTCCTCTCATATTCTCTCCCCCAATATTTCTTCCTCTTCCTCTCTTCCCATCCCCTGGTCGGATCATTTCTGTATTTTCCTCTCCCTTCAGCATTGCCCTGTTCCACCTTCCCTCTCTGATACTTCCACCTGCTCATCAGATCTGGTGTCTTCCCAAAACTTATCTTCTACAGCTATTGATCACTTTCCTACTGCTCAGGACTTATTTCCCCAGGATTTTGCCTTTCTTTCCATCAACTCACGGGCTGATCTCTGGTTCTTTTCACTCTCTTCTGCCCTGGATTTGGTTGCCCCTCTCTATTCTATTAGAATTAATCCTAGACATAACCATCCGTGATTTCATTCGGGGCTCATTTTGCCCCACTGGCAATTCCACCGCTCTGAGAGCCAGTGACGTAAATATCCTTCGCCACTCACTCTCCATGATTACAAACTGGTCCACCAGTACTATTGCTCTCATCTCTCCCTAGCTAAGAAGACGCACTATTCTAATCTTATCTCTTCCTCTGCAAATTCTTCTCATTGCTTATACTCGGTTCTCTCATCTTTATCCAAGCCTTCCACCAGCCCACCTTCTTCTACTGATTCTTTGCTACCCTCGCTGCAGCTTATTGCTGACTTTTTCAGTCCCAAGGTTTTTACCTTCCATGCTTCCTTTGGCGAATGTCCCTTGCCCCTTTCTTCCCTACCACCCTCACCCTCTCCTGAATCCACTGACATGACATCTTTTCCCACCCCTTCTAGTTCTGCATTATCTTACATGTGGTCATCTTTTACTTCAATTTCTTCTGCTTAACTCCTTAAAGTTCTTACCTCTGTGCGGAAAACCACTTCTTCCTCTGACCCTATCCCCTCCTCTTGGATTCTCACACCTTCTCTTGCTTTGATTACATTTGTTTTAACCATAATTAACAATAGCCTCACCTATGTTGTCTTTCCATGTTCTTGGAAACATGCCGTTGTTTGCCCATTGTTAAAGAATTCCTCACTTGACCCTTCGTCTCCATCCAATTATCAGCCTATCTCTACTCATTCTCTCAAAACTGCTTGAGAAACTGTTTTTGCACAACCCTCTTCTCACCTGGATTCTACTCTAGCTTTGCACCCTCATCAATCTGGTTTCTTCTTGGGTCACAGGACCAAAATTGTCCTTCTCTCTTTCTCGGTGAGCTGCACCAGACTCACAATCATGGTGATGTTACGGTGGCAGTCTCTCTCTCGATCTATCGGCAGCATTTGATCTCGCCACTCACTCTACTTTGCTTTCTCGTCTACATGATCTTGAGATTAGAGGGACTGTCTTTCACTGGTTTCACACTTTTCTCACGCACAATTTCTTTTCCATTTTTTGCAGGAACACTTTTTCCTGGTTGTCTCCTCTACCCTGCAGTGTGCCACAAGGCTCTGTGTGTGCACCTCTTTTATTCAATGTTTTCATGTCCTCCCTAGCTCTTCTTGTTCAGCAGCATGGCATCTTTGTACATTTCTATGCTGCCGACATTATTCTGGTTCACCATACTAGTCCATCTGCCCCTGACATTTCACCACTTAACATCTGTCTCTCTGCTGTTGCTAAGTAGTTGTCAGATAATTTCCTTCATGTAAACTCTGCTAAGTCTGCAGTTATTTGGTTCACCTTCGGCAGTCCTACTCCTTCCCTGATCCCTTCCACCCCCCCCGCCCCATGCTCCCCCTTCCTCTGGCCGATTCTTTCTGGTATCTTGGTGTCATTTTGGATCCAGCACGGTCCTTTCAGGCTCATCTCTCTTCTTTATTGTGTTGCTGTTTCCTATCCCTCCATCACATACATGCTGTACGCCCATTTCTCTCACCTCATTCCATTGCTACTCTGCTTTCTGCCTTAGTCATATCCAAAACTGATTTTTGTAATGTCATCTACTTAGGTTTGCCATAGTACCAGCTTCATTGTATTCAGTTAATTCAAAACACTGCTGTCCATGTCCTGTCCCATGCTTCTTGATTTGATCATGTCACACCACTCCTCATTCACCACCACTGGCTTCCAGTACAGTACAGACTCCAGTTTAAGTTACTCATTTTGGTTCACCATGCTTTTCACTCTTGCCTTCCCTGCTACCTCTCAAACTTCCTTATTCCTCATGCCTCTCACTATCCCCTCAGAGAGATACATGCTAACCGTTTGCCCCTCCCCTCCATTTCTCAGGCCCATAGATCATCTACTCGCTCCTCTGCTTTTTATGTACTTGCTCCTGCTTTGTGGAATTCTCTATCCTCTGCCTTTAGGTTGGAACTATCTTACCCTAACTTTAAGTCCCATCTCAAGACTCACTTCTTTAACCTGACTTTTAACCTCTCGCTCCCCTGAGACTCCTTTCCTCTCTATAATCCCATTTACTCCCCCTCTGTGTGAATGTACCTGTTCTGTCCTATGATTTATGGCATTCTTTTCTATTTTCTCTGATTTTGTTTTTATTGTACACCGCCCTGCTGCTTGTTTGAAGGGTGGATAAGAACATTTTAATAAACATAAACAGTAAAAATAAAACACACAGATGGGCATGATTCCTATAGTGGGTTAGTTTTTGCATTCATTGCATCTTAAGGGGTATGTTTACTAAACTGCTGTAAGATTTTGCACTTACTGTACCTTAAGTTCAAAATGTGGGGGTCCCTTTCACTAAAATGTGGTAAGGTTTTGCACTTACCATCCTTTAATGCAATGCTTAAAGTATGGTAAGTTCAAAGTCTGTGTGGTAAATGCAAGGCATGTGGTAAGCATCTGCCCTATATTTCCCACACAGCAAAAAGGCATTTATTGCACAGGCCCTATATTACATGTATTGGTACATAGTGTGGGTGTACCTGCGTTACCTGCTATTGCCTGTAAAGTGGCCCTGATTCTGCTCCAAACCCCCCAAAAAGATAACTGCAACCAGCACAGATGATAGCTGCACACACTAACATCCCCTTATCCCAACTCAGATGACAGCTGCACATAATTCCATCTGCTCAATCCCAACTGTATGACAGCTGCCTACACTCTCACATCTTGATCCCAACCCGGATGACATCTGCCCACACTCTTACATCCTGATCCCAACCCGGATGACAGCTGTACAGCTGTCATTGGGGAGGGGGTTCTTGAATGGAGAGGTGACTGACCTTGGGATATGTAGATGATATTCATGGAGATGCTGTTGGGGGATTCTTGGTTGGAAGGGTGACTGACTGAAGGAATCTTGAAACTTTTTGAAGCCACTGACCTCATCAGGTGCTTGGTCCCTTCCTACCAACCCCAACTCCCACCGACCCCATGTGAGCATTCTTGCTTTATAGGGCAACTCCCCAATTAGCTACACACAGAGACTTAGAACAGCCCTGTTAGAACACGCGTAAAAGAGTTTAACTGCTTTTACTCTTAAAGGATAGCTGAGGAACAGGCAAGGGCTTTGGTAGGTCTCTCTCTTTTACTTCAACAGATAACAAAGCTCCTCCAACTGAACAATGACTAGGAAAAATCATATTGCCAAAGCTGTTGCCCCTGTTACAGCTTCTGCTTCTGTCCAGACAGAGATCCCAATGTCAGTTGAAGGACAGGTTCCATGTGCAGGATGCCTGATGCTGAAGTTCCCAGAAAACAAGTGGAGGAGCTCAGAGAAGAGGTGGCGAGGCTGAGGAGCATTCAAGACAGCGAGAAGTACATTGATGAGATGCTTCTTCAAACATCCACGCTCTCCGACAGAGGTGAACATGGAAGTCTACAAAATGATGAAAGTTGGACATGAGTCACCAGGGCCTGGCAGCTGGGAATGCTAATGTGGGTGTGTGTCAGAGACCACACATTAAAGTGCATGGTAATTGGCCTTTGTTTGGCAGGGCAAGGAAGGGGAAGCTGTGGGCATGGTGGCAATTAGCGCAAGTGCACTTCTACGAGTGTCATTATATGCACCCAAGTCTAGCCCTACACCAGGCAATCTAGGCAATTGTCTCGGGCAGCACAATTTAGGGGCAGCAGCTGCAGAACAGTACTAAAGGAGGAGTGACAGCAAGAGGCAGCCAACTCAGCTCCTGCCTCCCAAAAACTGCAGGATGAGTGTCTCTTTTCTCCATCCCCTGAGGTTGAAGGGCACATGGCTGAAGGTTTGCCTAGGACAGCAGATATGCTTGGGCCAGCCCTGGGTGCACCCATGTTAAGTGCACCATGCATTAGCATTTGCGATCATGGGCTAACTTCCAGGAACATACTGGGCATGTCCCCAACACTTAGTGCATGATGAGTGTCCTTACCACATGATGGTATTGCCACTAATTGCACAGTAAGTGCACACCTTTAGTAGATGGACCCCATAATGTCATTCTTCCACCAATTCGATCCAACCTGTCATTTTGACATAATTTGTACCCTGATACCATGGTGTCTAACTCTTCATTTACTGCATACAGTCTAACTCTCCCATCTTATTTTACAGATTTCTGACATTTGCACACTGACAATTTAAAGTTGTTTTTTAGTTGTGTTTAAAACCTGCAAAGCAGTTGAGGGGGGTCATTTAGAATCATTTACATTATCTCTATCTGTTCTTTATTTAAATGCTCCTGGGCTACTTATGCTTTTATCATAATCTCTCTATCAAGATGGTTTAACCTCAACATTTTGCCAATATCTCTTGAAGATACCTTACTCTAAACAACTGCACTCCTGAGTAACAATCAACTTTCCCCAAAGTTTTAGTTTATAAGTAGTTTTCTCTCCTTTTTTTAAATGCTAGCACCAGCAGCTTGGAATAGACTCCCTTTTCCCAGAATATTTTCCAGATATAAAGGGAAAAAGAATTATACAATTACGCCCCACATGACTAAATATAGCTGCCCATGTTAATTAGAAAACTGTCTTTTGCTGCTCGAAATGTGTGAATTCCCAACAATATGTTCGAGTCGGTGACAACAGAGACCTATCTGGCTTGTGAACATTTTCATAATTTAGGAGTGTGTATACTAAGCTATGCTACCTGTTAAGGCGGCTGATGGCAGACACTTTCCGGCTGCATTAACAGATAACACAGAAGAAAAGAAGATAATGCAGAACATTTCTGCACTATCTGCAGAGTCTGTAGCATATGCAAGAGTGGGTGGGTAGGTTGCGATCTGTGACACAGAGGCATCCTATACACCAAGAGATATCCCTGCATAATGCATTCTCTGCCTTGGTTAATAAGGATGTCCAATCTAAAGAAACTGAACGGCCCTTAGAGGAGTCAGTCAATGCCCAATCTCCTGCTAAAGCACCAAATATGAAGAAAAACTCACCAAACAGAAAACTACTACTACTTGGAGATTCCATCATCAGAGACACCAACTTGGAAACATAGTTCAAAGGAGAGAAGATAGTCAAATGCCTTTCAGGCTCCTCAGCCGGCAGGAATACAAACCAAATTTTTGATGTACTTAGCGTGGAAAGCAAACACTCCAAACTTGATGTTGTCATCCACTTGGGTACAAATGACCTGGCTAGAAATAGTGTCTCTACAGTCCAAAAGGACTTCCACTCTCTGGGAGAGAAACTCAATCCCATTGTTAACACTGTAGCATTCTCAGAAGTTCTACCTTTTCTAGGTAAGGGGGCAAAAAGGCTGCATTGCATTAACAGCTTTAATACATGGCTCCAGACCTGGTGCAAACGAGAAGGATTCAGATTTATTGGCGACTGGGAAAACACATGGACCAACAAGAAACTATACTGTGCTGATGGACTACACCTCTCTGTCGCAGGGAAAAGAATCCTATATGAAAAATTCAGGCAGTATGTCGATTTGCATTTAAACTAGAAGAAGGGGGCGACGGACGGGGAAGGTCAAGTTCTGGACGTCACCCCCTGCAAAAGCAGAATAACAGAAACAACCACACTTTTAAACAACACATCAAAAGCAACTGGGAAGAAGTGGGTAGAATAAAATCAATGCAAAATACACACAAGCCAGTTAAATGCTGGAAAGCAAAGAGCACAAATGCTCGTAGCTTGGCCAACAAACATCCGGACCTGGAAGCACTAATGGTGGAAAAGAACTTGGATATTGTGGCCATTACAGAAACATGGTTTAATGAATCGCATGATTGCGATATAGCCATACCTGGCTATAATCTATTCAGAAGAGACAGAGAAAATGGAAAAGGAGGAGGAGTAGCCTTGTATGTCAAAACCAATATTAAAGCTACTGAAATGCAGGGTGCATGGGGAAAAGAAGAAGTGCTCTGGATAGTGTTGGAAAGTGGAGATGGCACTGTCATCCATACTGCTGTAATCTACAGACCTCTGACTCAAATTGAAGAGAGAGATAACGAATTGATTATAGATATTGCCAAGATAGCAAAAAAGGGGGAAGCGATCATATTGGGTGACTTTAATCTACCCGATATGGATTGGATTACTCCTTCTGCAAATCTGGAAAGAAGCAAAAAAAATTGTGGACGCTATCCAAGATGCGTTACTTAGACAAATGGTGATGGAACCAACAAGGGAAAGCTCAACGCTGGATTTAGTCCTCACCAACGGTGAAAGCGTGTTGAATGTCTGGGTGAGTGCCCCTGTGAGCAACAGTGATCATCACACGGTGTGGTTTGAGATAAAAGCCAAGGTGCAGTCCAATCATAGCAAGCTCAAAGTCCTAAACTTCAAAAACACTGACTTCAACAAAATGGCCAAGTACCTAAAGGAGGAGCTGACAGGGTGGAAGGGGATAAGGGAAGTGGAATTGCAATGGGCTAAAGTAAAAGAGGCAATAAAAGGGGCAACAGATAAATATGTAAGAAAAGTAAATAAAAACAAGAGGAAAAGGAAACCTATTCGGTTTTCCAAAGAAGTGGCTGCTCAAATAAGGGCAAAAAAACACAGCTTTTGCAAAATTCAAAAGCTTGCAAACAGAAGAACACAGAAATGATTACAGGACCAAACTCAAGGAGACAAAAAGAGAAATAAGAATAGCAAAATCAAAGGCAGAGGAAAAGATGGCTAAAGATGTTAAGGGTGGCGACAAAACTTTCTTCAGGTATATTTAGGAAAGGAAGAAGATCAGAGGTGGAATTGCAGGGCTCAGAAGTGCTGGGAACGGAATCGTGGAACATGACATTGATAAAGCAAAATTGCTAAACAAATACTTCTGCTCTGTTTTTACTAAAGAAAATCCTGGAGAAGGACCACCTGTGACTCCCAAATATTAAAATGGGAATGAGGAAGATACCACACCATTCGGAGAGGATGAGGTGTTAGAACAACTTGCAAAACTGAAAGTGGACAAGGCCATGGGACCGGATGGGATACATCCCAGGATACTGAAAAAGCTCAGCGAGGTTCTTGCAGGGCCTTTAAAGGATGTTTACAACAGATCCTTGGAAACAGGAGAGGTTCCTCAGGACTGGAGGATGGCTGACGTCGTACCTCTACACAAAAGTGGTGACAGAGAAGAAGTGTCAAACTACAGGCCCGTGAGCCTTACCTCGGTGGCGGGAAAGGTAATAGAGACACTCCTGAAAGAGCGAATAGTGAACTTTCTCAAAACCAGAGGGTTACAGGATCCGCGGCAACATGGTTTTACCGAGGGACGATCTTGCCAGACAAATCTGATTGAGTTCTTTGACTGGGTGACCAGAGAACTGGATCAAGGACACGCGATGGATGTCATCTACCTGGATTTCAGCAAAGCCTTTGATACTGTTCCTCATAGGAGGCTTATCAATAAACTCAGTAGTTTGGGGATGGGTCCCAAGGTGGTAAACTGGATCAGAAATTGGTTGACTGACAGACGACAGAAGGTGATGGTAAATGGAGCTCACTTGGATGAAAGAAGGTGATTAGCAGGGTGTCGCAGGGTTCAGTCCTGGGCCCGGCACTGTTCAATGTATTTGTGAGTGATATTGCTGAAAGACTGAATGGAAAAGTCTGTCTTTTTGCAGATGACACAAAAATTTGCAACAGAGTGGACTCCCCCGAGGGAGTGCTGAACATGAAGAGGGATCTGCAAAAGCTGGAGGAATGGTCTGATGCTTGGCAATTGAGATTTAATGCGAAGAAGTGCAGTGTCATGCACTTGGGTAGCAGAAATCCAAAGGAAATGTACATGATAGGGGGCGAGAGGTTGGTGTGCACGGAGCAGGAGAAAGACCTCGGTGTGATTATTTCTGTAGATCTCAAGGTGGCAAAACAGTGCGACAAGGCGGTGGCAAAAGCCAGGAGGATGTTGGGTTGCATTAGAAGAGGAATTACCAGCAGAAAGCACAGTTACTTACCTGTAACAGGTGATCTCTGGGAACAGCAGGAATTAGTCATCACATATGGGTACGTCGGTACCGACGGAGCCTGCGCGGGAAAGCTCCCCAGCTTTTCAAATGAAAAGCTTTTGGGGCCTCCCACTGCACATGCGCGCTGCCTTCCCGCCTTCCTGACCAGCTCTCCTCAGTTCGAGTTTAAAGCTGAGACAATAGAGAGAGAGGACAGGAAGATAGAGGAATAGAGAGACAACTCCTAGGGGAGGTGGGTGGGTTGTGATGACTAATTCCTGCTGTTCCCAGAGATCACCTGTTACAGGTAAGTAACTGTGCTATCTCTAGGAACAAGCAGGAATAAGTCATCACATATGGGGACTCCCTAGCTGAGATGCCTGGGAGATCCCCCTCCAAGGGTAACCATCTTCGGATGGATCTCAGGCATCCATTCTGGGAAGGTGGGCAGGAGTTGTTTAAGTATGGAACAGGTGTTTGAGGACAGCCTGACCAAACAAGGCATCCCGGCGGGAGTCCTTGTCCAAGCAGTAATGGGCTGTGAAGGTATGCACCGAGGCCCAAGTGGCTGCTCGACAGATCTGGTCTATGGAAACAGAGTGGAGATGAGCCATAGAAGTGGCCATGGCTCTCACATTGTGAGCCGTGACATGGCCTTCCAGAGAAATGTTCTTACTCTGGTAAGCAAAGGAAATACACTGAGCAATCCAGTTGGAAAGTGTGCGTTTGGTGACTGGAAGTCCCAAATGAGAAGGATCAAAAGCCACGAAAAGCTGAGAAGACTTTCGATGTGGCTGAGTTCTATTGAGGTAAAAGGCGAGAGCTCTTTTACAGTCAAGAGTATGAAGGTTCCTCTCTGCACTGGATGCATGAGGAGCCGGAAAAAAGACAGGTAGATATACCTCTTGATTAAGATGAAAAGGCGAGACCACCAAAGCTTGCAGTTCACTGATGCGGCGAGCCGAAGTGACTGCAATAAGGAAAAGGACCTTCCAAGAAAGAAATTTCAGGGAGGTAGATACCAATGGTTCAAAGGGTGGCTTCATAAGTTGACCCAGAACTAAATTCAAGTCCCATGCTACCGGAGGAGGCCGGATGGGAGGCTTAGTGAGGGTTAGGCCTCTCATGAATCTTGCAATAAGAGGATGAGAGGAAACAGATTGTCCATTTAGAGGTTTCAAGGATGCTGTAATAGCACTTAAATGGACTCGTACTGAATTCGTCTTGAGGCCTGCATTGGAAAGATGCAGGAGATAGTCTAGTAGAGAATTCAAAGGAAGTGCCAGAGGGTCAAGACCCTGTTGAGCACACCAAATGGAAAAAACGTTTCCATTTGAAAGCATAGGAACGCCTGGTAGAGGGTTTCCTAGAGGCATAAAGGATATCTTTCACTGGTTGAGAAAGATTAAACTCTTGAAGGCTTAAGCCTTCAGTAACCAAGCTCGGAGATGTAGGGACTTGGGGTTTGGATGCCACAAAGTCCCCTGCTCCTGAGACAGAAGGTCTGGTGCAGCTCCCAGGTCCAGGGAGGAGCCCTGGGAGAGCTGTAGAAGGAGAGGGAACCACACTTGGCGTGGCCAGCGTGGAGCAATGAGGATCATGGATCCGTGATCCCTCTGAATTTTGAACAGAGTCTTGGGAATCAAAGGAATGGGTGGAAAAGCGTACAGGAATTCCTGACCCCAATGCAGGAGAAAGGCATCGTTGGCCTGAGCTCCCTGACACGGAGTCCTGGAACAGAACCGGGGAAGTTTGGCATTCCACGGACTTGCAAAGAGGTCTATGTCCGGGGTCCCCCATTCCTGAAAGATTCTGCGTATTTGGTCCATATGTAGGGACCATTCGTGTGGGAGCAGAACTCGACTGAGTCTGTCTGCTCGAGAGTTTTGAACTCCTGGAAGATATACTGCCAGAAGATGAATTTGGTGCTCTCTGGCGAAGGCCCATAATCTGAGAGCTTCGTTGCAAAGCGACAGAGAGCCCGTCCCTCCTTGTTTGTTGATATAAAACATGGCCACCTGATTGTCTGTCTGGACTAGGACAGTCAGGTTGGCAAGGAGGGTGTGGAAGACTGTGAGGGCAAGGAAGATTGCTCGCAGTTCCAGAAGATTGATATGAAGGGTGGTCTCTTGGGGAGACCAGAGTCCCTGAGTGGAGAGATGTTGAAGATGAGCTCCCCACCCTGTTTGGGAAGCATCTGTTGTGAGGGTTGCTTGGGGCAACGAAGGTTGGAAGGGGGTCCCCAACAACAGATTTTTGGAGGATGTCCACCACTGGAGAGACCAAAACAGACGTTTTGAGGTGAGTACCTGGTCTGACAGCAGTCCCGATGCTTGAGACCACTGGGTGGCCAATGTCCATTGAGCTGCTCTCATATGGAGACGAGCATAAGGTACCACATGAACCGTGGAGGCCATGTGGCGAGAAGTTGCAGCATTTCTTTGGCTGACAAGTGATTTCTGGACTGAGCCTGGGAGGCCAAGCTTATTAGCCTTTGGCCTCGGACCAGAGGGAGGTAGGCCCTTGCAGTGGTGGAGTCCAATTGGGCCCCTATGAATTCCAGGGACTGAGTAGGGATGAGTTGGGACTTGGGAATGTTTATCACAAGTCCCAGATATTGAAGAATACGCCTTGTGCGGTCCAGAGAAATCTGGGCTTCTGACTGAGATGGAGCTCGGATGAGCCAGTCGTCCAGATATGGGAAGACAAAGATTCCCATGCCTCTGAGAAATGCGGCTACGACTGCCATGCATTTTGTGAAGACTCTTGGAGCAGAGGCCAGACCGAAGGGTAGTACTCTGTACTGTAAATGTTTTCCCTGGAACAGAAATCTTAGATATTTTCTGTGGGATGGATGGATGAGTATATGAGTGTACGCATCCTTGAGATCTAGAGAACAAAGCCAATCCTGACTCTGAAGGTATGGAAGGAGAAAGGCCCCAGAGAGAGCATTTTGACTTTCTCCTTGAATAGAAACCTGTTCAATTCTCTCAGATCTAGGATAGGTCTGAAGCCCCCTGTCTTCTTTGTTATGAGAAAGTAAGGGGAGTAGAAACCTAACCCCTGTTGTGGAGGAGGAACCTCCTCTATTGCCCCTTGGGCAAGAGAGAAGAGACTTTCCTGACCCAACAGGGTCAGAAGAGATGGGGGAGAACTGAATTGCCTCACCATGGTATGGGGAGGAAGGCTGGAGAAATGAAGTTTTTGTAGCCTTCTCGGATAATAGAGAGAGTCCATTGCTCTGATGTTATTTGCTCCCATCTGGGAGCAAAGTGAGCTAGCCTTCCAGGAATGGTGAGGGGCTCTGGCTGTGCTAGAGCCAGAAAGGGCAAGTTCTCTAGAGGGAAGTCAAAACCCCTGAGGGGGTTGAGCCTGCTGGGATGTAGCAGACACTGCAGGCTTTGACTTTACCTGCTTAGATTGTTGTCACTTAGCCGCAAGGCGAGGCTGAGCAGATTGCTGGCCAGTATTTGTGGGAAATCTGGTCTTTTTATAGTAAGGCCTTTTAAAAGGCTTCCTTTTGGTAGGGGTAGAAGTAGACTTGGAAAGTCTATCTAGAGTGGCATTTTCTGCATCCATTTGAGCAGCTTTAATCTGCCAGTCTTCCCCAAATAAGTTCTCACCGGTACAGGGCAGATTCCTGAGGTCTTCTACAACCCAGGGTTCTAGGTTAGAAGCCTGGAGCCAAGCGAGACGTCGGGCTGCAATAGCAATTCCCGAAGCTCTGCCTGCAACCTCGAAAGAATCAAAGGCTGCCCTGTTGGAGAACTTGGAGACCTCTGAAAGTTGTGTCACCATAGAAAAGAAGTCCGCCCTTTGATCATCAGGGATAAAGGGGGCAAAATTCTGTATTTTTAGGGCAAGTTGCCCAAGATACATGCCCATATAAAGGCTATAAGAGTTGATCCTGGCTATAAGCATACTAGCCTGGAACATCTTTCTTCCAAAAGAGTCTAGGTTCTTACATTCACGCCCTGGAGGGGTAGAAGAATGCCTCTTAGGACTCTTTATTTATTTAATTTATTTATTTTATTTATTTATTTAACATCTTTTATATACCGCACTATTGTCACCAGCGCGGTTTACATGTAACAAACATATACATACAAAGAACTGTAATGCATTTTACAAGTAACAGGGTTTTTGAAACTTGGGAATAACAAGGTACAACTACATAGGCTAGCTAACTATTTACAGAATATTGGAATACATTAGTCACATTTGGATATCAGTTGGGAAAAAGTCCTGGTCAGAAAAGTGTCTGTAATATTTTCATGTGCGAAGGTTAGATTGGGAAATAGCTTAGGAAGAGGTGGTATTTGAGACTCTTTCTGAATTGTGTTAGGCTGGTTATAACTCTCAGTTCTAGTGGGAGGGCATTCCAGGTTATTGGGGCGTGGATACTGAAGGCTCTTTTGGTTGTTTCCTTAGTGTATCTGACTGTTTGTTTCGGGATTATTAATGTATTCATTGCAATTGACCTTCTGGATCTATTAGGGGTCTGTGAGTGTACAAGGTTGGTAATGGTTGATGGTGCTTGGTTGTTTATGGCTTTGAATGTAGTGATCAGTATCTTGTAGTGGATTCTTGCGTTGGTTGGTAGCCAGTGGAGTCTTTTTAGAACTGGGGTTATGTGATCTGTCTTTGATATTCCTTCAAGTACTCTGGCAGCAGTGTTCATCGCTAGTTGGAGAGGATTTAATGTTGCTTGAGGGAGTCCGTATAGAATTGCATTTGCAAAGTCAATGTGAGGCATTATCAGGGCTTGGTAGACGGTTCTGAAATCTGAGGGTTCCAGTAGAGGTCGCAGGTGGCGTAATGTACGTATCTTGTGATATATTAGTTTTGTTATGTTTTTTATGTGGGCTTTCATATTGAGGTGCTGGTCAAGGGTTATACCTAGGTAGCGTAGTGTAGGTTTTACTGTTAATTCCTTGTCCTTTATCTTCACGGAGGTAGGAGGTGTGAAGTTTTGGTTTCTTGTTACAAACATCACATCAGTCTTGCTGTGGTTGATTCTTAGATTTTGGGAGATGAGCCAATCTTCTACTGCTTCGAGGCATGTTATCAATGATGTATAATCAGGGTGATTGATGGAGAATGGCATGAATAGTAGAATGTCATCTGCATATGCTAAGCAGGTGACATTAAAGGAACGAATGAGGTCACAAATGGGTTGCATGTATATATTAAACATCAACGCTGACAGAGAAGATCCTTGTGGTACCCCTTGGTCTTGAAGAAATGGTTCAGAAGTAGTTTCGTCAATTCGTACTTGTTGCCAACGGTTAGTTAGATATGATATACACCAGTCAAGTGCGGCACCAACTATTCCTTTTTCCTTAAGGCGATCGATAAGTATTTGGTGGCTTACTGAGTCGAACGCAGCTGAGATGTCCATGAATATAAGTATGAATCCTTGGTGAATGTTATCTATTCCTGTGATTAGTGTGTTGAATAGTGTGATGAGGAGGGTCTCAACTCCATGAGCCTCTCTAAAGCCGTGTTGTGCAGGGTCAAGTGGAGCTTCATTGTCTATGTGCTGTTGTATTTGCTGTTGGACTACTTTCTCAATTATTTTCGCTAGGAGTGGGATACTGGATATTGGCCTGTAGGATTCTACTTTTTGGGGGTCTAATTTACTGTTTTTTAGTAATGGTCTAATTGAGGTTTGTTTGAGGCTTTGAGGAAAGGTTCCAGTTGAAAAGGATTGTTCAAGGATATTCTGTATGAAGAAGCTTACTTCATGTTTAAGATTTTTTATCCAGGCTGCCGGGCAGGGATCGCTTGCAGCGGTGGTAGCATTTATCGATGCGATCGTGTTCTCAATTTCTTTGATTGATAGTGTATTGAACTTGGTTAATGTGGTTGACTGTGAATATATATCATTCTTTGTTGGTCCAGAGGTACAAATGTTGGATGTTTTTGTCATCTTTGACTTTAGGTATTCAGCATATTCTTGCGGGTGTATTGCTTGCGTTTGTTGAGGTGTTGGTTCCTTTGCCATTGTTCTTACGATGTTGAAGAGGTCATGATGTTTATTTAATGATTTCTTTAGAAGGTTAGTATGGAATTGTTTCCTTCGATCTGCTATTTCTTGGCGATGTTTATCTAAGTATTTGCAGTAAGCTGTGTAGGCTTCAGTAGAGCATGATCTTCTCCAGTATTTCTCGAGTCTCCGAAGATGGAGGAGGGATGTTCTTAGCTCCTTGGAATACCAGGCTACGTGTGTACGTTGGTTGGTATTTTTTGCCATGTTTGATGGTTGAGAATTGAATCTAAGGGAGTGATCCCAAGTGTTGATTAGACTGTCCAAGTCGGGTTCAGACGCTTGTAGTGTTGGGAGGAGATTATTAAGTATTTCCTCTTTGACAAAGGGGCGGAACCTCCTAGCTGTTGGTTTCGCTTGAGTAGGTTTGGATTTAGAGGAATTGGAGGAGTTGGGGATTTTGAATAAAATGAGACTGTGGTCAGACCACGGTACTGGTATTATTGAAAGGTCGTAATTGTGGTTGATGTCTGAGGTAACTTGTGGGACGAATATCAGATCAAGTATGTTTCCCATATTGTGAGTAGGATCTTTGACTATTTCGTTGTATCCAAGGTTGTCAATTGCTTCTATAAATGCTGTGGTTTGCGAGTCCTGTAGGGAGGGAAGGTTGAAATCTCCCATTATCCAATTAGATAGTCTTGGTTTTTCAGTGTTGCAGGTAAGGTCAACTATCGTTGGCAGATCCTCAGCTGATGCTGTTGGAGCTCTATAGACTAGGCTGATTGAGTGCTCTTTGTTTGATATATTTAGTATATTTAGATGTGTTGAACTAATGCTGTTGTCAATTTGAAATTGTAGTTGGTTGTTAGAGATAATAAGTACTCCGCCTCCTCTTTGTTGGTTCCTATGGCACGTGTGGATAGAGAATCCTGGCGGTAGCATCTGGTTAAGAATGACATTGTCAGAATCGGTTAGCCAAGTTTCTGTGATCAACAAGATGTCGAGATTATGTGCAGTTATGAGATTAGTTATCAGAGGCCATTTTGTGCGGATGGACCTTATATTGATAAGGGCACAGTGTAATGGTGGATGGTACTGTTGTTTTGGTTGAGGTCTTTTGGTAACGTGAAGGGCAATATGAAGTAGATGTGAGTAGTGGGTGTAGTTAGGGTTTGTTTGATTTGTTTGAGTCTTGTTTGACCATCTCCTCCAATTATTTCGTAGTATTGGTATGTATTTTTGGTCATCATTAAAGGCAATTGCTTGACCAGATAGTGCAGTGAGGAGGTAGGTGATGGTAAGGGTTACTAATGTGTGCATTCTTATAGTGAACATTGTGTGTTCTGAGAGGCGGTAGTGTTTGCTAGTTGCACAAGGTTGTAGACTGTTGGTTTTGGGGTTGTAGTATTTGTAGATAATATTGATGGAACCTTAATTGTGGTGAAAAGGCGTACCAACAATATATCTGGATGCTGAGAAAAACAGTAATTGCAAATTTATGGGTAATGATACAGTATGTCTCTCTATCTACTGACAACAGTATATCTACTGGCAACAGTGTATCTCTATGGGTAGTGGTAACAGTATGTCTCTCTATCTACTGACAACAGTATATCTTTCTGGGTAGTGATAACAGTATGTCTCTCTATCTACTGACAACAGTATATCTTTCTGGGTAGTGATAACAGTATGTCTCTCTATCTACTGACAACAGTATATCTTTCTGGGTAGTGATAACAGTATGTCTCTCTATCTACTGACAACAGTATATCTTTCTGGGTAGTGATAACAGTATGTCTCTCTATCTACTGACAACAGTATATCTTTCTGGGTAGTGATAACAGTATGTCTCTCTATCTACTGACAACAGTATATCTTTCTGGGTAGTGATAACAGTATGTCTCTCTATCTACTGACAATAGTAATATCTTTCTGGGTAGTGATAACAGTATGTCTCCTCTCTATCTACTGACAACAGTATATCACTCTTGGTGCTGACGACAGTAAATTCTTTCTGGCTACTGGGAACGATATTTGCAACTGATGAGTACTGATACTTATAATTACTAACAATAGTATGCAAAACTTTATGGGGGATGTGCAAGAAGTCAGTTAAAGATAGTTCCTTTATACGTAGTATACTTGCTGTGCTCAGAGAGGGATCCAATTCTGAGGGGGAGCGAGCTCGACCGTGAGGGAGCTCAAGCTGCTCGATTTTGGATGAGCTTCAAGATGGCGATTTGCTTGTGGGATGTTGAGGCGTTGGGTTAACGTTCTTTTTCCGCCTATCGTGCCCCGCCTAAGGGCCACGCCAAAGGGCCCTCTTGCGAGGCCCTCAGGCGCTTGCGCGCGGCTGCTTTTTACTGCGCCTCTGGGTCCTCCCACGGCCCGGATTGGGCCGGAGTTGTAGGAGCGGGAAAACGCTCGTTACTTGCTCGACCCCGACTGGGGAGCTGATGCGGCTGGATCTTGAGCCGAAAAGGGCCTTCTCCTGCCCGCGGCTGCTTTTACTGCGCCTCTGGGTCCTCCCACGGCCCGGATTGGGCCGGAGTTGTAGGAGCGGGAAAACGCTCGTTGCTTGCTCGACCCCGACTGGGGAGCTGATGCGGCTGGATCTTGAGCCGAAAAGGGCCTTCTCCTGCCCGCGGCTGCTTTTTACTGCGCCTCTGGGTCCTCCCACGGCCCGGATTGGGCCGGAGTTGTAGGAGCGGGAAAACGCTCGTTGCTTGCTCGACCCCGACTGGGGAGCTGATGCGGCTGGATCTTGAGCCGAAAAGGGCCTTCTCCTGCCCGCGGCTGCTTTTTACTGCGCCTCTGGGTCCTCCCACGGCCCGGATTGGGCCGGAGTTGTAGGAGCGGGAAAACGCTCGTTGCTTGCTCGACCCCGACTGGGGAGCTGATGCGGCTGGATCTTGAGCCGAAAAGGGCCTTCTCCTGCCCGCGGCTGCTTTTTACTGCGCCTCTGGGTCCTCCCACGGCCCGGATTGGGCCGGAGTTGTAGGAGCGGGAAAACGCTCGTTGCTTGCTCGACCCCGACTGGGGAGCTGATGCGGCTGGATCTTGAGCCGAAAAGGGCCTTCTCCTGCCCGCGGCTGCTTTTTACTGCGCCTCTGGGTCCTCCCACGGCCCGGATTGGGCCGGAGTTGTAGGAGCGGGAAAACGCTCGTTACTTGCTCGACCCCGACTGGGGAGCTGATGCGGCTGGATCTTGAGCCGAAAAGGGCCTTCTCCTGCCCGCGGCTGCTTTTACTGCGCCTCTGGGTCCTCCCACGGCCCGGATTGGGCCGGAGTTGTAGGAGCGGGAAAACGCTCGTTGCTTGCTCGACCCCGACTGGGGAGCTGATGCGGCTGGATCTTGAGCCGAAAAGGGCCTTCTCCTGCCCGCGGCTGCTTTTTACTGCGCCTCTGGGTCCTCCCACGGCCCGGATTGGGCCGGAGTTGTAGGAGCGGGAAAACGCTCGTTGCTTGCTCGACCCCGACTGGGGAGCTGATGCGGCTGGATCTTGAGCCGAAAAGGGCCTTCTCCTGCCCGCGGCTGCTTTTTACTGCGCCTCTGGGTCCTCTTCATAGCAGACTTCACCACAATGGAGTGGTGAGGCAGCTGAGTTTTTTGGAACCCAGGCGAAGGAGGGACCCGATACATGGTGTCCAACCTGCGGGAATGGGGAGACAGTGTTAAAGGAGTCTCCCACAAATCCATCAAGTGTTCTTGAAGGATTTCATGGACAGGCAGAGTGACTGCCTCTTTAGGAGCTTTTGAGTATCCTAAAATGTCCAATTTTTTTGATCTGGGTTCTCTTTCAGAAGATGTAGTAATAGAAAGTGCTTTAGCTACATCAACAATGAAATCCTGAAAGGATAAATCCTCTGGAGGAGACATCCTCCTCTTGGGAGAAGAGGGCTCCTCAGGAAGAGTAAGCTCAACAGAGTCATCAGAGGAATTAAATTCATCAGAAGAATCTGAGTACTCTTTCTGTGCTTCCAATGTACGATACGCATACCGATCGGTATCGACATCGGGCGTATCGGGCATGGGATCGGTACCAGGCGAAAGCCGAAATCCGGTATGCGAAACCGATCGACGTTTAGAAGTCGATGGTCTCGGTTCCGGTGTAGATACCGGAACCGGGGTCGGTACCGATGAAATCGGTACCGAGGGCGTCGCAGCCTTAATGAAGGCCAGTACGGCCTGCTGCATGGTCTGGACAGTACTGCCCATAGACGCCACTACTGCCTGGATGTCGGTACCGGTATGGGCCGGTACCCCAGAGCAGTCCAGCAGGTGATCTGTCGAGGCCGTGCCATCGATGTCAACCTGTGACCCCATGATTGCTTTGGAGGCCGGAACCTCCCGCCGGGGTTTTTTGGCCTGGGCAGAATCCTCGAACTCAGAACTGAGAGCCTCTCGATCTTTAGAAAGAGATTTGCTTTTAGAGGATTTGCCCACAGAAGTTTTGGTTACCTGAGATCCATCCGGAGAGGAAGACCTGGACGACTGTGATGCTTCTGAAGGAAACAGCACATGGAGCTTGTTAGCCCGGTTCTGCAAACCGCGTTTAGACATCTGGGTGCAGGATGGGCAGTCCGGTATGGAGTGCTCAGGTCCCAAACATTTGAGACACCATTCATGGGTGTCTGTGACAGAAATGACAGCACTGCATTTGGTACATTTTTTGAAACCAGGGACTGGCTTCTCCATGAGGAGAAATTGTGTAGGCCTTAAGGCCTAATGCCGGGTACCAAGCTGTGCTGAAGAAAAATAAAAAAGTATTTTTTTTTTTTTTATATAGAAAGAAAGAAAGATCGGCGATACCGGTATCGGTATGGGGAAGGCAGGTACGCGGTCTAAAGAAACAAACAAAAGTAACAAATTCTTCAGCGGTGACAGGAACACGACCTGCTGGCTCCGCGGAAAAAGAAGAACTGAGGAGAGCTGGTCAGGAAGGCGGGAAGGCAGCGCGCATGTGCAGTGGGAGGCCCCAAAAGCTTTTCATTTGAAAAGCTGGGGAGCTTTCCCACGCAGGCTCCGTCGGTACCGACGTACCCATATGTGATGACTTATTCCTGCTTGTTCCTAGAGATAGGAAGGGGTACTAGTACCACTGTGTAAGTCTCTGGTGAGGCCTCACTTGGAATACTGTGTTCAGTTTTGGAGACCATATCTTGCAAAGGATATAAAAAGACTGGAAACTGTTCAGAGGAAGGTGACCAAAATGATTTGGAGCCTGCATCTGAAGCCTTATGAGAAGAGACTTGAAGATCTAAATATGTACACTTTGGAGGAGAGGAGGGATAGGGGAGATATGATTCAGACCTTTAAATACTTAAAGAGAAATAATGAACAAACAAACCTCTTCCAGAGACAGGGAAGCTGTAAAACTAGAGGACATAACCTGAAGCTGCAAGGGGGTAAATTGAAAGGCAATGTCAGGAAATACTTTTTTACTGAAAGGGTGGTAGATGCTTGGAATGCCCTCCCGATGGAGGTGTTGGGGACAAACACAGTGACGGAATTCAAAGCTGCCTGGGACAGACACAGTGGATTACTTTACCGCAACAAGATTAAATCAGAATAAACGGAACCATCTAATTTCCCAACAAATAGGGGTGTCCTACATCAAAATAAACGGAACCATCTAATTTCTCAACAA